>OU452226.1:12831937-13431937 GCA_911728455.2 Marthasterias glacialis
ATGGATTAGCGTGTTGCAGGCACCATACTACATGCCATCCAATTATTGTTTTACATTCTTTAGAACCTGCTGCAATAATGAGCTTTGAAAACAATCACGCGTGACCAGATATTATAAACACAGACGTGTGCACGGCCCCTAAATGTAGCCCAAGACCTTAATGTAGCCCAGACCTTTTTAGCCACAACCTTTATACCTAAATGTAGCCCCATTTGTTGACCTAAATATAGGCCCGGATGTATATCGGGAATATTTTAGGCTGTTGGGACTACATTTAGATCTAGGCTACATTTAGATACAGGGTTTGGGTTGTATTAAAGTCTGGGCTACATTTAGGTCTGGGCTACACTTAGGTCTGAACTGCAATTAGCCACAATATTGGGGCTTCATTTAGGTCAGGGCTACATTAGGTCTCGGCTACATCTAGGTCTGGGCTACATTTAGGTACAGTATTTTGGCTTCATTTAGGTCTGGGCTACATTAAGGTCTGGCTACAAATAGGTCTGGGCTTCATTTAGATCTGGGCTACACTTAGGTCTGGGCTTCATTTAGGTCTGGCTACAAATAGGTCTGGGCTTCATTTAGATCTTGGCTACATTTGGGTCTGGGCTTCATTGAGGTCTGGCTACATTTAGGTCTTGCCTACATTTGGGTTTGAACTGCATTTAGGTACTGTACTTGAGCTTTATTTGCCAGGGTTACATTAGGTCTCGGGCTACATTTAGGTATGGGCTACATTTAGGTCTGGTCTACATTTAGGTCTAGGCTACATTTGGGTTTGAACTGCATTTAGGAAAGTATGGGGGCATTATTTAGGCCAGGGATACATTAGGTCTCGGGCTACATTGAGGGGCAGCACGGAAACGCACGACGCCAGTTTTTGGCTACAATATGGTAAGCCACAGGCGGGGCAGAGGTACTAGTATTCGATGGAATTAATTGATCTGGGAAGTCTCAACAAGGTAACACCTTTAATGTTGAATGACTCGCGAGAGATGTGTTGAAATAATAGCTGGCCAGCTGCAACGGTATTATTAGTATACTGGAGGTTCCGTGGCTTGTTTTGATAACGACGTGGAAAATTGGCAGAAATTATACAGGGAATCCATGTGATCTAGTTTCCGTTTGGACAGGGTCAAAAGTGTAGGTCATGGGGATTTCTATTATCTACGCCGTTGCACAGTATCAATGAAATGATGTCCGTGTTCCAGTCATCGTAGTGTACTAAATATTGGGCGGACCTCAGGTGTGAAAATCTTCCATGTGTACACAATGATAATGAAGGTATCATGTTCACTTGATACTCAGGATGCAGACTCATTTCCCTCTAGTCTCAGTTTGGTCACATTGGGTTTAAGTGAGAGAAAATCAAGATGGCGACACCGTGAAAAGCGTCAGACGAAATCATGGCGTTTTCGCCATGACCCGTATACCTTTGAGAGAATCATGAAATATTTCATTTCTCGCTTTGTAAAGCGCTTCTTCGTTCCAACACCGCGGCTAAGACTTCGGACAGAATTCACAGAGCACGATTGTGTGAATCAATAAATCACTTCTCATTCTGCTGCATCATCCCTTAAGTTTAATCTCCAGGATGTAAGGTCAAACTCACCATTTAACTATCTCGCAATCGATGACTTAACCGGCACACATTGTCTACTTCTCCGCAGCAGAATTCAACACTATTGTGGCAGGTGGAAGGACTCCTGAACGCCAAAGAAATATTAAATAAAAGAATAAGCAAAATCAATATCTACTTCAGGTTAATCTGGTATTTTCATATTCAGAGAGTTGTCATCCAGACTGTGTATAACCTTTATGGAGAGCATTTTTTACCACGACAATAAGCAGTAATTATTGGTGGGGAACCATGGCAAGTTTGTATGGCCTTGGCACAATTATGAGCAGTTCATGGGTTGCTCGTTTGACTAAATGTATTATCATCGTTTGTTTTCACCTTTTCACCGAGGACTAACAACAAAAGAGAACATCTAGTTTTTTTCTACAATATTGGGGGAAATAGAAATGAACTAAAGGAGGTCCTCGGGTGACAACTACACACGCAAAATAAATAAATAAATGAATAAGTAAGTAATAAAAGTGAACGACAAACACACTGATCGGGTCCACACTGTATGTGCGACAGACCTGCGAAGATGTTGTGTGGCGAGCGAGAACAAAAACATGTAACACGGCCGAAAAGCAAATCACTGACGGTGCGAGGGTTGAACCCTGTTCTGCGTCATCATATTTTTGCAAACAATTTCCTGAACAGCACTTGTTGAAGTGCAAACTATTTGGCGCGCACATTCCCCCATCGTTTGACGTCACTAGCTGGTTGTCTGCTTTCGCCTCCCCGTGTACTCCGTATAATGAACCAAGAGCACGCTAACGGCGTGATTAAACGCCCCCACGAACTATTCAACGTAGCATTCAAGAGTTACCTCCACTCGTACCTCGTGTAATGCCTGGACACCTTGAACCGTTCCTGCAAGGTCCAATCAATATTACCACGTGGACAACATTGTTAGTTATCAAAGACCAGTATCCGCACTCTATGTGACCCAACATACATGACATAACAAGCTCAACCGCTCATCAGAGTCACGAGAAAATAGTGAAAAATTAATATTTTCAAAGTTACCAAACATGAGGTGTTGGCCTCTCGAGATCAAAAATAGGTGTAATCATAAAACCGTTTTAAGTTGTGGTACTTAATAATGTGCCCTACCGATGTTGATGAAATTATCGCATGTTGGTTGTAACTTGTTTTTACTTGATTTGAAAACTAGAGGATGGGAATGAATTAACTCTTCCGATACAATGTACACCGCAAAAACTCGGGTGTTAAATTGATACTCTTGGTATACAATATGACAACACCGACATGGTGTTACTTTGATCAATGGTAAAGCAGTGGGAATAATTAACACCATGCCGGTGTTGTCACGTATAGATACCAAGAGAATCAATTTAACATCCCAGTTTTTGAAGTATACTATCCATTTAATGAAAGGACTGGAGAAGTCTTAATCTTTGCACAGAAAACAGTCGCCTTCGGTGAAAGATGTTTACACCAGTGCACTGTCTTTATGAACAACAAACAATCTACCACGAACGTGTTTTCGTTAAAAAAAAAAGTTGCAAGGGCACAGTGGACAAGACCTTTGCATTTGTGCCTGCAAGACCGTTCCCATCGGCATTCAGATTTCACTATTAATGAAAGAGTCCCTAATTTAATGTGGTCTCACCCCCAGACGACGTCATCACGTGGAATAAATTACAAAGTGTACAGAGCATTTGGTGGCAAAACCTTATTTAATACTGTTGTCGACTTTAAACACAGAACACAACCAAATTGTGTACATGGCAAAAAAAAGTTGCATATATTTTTTTCTAAGATGGCGTGATCCCCGGGATACTTTGTAGGCCTACATGCTCTTTGCAGGGTGCATATAAACCGGCCAACCTGAACAAACAGAGGAAATCAATTTTTCAGGGAGCTTTCGTCCAAATTCCCCGGAGTACCATGGAAGTGGATCACTTGAACCCCAGCTGTACCTGGGTATTATTATCCCCTTTGTTTTCAAATATAAGATGATTGAATAGAAACGGCTGAGAGAGGAACATGTATCATATCTCAGCTGCGCTTCTTAAAGACAGGAACGTTGGTAATCACCAGAGATAAATATCGGCGGCACGGGTACCAATCAACCTGAGAAAATAGTTCGCTGCAATTTTCTTCGGTTGGAGCGAGAAAAAGGCAATAGCTTGGGTACAGAGACCAGAATGTTTTGATGACTTTAAATTTCCCCAATTCCCAAATATCATCTCGCTAATTAAAGACAGTATCAGTACAAGCATCAATAATGTTATTTGGGGTTTTTAAAGCTCTTGATGTGAAAAAGAAAATGACAGACCAAGACTTCTGACTAGCTGACTAATTTGACTAACTGACAATTACTGCGTGACTGATATTTACCCTTCAGGGTGTGTGTCTGGGTGAACGCACACGGGGCGATATCATGTAACCGATATTTACGAGGAACTTGTAAGACTGCCAGTGGGTGGTGCGAACACGTAAGTTTTATAAGCGTATAGTCCGGCTCATAATGTAACCCGTCTAAGACCCATTATGTCACCCAGCCGATGTAAAACTTTGTTTCCATGGCAACCATTTTGATATTTTTCTTTCGACTCAATTAGACCAATAATATATGAGGCTTGGTTGAAGCATCCTGCAATTTTGCTTATTATTGACCTTCAGTATTTCAGTGGAAATCGCCGTCGAAAACTGGAATAAAATAAATACCCTACCACCAATGCTACGATGGAATATTCCAGTCTGTCATTTCAACGTAAAGCACAGGTAAGGGGCCTATTGGAAACCAAATGGAAGAAAAATAGCTCTGCCTTCTGGAAGGCGATTCAATTAAATGGGCTGAAATTTGAACACTTCTGTTTCTTTGTTTCGAAACTAAAACTGTGCCACTAAGAATAAATACAACAGTTTTGCCCAACTTTTTATTTGAAAAGGGGGCTTTTCGCTTGTGACCTTCTGCTGTGGCAAAAAGTTGTAATCTATTTGCCCAGAAAAAAAGTCGTACAGCCCGGCGACCTTCTTCCGGGCACACCACGGTTTGTAACATCACACTGATGACATGTGGATGAATGTTTGTCTGAGCAGGGTAAGGCTCAGCGCTAATTCACTTTTCAAAGCACCTACTTTATACAGTTCGATAGAGTCTAGTGGTCTATTCTTCCAATGGGCTTACATTTAGGGCAAGCCTAGGTGCGTCTAGTTCCAGTCTACAATTTCGCGTTAGTGCAGTTAATCCGGGGTGATTTTCCAATTAGGACCAGTGTCCATTAACGTTCACCCACACTGTGCAAATATAGTTTGCCGAAGAATGAATGACACTGACATGGATACCCTGACGATTTTTCACGTTCTTCGACGTTGTCACCCTCATACACAAAACAAACCTTGACTAAAGTAACACACTACCTGGATATACACTTCAGGTGCGGAGATATCCACCGAGGTTTTGATCTTGCAATTTATTCCTATCACAGAGTCCCGTGAACTCCTGGCATTATACAAAGCAGGCTCGAGTTTACCCGTCCGCCGTCCCTAGACTGGGATCGAATATCCTTAATTTCCTCCCGCCCGAACCAAGTACGTGTAAGTCTAGATGGAGACCTATTATTCGGATGTGCCGGTCGGTATTATTGGTTTCGTAAGTTTTTTCTTACTACGATAATATTTTGCCGACGTAAAAACTTCGTCTCGGGTGATATGTATTACACCTATTCACTGCAGGTCTTGTTGTACTTTCTGCTCAAGACCCAAGTTCACCACGGTGAGGTGGTCAGCACTGTCCCAGCACACCTGGTTTTGTTTTATTTATTTTTTTATTTGAGGATAGATTTGTAAGAATTGTTAATATTTGGCCAGGTAAGATTGCAGCCATTATTTACTATTAAAAATAAACCTTTTTGTTTTCGCGAAGGGATGGCACATCGTTGTTTTTGGAAGAAAATATTCATTCCAACTCTCTAGCGTCCAAGACACACTATAGTTTGATGACACTGGTTTGAGGGAAAAGCACCTGATGACTAGAAATATCTGTTTTCAAAATTAATTGACATCATTCGAGTAAGAAACATTTTAAAATGAAAATATCAATGTGATTCTATGTTTCATTTTAAGTACGAAAGAGCGCCTACAAAGGTACCTGTATCATGTTCCATTTTTAGGCTGTGCCCGCGGTACTGCGGCTACAGTTACGATTGTTGCTAAGGCTGTCGCTAAAGAAGTCCCATACACTAATTCAAGCAGCTTCGTGGTGGTTTACACGACTGCGGCTGTTGACTGCCGTACGCGCTAGCCACGCGACAATAGCGCGATGCATAGATACTAGTGAGCAACACACGTGATAAGTGAGTTTGCTACGGGATCCTTCTTCATGACTCTTCCTCCTCCGACGGCTGTGACAAGCAGCCGCGGCGCAGTTGTAAACCATTTCTCGTTAGGATACCACAACACCCTGCTGTATTTTGATACCCACGAGCAATAAACGACGAAAATTCGTTACCAAATGCAAAACTGATACGATTTCACATTCCCCGCCGAAGAAGCGTTCGTCACGTTGCGAGCAGTGCGCGTTTAAATATTTTGCCTTTTTCACGTGACTTATGGCGGCGCCCAGTCAGAACCTGCGTATTGTACGCGCTTCCGATCTAGTCTTTATATTCTATAACTATGGTATCAGCATGGAGAATTCACATTGCGTGTGCGTCAACGTGCGCGTGCGGCGGCCATAGCTGGTGTAAACGCCCACAAACAAGCTGCTTGGATTAGTCTATACTTCAACACGTGATGGCGCGGCGGTCCAGCCGTAGCCGTAGCTGTAGCTGCCAATTCGGCACACGGCCCTATATTCTGGAACCTTATAGTCTATTTGACTGAATAGGCCAACATTTGTCGCAGACAAGTCATACTGGCGTTTACCTCAAATTTGGTTAACGGCCGAAAACTGATCGAACAGTGGTTCGAAACTTGACAAACATAATGTTTGCCGAATCTGGACACAAAAAAACCAATCGAAGAAAATAATCGATTACAAACTTGTTGAAAACTATAGGCCCTAGTTGGATTAAACTGGTCCAATACTGGCCGAAATAGAGTGATTGAAAACGGGTCGAGAAGCAGACAAAAAAAATTAACAAAAAACCGGTAGGAATTAACTGGTCGAAAACTAGCCGGACACTGTATGGTGGACGAGTGCTTTAACATTTCTCAGAAACTACTCACGAATGCTTTATCCATTTCATACTTAAAATTGTTTCTGTATACCATGTCACTTGTAGGATGTCGAATATAATAGAAGTTTGTGTTTATCAAAAACTAACATACAATGCATACAGTTCGTTCGTCCTCTCCAGAATCTGTGCGCTGAAGATTCTCTAGAATTTATATGTACTGAAAAAATAGCAATATCAAGATAACTAGTAAAAAGTAGTCAAATATACATCTGATGCTATGTTGAGCTATGAATACTTAAACCTGTGATTGACTATAGTCTACGAATGGCCATGAACGTCAATAGATATTTAATTTTGAATCAGTTATTATGAATTCATAGTTCATCATAACGGACTCACAATTCGTTACTGAAATTCACAGTGTGCCAATAAGGCCCTCCTTTGTGAATCCGTTACAACGGAGTGTGAAGCTGTATATAATAACGGATTGTGAATTCGTCATTATTGGGATGTGGTCCGTAATAACGGACAGTGAAGCCGTAACCACGAGATGTCATCCGTAATGAGGGTAGTGAAGCCCTAACAAAGGGATGTGATCCGTAACGGATAGTAAAGCCGTAATAACGGATAGGGAATCTGTAAATAACGTATTGTGACTCCTTAGTAATTGTTTGCATCCGTAATAACGGATTGCTTTCGTATAATCACCAAACAGAAATTAAGCACCGAAAAAAGATCCAACACACAGTGCAAAATTATACGAACAGTTCACCAGAGTGTGTTAACATGTTTTATGAATTACTTGTCTCTACTCGGTAAAATAAAACGGTGAAGGCCGTGCTATTATACAAATGTAATGTAACCCATCCACTATAACCTCAAATCACTCCCAATGCGGAGATGCCATTTAATCCTCGTATAGTTCACAAAACGGTGAAAGACCGCGCATCTACCCTGGTCTTCATAGTCAGCGGATGCAATGACCTCCAGGGTGATGCTGATATATAAGTCTCTGCCCTGATTCCAGATCGATTGCGTCCGGGGACACGACAATGTATTAGAGAACTATACAATATTGACTGTTTCACGCTTTTAAACGGTTTGGTAGACCGTTTGAATATAAACGAGATGTGGGATGAGGTATTCAAGATAATGTGTTACAGAGTAACGTTCGGGATTGTGGGAATAAAGGGGAAAGAGAAGGGGCGGTCTGCGTGAAAGGATTATAGTAAAAGGGGAAGTAAAACAAACTTGGAAAGGAACAAAATATTCAGAAAGACGTTAAACACTTTTAGATGTTGGTCACGAGGCATTAAAGCTCCACCTCAACATTGGTAAGAAAGAAAAACATATATGTTCACAGTTTTACATATACCGGACATGATGGTTTGAACTATTTTTGCCTGAAGTGTTATCGTTTTGGATTACTAAAAGAAATAAAATCCAAAATTTATTCTCGTCTCATGTGAGACCAAAACTCTGCCTAAAAATGCGAACAAAAACAATGAATGCATTTTTACCGTTTTCTCGAAAATTAAATAATGAAATGAGCTGAAATTTGTACAGGTTGGTTTTATTATATATATATATATTTATATATATCCTGATTTGTGCAAAGAATGGAAGCATTTACAGATACCTTACCAATGTTGAGCTGTGGCTTTAAATGAGGGTATGGAATGATGCGACCCCCCGATGGAGCCGGAATCTGCACCGTTGCAGATCTTGAAAAAAATCTAAAAATAGCTAAGGAGATTACACGTTGTCTAATGATCACTCGGTCGACCAAACCAACCACTACGTTTCTTATTACATGACTTACCTCATATCATTATGAGAATGTACGTTGTTTAAATATTGAATAGGTATACACAGAACCGTTATTGGCAATCTTGGTAAGATGCAACCAAAAACGAGTAATATTGACATCCAATCTTGGATCAGTCTTCGTAGGAACTGTCACTTGTAAAATGTTTGAAGACTGCAATATTGTTGATTCACTCTGATAATACAACACACATGGCTATTACGGCCAATTTAATACCCACTACAATAATAATGTAAGAAAAATATTGCGTCAACTTGTCACAAAACTCTAACCTTTAGACCTTAACAGAGTACATTGTTTGCTCAAAAGCAGGGGTCGAAACAGTGTAGGAAGTGCATGGTCAATGTTGTAAAGAAAATACGTGAAGGTTAATGTGGGGGCGGGGGAGGGGGGGGGGGGGGGGAAGGGAATGTGTCTTGCACAGTCCAGAAAGTAAAGAGCACACAGTCAACCAATACATGAATCGATAGGCGCAACTAATGGGCACATATCTCGGTCGCTGCAGAAATTAACCTAATCGAGTTAGTCATGAGAAAACCTTGAAGAGGTTTTAATTTGGCGCAAAAAGGGGGACAACTTCTCACCCAGGGCTGTCGCGTATGTTCCTGACTCAGTGCATCAGATGACTGAACAAATACGGTTTTTGGCATGAGCATTTGATATATTTATTCATACTTCAAGATTTCGTCACTTTCTGTGCTTGTTAATCGGTTATGCTCCGAACAGAATTAAGATAATAACATGCATTGTTTGGAGCTATGGTTCTAAGTTATCAAATCACTAGTTTTTCATGATGTTACCTGACCTTTACTATAATCTTTTTGAAAAATAATTGAGCTTGGTAATTTTTCATCTGAGATGCCGCCGAAGTCAAGAAAAAACGCACGTGAAGATTTCCAATGTCACCGTTCCTTTTTGATAGCAGCAAGAACGTAAACAAACAAAAAACCTGATTTAAAAAAAAATGAATAAATAAATAGATAAATAAAAAACACTTGTCGAAGCTTCCACCAAAACGTGACCATAAATTTTATTGGCATTTCACCGGTTGCATATTGTGTTTTATTGAAGACTGTTGATATTTTATTGTTTCAGGAATAAGACCAGTCACCGTTATTCGCGGCACAGAACAGCTTTAATTTCCTAACAGCGGGCCCCGAGTCAAAGCTGCGTCCCTGGACGTAACCGGGTTTATTACATTCAACGCAGTTTCGCGCACGAGTCTGGACCACGCGTGAACACAAACCAACATTCGCAATTTGTAAATCAGGGCATTCGCTGCAATGATGTAATAAAATACGCACTCGTTTCATTTATGGAAATGGTAGACAAATACAAGATTATTGATCCTATCTGACATTAAACACGTCCGTTCAAATAATCACAAAGACCGCGGTATGATGTGTAGGCCTATACATTAATTCAAATCGTTGCAATTTTTTTTTGGGGGGGGGGCAGACTCCACACATTCATGTTGGACTCTTGCAGAAGCTAACCATGAAATTTGATCACCCCTCCCCCCCAAAAAAAAAAAAATGTTAATAATAATAATAATAATAAATAAATAAAAAAATAAATAAAATCTACAAAGACGGCACGTACGATTTATAATAATTAGATTTATAATAACTTTTTCGGGATATATAACCACTCCGGATACAGGGTTACAAGAAAAGCAATATCACAGAGAGGACTCTAGAAAGCTGAAGTGAGCTAGTAATTCACCTTGAATTGAATACTGCCATCTAAAGAGAATTCAGCTACACGTTGAATAATGACAACGCCAAAAGCCTCCTTCTTATAATTCGATCCATGAGTCAATGAGTCATAAATAATTCGAAAGACGGACATTATTCTCGGACATTCTAACAACGACATAAATTGTTATGATTTTTGCTTCAACTAACGATGTTTAATTTATGTTCGTGCCACTATCTTCATTAGCCTTTTTGAGATATGGTGGACACATTACAAATGCACTATTTGGATTGGGTAAATCTGTCTGCATGTATGCAAACCAAACCAAACAGTGTACTCATATAGCGTCTACCATATCTCCAAAAGGCTAATAGCATGCATTGTGTGATGTTCAATCAGTACTTTCATTTTCAAAAACGCTGACAGTCTTTCAAATTATGGACAAGAAAGGCAACTCAATAGTAACAGTCAATAGACGATTTGTTGTTCGTTTTTCCCCCTTAAATTTGACATTCTGAGAATCTTTCAACTATTCCGTCCAGATCATTCCGTGTAGAACAAATCCTTTTTCTTAGTATTTGAGTTGTATTGTTTTTAATTATTGACGTCCGTTATGCTAGGAATGCGGAATTATGACGAGTCATGACCAAGCGAACAGTGCACGCACTACCGTAATCAGTAATCAACTACAGCCCTCATAAACGATATGTGTTTGTCGGTGCAATAGCGGCGTAGCCACGGGGGGAGGGGGTGGGTATCCCCCCCCCCCAAAAAAAAAAAAAAAAAAAAAAAAAAATCCAGGTGCCCCCATGAAAACAAAATCCAGATATGTAATTCATAAAAAAAACATGCCCCCTCAACTGAAAAACAATGCCAAATTCAAATGATTTGACTTCGACACGGTAAGCGCGCGACGTTTGAAACGGGCCTTGCCTCTGCCGGGCCAAATCCTAAAAGTGGTTTCAAACGTCGCGCTCCTTCCGTGTCGAATCGAAAACAAACATTGGAATATTTGAAATCAACACGGCAAGAGCGCAACATTTAAAACGGGCCCATGTGCTAAAAGGACATTGAACAGTTCAATTTTTTTTTAACATCGTAAAGAAGACATAAGTAAAACAAAATCTGGATCAAAGCATTTCATATCGTAATTTACTGACGGAGTATAAGCTTGCTGACAGATTATTTCATTATTACACCAATGAGTCCCAATTATTGCCGCTACTAAATGCGTTGAAACCTAATTTCAAGAAAAAAGATTTTCACGGGCTTAGAGTTTAATATGATGAGATTCCTTTCATTAGTAGTTTAAAATGCTTCGTCATCCCTTTGAACATCACATTTCATTCATGGTTGACAAACAGTTGAAGAATTGGTGCGTATAAGCAGATTGATAATAATTGTATAGGTCAGAAACAGGACAACACAGAAACTCATCTCTTGATCAGAGCCACACGAAAGCACAACTGCCGTCCAATTCAAAGCAGGATTTCTACATCTTTGTGCCACATTCCCGGGGCGAGACAAACATTTATTTTAGACAGCAATAACATCGGGACTTATTGATTTGTCTTTGTATCTGTTTACACACAATATTGAAAAAGGCAACAGCATGCAAATATATACCTCGATAATATTTCATTTTGATCAGAATTCATAGCTATGCTTTCAAGCTCGAACTAGGTTGCATCAAACAGTGTAATAACCGTTATATGCTTTACATGAAAATCTCAGAAAACTTAATCAAAATAGTACACCTTCTGACACTTCTTCGTACGCAAGATGTATGCGGTTAACAAAAGCCGAAAAGAAAAAAAAAATCCATGCTTGTTCAAATTTAGATATCAATAATATCGACCATGAAAAAGATTAATCAAAAAATTGTTCAAACGGACGTTTGACACCGAGAGATTGAAACTGCATTAATAATTATGAACGCCAAACCAGATAGTAACATATAGCCGGAGAGATGACAAACAATCTATTCAAGTTCAAATGGTTTTATTGGAGATACGATTGCTTGAAATAACAATGCACATACAGTCTCATCCATTCCAATGTCAGAGTAGTGTTAGTTGAACAAAAATGAAATGGACCCTTGTCATTTACCCTATGCTGATAGGTTCCCTGTATAGACCTTTATCATGGTGTCGCCATCTTGATTTTCTCACATTCAAACCAATGTAACCAAACCGAGGCTGAAAGGGCAAATAGTCTGGTTCCTTTTTGTACAATGAATATTAGCATCTATTACTGTTATTGGATACAGGGAACATGACCAAGATGGTTGCAGCATGATAAAGGTATATTACATTAGCAGCATTGAATACTGATTCACCTTAGAAACAGGATCAGTCTATTTCCCCATCCAGACCTGGCTTTCATTATAGAATGTAGCCGAATCCAGCAACTTCAGCTAGGGCTACGGCCGATGGTTGCAATGACAACGTTGGAGAATAGGACTTTTCGGCGATCCGGCCATACTCTTTAAAAAAAAAAATCCCGGTCAGAATTGATCCGGATTTCGGGTTCCTGGAGGCATGACCCATTTCTGGGGTCGGTATGACCCGGAATCTATATCATAATGACCCAAAACTGTGTCAAACTGACGCAGAATTTGAGTCTAAAACCAAGTTTTTAACCACTTCCCGGGTCAGCCTGACCCAGTAATAGGTCAAGCCCCTTTGGACTTTGAATCCGGGTTCAGACAAAGTCTTTACATTGATTCGAATGAGAGAAAATCAGAGAGTCAATTTTGCCATGTTCACCTTATTTTGGTCGTATGTTTGGTTGACTTTTGGCTCGTGTTTTCTAACAAGTTAGAGTGTAAAAGCATAATATAGTCCTCTTTATTTGTTACTGTAAAAGCATGATGGATCCTTATACGCTCTCGTGGTTATAGTATTAAACCAAAAAATGACACCGGGGTCGTGGAACCGGTTTCCCATGTAACTCGTACCCGTCTTAAGAATTGGTTTTCAAAGACATTTATCAACAAGTTGTGAAATGCCTCCACGGTAGGAAGAAGAAAAAAACGTGACATAAGTCACGTTTATCCTGACAGAAACATCTCAATCTCACCTAAGCACACACTTCATGGATTAAGTTACTACAATCTTGTTACTGTTCATTCAATTTGCGTTGATGAAGTTTGCAAAACTGGTGAGTGAAAATCACAACTTTCAAGAGAAATCGGGAGGGCCCTTAACGTTCTAGCAGACAAATTTGCACACACGCGGCGCTTTATCGAGAAACCGAATGAGCTGAAATCATTGAATGTCGGTCGGTGAACTTATAACTTTGCTGGGGTTGATTCTGTCACGAACCTAAGTCATATGGCAGTACCTGGATAGTTCTCTGTGTAATTTCAAAACCATCGCCATAGAAATTGTTGGCCAAAGAGAAAGAGACTGAGTCTCTTGGACAGCGCCGTATTAACTAGGGTAAAATATTGGTGGGGGGGGGCACCATTTTTCCTAGGGGGACACTTTTGGCCAATTAAAACTGTAGTTTCCGTTTGTATTTTTTCCTAAACAAGCCCTTTTTTAGCGCTCTTCTAACGTGTTGAGGTAAAACAAAATACATTCTGCGTGTAAATAATAAAATATAGTTTTAAAAACATTTAAATTACTACGTAAAAGCTCATAAAATGTAACATTCTATTCTGGTAATTTAAATATCAAAAGTCCAGATTTCTAATGGGGGGGGGGGGGGGCAGCCAGGGTTGGGAGGCATGGACATCACTAGGGGGCATGTGCTGCCCCACCCCCTTGTTATGCCACTGCTCTTGGTAATATTTGACAGCTATATTAACTTTTTATTGTTTGGTTGTTTTTCAGTCATTACATATTGTCTATTTAATTACCGGGTATCGTGACTAAATGTATAAGTCTTCTTTTAGCGTAAACTCTCGCCAGAGCTGCCTGCTGTATAGAGACCGGCGTCTCCGAGCAATATTAGCAAAAGCGAAAGAGTGCGTGTGGGAGATTTAAAATGGGATGAGTGAGTGAGCGTTTTTAATTATTTCAAAGCATCCAAAACACGACTCGGTTTAAAAGAAACAGTCTCGACGATGGACACTCTCTTATACGAGTCATCAGGAAGAATTTTGCAGAAGAGGAACAGCAAAGCCTGGCCTGCTTTGACTTCAATCAAAGAAGACCCTGGAGAGGCTTGGCTCTAAAGATGTACGTGTGTTAAAGGTATACGTTCATGGCAATAGTGCACATTGATCAGCATGAACAAGGCTAATCAGCCACACTTCTTTTATAGCGTGGTTCGCAATTTTATACGCAGTGTTAGACGTCTATGAATTTGCGAAATATTTTGCTTAAACCTTTGGGACGACTTTTTATTTTTTGTATACATTATCTTCATATTTCTTCTTCGAATTCTAATAAATGTTTGAGCAGATGAGAAAGGGAAGGCAGCTTCCATAATATAGCTTTTAGACCACTCCAGCAAAGATGTATATACGATATCTTTTACACTCGACATCGGATGAAAGCATAACATACTGGTACTCGATAACACACAAACTGTGAGCATGATAGAAAGACAAAAAACAAGAAAAAAAAACTACCGGCCAGCGCTTGCTATAATTACAACGTCAAAATGACGCAGGTTGCCAACGATCCGTTACGTCATTCCGTTCAAAGCGTAATCTCGTCAATATTCGAGAGGTAAACCTGAATCGTTCATAACCGTTTATAAGGGGATACAGCTCATCTGGACTTGTGACGCAATGGGATACCGTACATCGCGAATCTGATACCGCATTAAAGGCAAATCACGGGGTCGGAATTTAATCTAATGGCTGTCAGAGATTGACTGCCTGCAGGACAATTTCAATATTTTTTATGTAAGTTGGAAAAATGCAAAGCACATATTATTATTGAGACGAATGTGATACCGTCGGCAAAGAGGAGCTTATTGTATCAGCTTATAATGATATACCACTTGAGGAACTCTTATTAAATTTATGGGATTGTTTGAAAGGTTGAAGTGAAAGTACAATTGGTTTTTGAAAGCGCAAATTAATTCCCATCCTCAAGTTTTCAATTCACACTACCTTTCCCATTTTTACATCACTGTGGAGATTGCTTTTGTTCTTTTGTTTGTCCCACCCTTTGGTCAGGGAACCAGACTACTTAATGATCGGTACCAAAACAAAATGGCGCGGCGAGATCAATTACCCCTGGGAACGAGGTTGCATAAACGGGTGCTGCTCGGATTTGTGTACACGCTGAAAATGTCATTGGTTCCAAACACAGGAAAATAGCTTAATTCGCAACGTCGCAGGCGGGAAGTTTGCACTCAGACCTCTGTTGTGACAGGTTTGATTATAATTGTTGAGAATGTATTGATACTTTTCTTTGTTCAAGGTTGCATAGCTTTGATCTTGGAAAACACAAGAGTGACGCATACTATTTCTGGATTCGCAGTTTTCCCAGGTGCGTAGCCGATTGCACTTACGTCGCTGAAATACAAACTTGTTATTTCAACAACAGGTCTGATTGGTTAAGCCTAAAGCATGCAAACTAATGTGCAATCAAATGCAAATCTTGCATAGACAAAATTATATCAATATTGAGACTAGATTTCCACGTATAACAAATGAAGCACGTTGTTTATAACAGTGTTTCTAAATTCTCAATAGAATCACAAGCCTTTAAACAATTCATTGAATTAAAAAAACAAGATTGTTTCAGGCATCGTCTTTTTCAAAGAAATTCATATAATCTGCACACAGACTTTGTACGTCCCCCGGCTACATTATTTGTAATTCTTATTTCCTTTACGGGGCTTAGCATGGATTGATTTTGAATACGTCATGACAAACAAATAATAACAGGAGATCAGTTGGGTCATCCAAAACAAATGTGAGTAATTAATAATAATAATTCTTTAGCACCTCGAAAACGGACCATGTTGGAATATGCCCCACCTTTCTCTCTCTCTCTCTCTCTCTCTCTTCTCCTCTCTCTCTCTCTCTCTCTCTCTCTCTCTCTCTCTCTCTCTCTCTCTCTCTCTCTCTCTCTCTCTCTCTCTCTCTCTCTCTCTCTCTCTCTCTCTCTCTCTCTCTCTCTCTCTCTCTCTCTCTCTCTCTCTCTCTCTCTCTCTCTCTCTCTCTCTCTCTCTCTCTCTCTCTCTCTCTCTCTCTCTCTCTCTCTCTCTCTCTCTCTCTCTCTCATCACGGAGGTCCTCGGTTCGAATCCCATGACATCGAAACAAAGCCTATTTTGAGTGTTTTCAACGTAACTTCTGTACCTTTTGGTTTGATAAACTATTCTTGTGACACGGGGTCAATCATCTTGAAACTGGCATTTGCGATGTCGGGTTTGTAACAAAGACTTAATTTCATTGCAAACTGAGCAGTAGTACTTTAAAACAAATTTAGTGAATTTAGTGATACGCCCCGTCGTATGAGGGGGAGGCATGAGGAACTCTACTGAAAAAGGACGAGCATCCACCAATGAACAGTATCTCAAGATATAAAATATGAATCTCCTGCACTTTGTTGTACCGCATAAAAGATAATAATATTACGAATAAAACATACACATGCGGCACAGGTCATGCAGTAATATGCAACAGCTACAAAGTACAATATAAAAGTCAAAGGTCAGCACTTAGCTGAACATAATATTTAAGCTAACCGTATCTACACCACAAATATTACAAACCAATTTTATGATTATATCCCTCAAAATTACAACCTCTCCAACAAACTGACTGGGTGTAAACCCAAAATGATACTCACTGAGGGGCTCTATAACATTATCCCTCCCAGATAACAAACGTTAGGAGCGTGGCAACAGTCATGCTCCCTACAAAATAGAGAGAATTATACTGTGCTCTCTCTCACTCTCTTGCTCACAAAGATGCAACACGAATGCTAACCACTCTTGATTGAAATTATTTGATATGTGTACCACATGTATCACAAGCTAGAGACTTATGAAGCATAAGGCCCAACGTCTGTTTCCTAATAGCTTCCTCGAAAATGAAAATGTGTTGACAAGAAGAATTCTCTTTCTTTTTCATTTTTTTAGTGCTTACGCTCCACTCAATACGCTACCGGTCCGGGACACAACTCAAACACAGTGGATTCCTACAGGAAGGCGCTACCGATGTCGAGGGTTATTAAAATGGCATTCAAGTTGAACACAATTCCATAATCACAATATTGTTTATGTGCTCGGGATGCTATAATCTAGATGACATGCAATCCCCGGGGCAGCTCGGGTCCACCGACCGTTCGTCAACTCCCTCGGTTCCCACAACCTCTTAAATTAAAACCTCTCGACTACTCCCTCGCGGTGAACTCCCCCACCCTCTCGCCTGAACAAGCCGCGGCGCAAAGAAACGATAACAAAATGCATTGTTATTGCAGATCCCGAACATAAATGTTTAAGCACAATTCTCCGAAGGCGTTGAGGCACTTTGGGTTGGTGAAGTGGCCATCTCGCCCGTTTAATCACGTCGGTGTGCACGGATAGATTGTCTCCAGGTTTTGAACTCATCATATCGGCAGTGGACAGTTTGAGAAATAAAAAAACCTTGAAATATTAATGGACATGATGGAGGGATAAGTCTTCTTCATTTTATTAATAACCGTGTATTTGATGGGCAGCAGAGAGTAACTGTGATACTAACTCTGCAAAAGTACTTTGCTTCTCTTGTTAACTGATGAGTGAACTACTTGTAATGTTCACTTTGTCACGTTCCATAATAACCAAAGAAAAAGACCCCATTAAAATGTATAACAAAATAGCCAGACTATTCCAGCCATAGGTATGTTAACTTGAATTGACTTTTAAGAATAATAAAAAAATAGTATACATTCAGACCAAGGTCCACAGTGCAGTAATTATGTTTTTTTTAAAGCACAGCACCAGTACAATACATAATTTGAAATTCAACGGCTCATTTCATCAAAATGACTACATCACGATTTCAAAAGGAGACAAACGTAGCTCTTAGCAAAGCAAAAAAGATAAGAGTAAACAAATAAATAATTCAAAAAAAATGGTAGAATACAAACAACGGACAAGGCCATTTAAAGTTGTATGGCCCGAATTTCTCAGAATTAGAAATTTGTTGATAGATGATGTTGTTTCAAAGCGAAAAACTCACAACAACTTTAGCATTTGCCACGAACAGTGCACACAATACAAGTATACATGCCACAATTGTTTGTACATGGTTACGGACATAATATAATGTTGGGATCCTGACAATAATTACTATTTAGTTTTGATATAACTACCAACTTTTCATTGGCAGGTTTTTCGTGCTTAAATGAAAGCTCGTAACTTTCTCGACTATATCAAATCAGATATTAAAATTTACATCTAAATTTTGGGGTCAAATCGGCCAAAATTTTGACCTAGCATCTTTAACTTATTTTCATGAGTTATTTGGCAATCTTTTTCAAGATACTCATTATAGCCCCATGTCGCGTTTTGGTAATGTTATATATAATAATTGGATTGGAAGTACTTTTTTTCTTTTTTTAATTTTTACTTATCTTTAATTTAAACTAACCGTAAAACTCTAAAAAACTAGTGTTACGTTTTAGACTTTCAGTTCATTTTACTTCATGCAGGTCCCAAATTGACGAAACTAGCTTAATTTGGTCAGCTGACCACAAAAGGGCAAACACAGTAAACAACAAATAAATTATTTCTTTTAGGGCACATGCAGTTCTCTGGTTATATAAACAACGACCACCAACCTTGAAACGAATAACTGAATAGCTCATCAATGCAACCGTAGTAAATTCGGTGATTGTTCATGTTTTGGGTGTTTATTCATGTTCCGTTCCGTACACGCACTGCCCGGGTGTGATTTTTAAAGCTAAAACTGAGTATCGAAAACGTTCGTTATAGCTTGTAAACATGCTAATTACAACAATAATTTTACTCAATAATATAAGAGCCACCAGGCAGGATGCACTTACAAAGCGTAATTTTGTGTACCACTTGGTTCCCGCCAATTTGTGCTATAGTGAAGTATATTCAACATGCTTAGCAACTCAATGGAGCAGGGTCAGGAGATATGTGTGAATCACGCAAGAAGTCGTAGGCGTAAAGGTTTTTCTTTTTACGTTACACAACTTGCAGACAAGAATACGTGTGAGGCTGATGTAGTCATAAGTACACGTGCAATTAAGTCAAACTTATTTGGCGCCAAAGTGTGAGCTTCAGCACAAAGAATGACTTCTTGTCTGATGTGCACGGTCGAGTAATAGCGACGGCGCAACGTCACTCCAAGCCAAGGGTTTGCGACGATACGGTCCCTCCTGCGGCGACAACTTTATTAGAAATAATTATTAAGAGCTCGCCAGAGAGATACTTTGATAAAGAAGTGTCGTGAAATCAAATTAGCCTCGCCCCCTCGAAAACACTGATCCTTAGAGAGGGATAAATAACTTTTACCAACAGACCTTCATCGTGTTGCAGCCCTGTTAGTTTTCTCCCATTTGAATCACTATTACAATATCAAGGTTCAATAGACAGACTAGTCCGACCCCCACTGGTTAGTCATACAGGGAATATGAAAGTTGAGTTTTAAGCACTGATTAAATTCTAAACAATTAGTCGTGATCTCCTTCTTCAAAACTACGGCTCGGGCTTGGGCTTGGACTCAGGCTCCGTCAGTTATTTAGAAAACGTACGCTTTCCATACGGGGCTTTAAACAGGCGGACGGAGCGCAAGCCGGAGCCCAAGACGAACCCATGGTTTCGAAAAGGGCCAATGTCAGAAATAAAGTACATTACGCGAGACAGGCGACTTGAGGCTCAGGCTAAAAACAACGCTCATAAATATGTGATGAACGTAGCCCAACCACAAGAAGTATGAATCACAAAAGCAGTAGATTGAAGCTTAGTCTTCAGGAATTAATATGCAATAATTATTGGCATTTATTAGTACGTGTATCACAGATAATCTGGAATAGGGCAATCTAAGCGTTTATCATTGTTTAAAAGTCCGGTCAAATTCACGTATAGGCATGGGCCTAACCCGTAACACTCGGAGCAAAAGAAATAAATCCGCCACGTCATAACAGATCATCGTTCCTGACATGTACCCACACGTAACCTGCATCATCTTAAAACCAACAAGGGGGAGAGCAGAGTAATGATAACCCATCCCACATAGATACGCACTGTCTACGTAACAAGTCTCATTCCTTCTATATAACCCCCTATCCCCTGCACATAAAATAAAACTAATTTGTAACCCATGCAGGCGAGCAGTTGCGTGGGTCCTAATCAATGCAGTTGCAGCAATTTTGCGTCTCATTACTCATCAGCATACGTACATTGTAATAGACCGATTGCGCGACCCACGTCACGTGACCTGTAGTGGGTATTGAATGCGAAACAAACACGACGTCCTCCATACTATGAATGTGCGGTGCAGTACATGATGATTTGTTCCATTTTGTTTATTCGATCGAGGCTTCGAAATCTGTGTCCAAACCTGACGACAGTCTCGTCGTAATTAATCCACACAATAGGTACCAATTATGGTCCATTTCAAAACAGGATTGGTTCTCAAATTATTTCTCATTGGCGTCAGTGTGCCTCACTGATTGTCATACGATGTACGTGATATCCATTTTTTTTATTGTGTATATGAAAGGACAATGCTGCATTGTCGTCGACCCATTTTAACCGTTGAGTGACAACAACAATAATGTCAGGGTATAGAAACATTATAACAAAGAACAAGAAAATAATATTATTTTGTCCATCTTATATGGGTTAGTCCTCGAACTGGTGCATCATAAAAGGTATAGGCCCTATATTAAATAATCTCGTATATATTTCCCAATTAATAAAATAATGTGAAGGTCGCAGAACCACACGTATGCGACAACAATACTATTTTGTTTGACAAAGAAATATTCAGCCGTATATCAAAAACACGTGTATAAAAATGAGATGTGTACAATTAAAGGACTACAAATCCACAATCCGAAACTGAAAAAAAACGTTTCTCAATTTCACTAGCTAAGAAATATATTGGACATTTTTTTATCCTGTTGTCAATTAGTGTGACGTATTTCCACTCTAAGCCACGCCCACTTCACACAAACTGGCTCCATCGATTGCCAGAAAAGCCCATAAGAAATGCACTGAGCTTTTTGTCTTTGACATAATTTCTGGACCTGCCTTTCACGTGTGTCTAGCAGACATATCGTTTACGAACTTGGATAGGGTATTTTTTCGGTAAAATAACACACTTTGGAACCGGACGTAGCGAAAACTTTGGGCGTGTAGCATGCAGATGCGCACGCGTTTGACGTAATGACTTACTAAAAGGATATAGAGAGGTTGCGTGACCCCTGGAAAAGTCCATTTTGCAGCCATGTTGGGTACAGCTATGTACAAATTCAATAACTGAACCGTCGTCTGCTGAATGATATCCAGCGTCTGTTTGTGCACGCAGCATTAGAAAAAGGTCTATGGTGACGTCACGTGAAACCTCTCCATAGACCTTATCATCGATCTCCATTAATACTGTATTATGGAGATCAATGGACCTTATGCATTGTCGTCATCCAGCTTCCATCTTATATAGGTAAAACGATGACGAAACAATGTATACGCACAGATTTGTACGCGCGGCGCACAGGATTGGCCAATGAACAGCCTCCTTTCGACCTGCAGGCGAGGGCGCTCTGCTCAACTGACGTCATGTGCAAGGTCTATTTAGACCGTTCTGGCTGGAAGTAAGTACATTGCTCTGAAGGAAAAAATACAGGTTATCTACTGTGCGCGATGCGCATCACACTCGCTTAACGTTACATACAGGCCTCATTTATAATTTTTGTCAAAAAAAATCCGCTTGATCTAAATCTTAAAGTAGGCCTATGATTCGCAAAATATGCAGTCGGTTAGCACCGTAAGCCTTATTTGCATAGAGATCGAGTGATGACGTCTGAGTCTCAAAATCAAAATTGGCGTATGCTATTTTTTTTTAATATAGCTTGATTGATTAAATCCACCACTGAAATGATAACGCTCGAGCCACATTAGACAGTATGCACACAATGACCATCGCTAATATATCTGGGTATCATACTTCCCAAGTATTTTGACTTTTGAAACCCCAAGTAATACCGATATGCGATTGCTGAGTTATTCCCAGAGATTGTTCAATTCGGTTATCTCTGAGGCATATACGGACTAGTGCAAATGTGCCACTATATCAAGTTCTGGTATTTGATACAGGTTGTGCTCAGCTGATACAGGTTGTAATTGATCCGTCAGAATTTAATACCCATTAATTTACAACATAGATTGAATTGCAAGCCATATGCCGTTAGTTTCATTTTACTTGGTGGTTAAAGATAAAAACCTGTGCTATTAAGAAGTTCAGCTTATGCGGGCATTTTTCATTCAAATACCACCTGTCGGTACAACACCCTTTCTCTTCAAAGTTCGAGAAGATAACCAAATGGCGATTTCAACCACTCTCTCCCATACACCACCGCATTATATTACAAAGTCACCGTGGTAGGTATACAATGGTAGATAGGCCTATAATAGTTGGTTGGTGTTGTGACACATGCTTTAAGTGTTTTTCTGTCAGCAACATGAAATTGATATGGAAGATAAGTACAGCAAAATCAGTATTCAGTACGATTGGCCAACATGAAAATCGTATTCACATAAACCATGCAGTGGACGTAATTGATAGGCCCTTTACCTTTGCTCACAAGATATTCTGGGCAGTACTGATTCTGGGGAAGACACCGTGATTTTGGAGAGAAAAAAAAATCACAGCCTTCCGTTAAAAGGACCGCACATCCGTAATTATTTCAAGGGAACACTAGATTCCATCAAAAGCTTGTCCTCAATAATGATCGATGTTCAATTTTGTACATTTCCTTATAAGGACAACTACTTCCTGTCATCTTACAAGTACCCCTGTTACCATCTTGAGCATCAACTCTCCAGAGCATAACACTGTCACTGAACCCACTTCCACACGTTCCCTCTCTTCCCCCTCCATCATACTGTTCGCTGCCCGGAGCAAGCCGCATAAGACCTCACCATATTGAGCACGCGACCCGTCCGTTCCTGTGCTTCGTTGGCGTCAGGTCTGTGACACCGATGACGTCAGAGATTAAGGTAGAGGGGGGATAGATCGCAATCATCGCGGCCGCAATTCCCCCGATCCGATGTCCCCGGATGACGGGATTGCACCGCGGTAGAGAGACCGCGGTTTAATCCCCGCAGACGGGACACGTATCGTCGTCGGCGTTGAAGACAACCACTTAAGCATCTTCTTGTAGCATCAACGCCGAGCATTACAGAAGTGACGTAAATCTTTATTATAGTGGCGGATTTGCTGTCACAAATCGGAAATGCGAGGACTGTAGGGACATTAAATAAACTGCTCTAAATACTTTCTTGTGGAACATTTAGAGGGTACATTGTATGTAAATCGGCATCAGGAAAGGGTAATTCATTACAGCCATGCACTACGTTGGTTCCGGAAAAAAAATGATAACTTGAAACGTGAACGCCACATCCAGTTGTAGAGTGCAAAAAACTCACTAAAGTATTACAAAATTATTGTTTTAGGACTGCAGAATTTAATTAGGAATGCAGAATCTGAATGATGGAAAATTGTGCAACCCCATCAAGACACCTCTTAACGTGTAACACAAAAGCTAATTACACCTCGGCCTAATATGCGTATTTGTATTTCTTGATGTGGAGACGCACTCTGGCAACATCTAGTGAAAGAGTTTACTAACAATAGGCAGTAATTTTTCTCATTGTTACCATTTTCAATTAAATCAAACCATACAGAGGCAGGAAGGACATTTTCATCGCGTCCATTTTGTCAATACTGTATGTATTCAACCCGTCACGACCTTCCGCTTCTAAAACAGGCTAGTCAACCTACACAAGAAGAGAAGAGAACCTGGAAAATGATCTCAAGACATTTTAGCGTGGTTAGACACCCCTGACATTCACAAAGGTTTGTGGCTCGTTGCGTTGCAGTTTAATACTGCACCATTGTCCACGTAGATGTCATCTACCTCACTGAAGATTGGTCATGATTGAGCTCCCAAGGTGTGCAAGCTTGCCGACGGCAGCGAGGAACAGAAAACCGGACTCAGCAGACTTGGTTCTTCTTGCAATGATCTTTTCGCTGAACTTCGTGAGTCTTAAACGGAGATATAATGCGGCCGTGTTCTTCCCTTCGAACACCAACCGTCTTATCAAGTACACATCTGTATTGCTGGGGCTTACACCGTTCAGAAAAAAAGACTACACTTCGAAGAGCAAACAGAAGGCTGTATTTTTCTGTTTTGGAACCAAACACCCACGAGATCTCAGAACGAATCTTCGATTGCCGTTTCTAATAATAAAACTGAGATGTGCGTAGTTCCTGTCTCAGTTTTACTCTTTTCAAATTTTCTTATCGACGTGTGTTTATTTCCTTTGAATTTATTTGGTTCGGATTTTTATAGCGAGATCAATAAGTATAACAGACTTTGAGTTAATATCAAAAATACTAACTGAAATTTGATAACACGGATGTGAACAGGTTCCATTATATAAATTCATATTATGATGATGCCCTCATTATGTTACACTTTCGAATAGTATGGATCCAAACCAAAACTGAACCGAATGGTGTACTTTCCTATGCGGCAAGGATGCACATACCAAGCAGGATGAATATTACAACAGACCCAACTTCTTTCTCCAGAAGACGAGCAGCGAATACTGTTCTAAACGTCGAGACCATACTGACGGCTCTTTTCAGAGCCAGCGGTCCTCCCAAAAGAGATCTACACATTATAGACATAATTTGAGAACGAGCCGTAAAATCTCTGTGCTATGTCTTTAAATTTCTTTACAATGGGAGCGTATACGGACAGCGATCCCGAATAAACCCAAATAATATTAATAACTTAAAAGCCTGTCCTAGAACAGGAAGCTAACGAGGCACACGTGTCCCTGATCATGATAGACGTACCGTGCTTCGGTTATTCACCCTCTCGTGTCACATGAGCTGCCTTATAAGATTTGTTTTAAGATGCACTTAAGCCTCCATTTACCATCTAATCAGATGTCATCAAGCTCACACAATACAAAGACAATGGTAAATGTCAGAGACGTCGAGTGTTTTATCTCAAACACAATTTAGATCAATACCGATGGTTAAAGTGAAAATTTTTGTTGTCGCTTTTAAAAGAACAAACAGTACAATTTCGGTGTTAACGTAAGAGAGAATAGCTAATTAATTTCACTATAACAATTACCTTATAAGACAGCTGGAGATGTCGTCAGTCTTCCCCAAAAGCCATTCAACCCGTAAGGCCGCTGAGAACAACGTTTCATCTCATTTGAGCATAGAGCAAGTCTCTGTCCTTGCTTTATGATTTGAGTTCCTGTTGCCCTGCAAGGCCAAAGAAATAAAACGCAAAGTAATCAACACACGAACATAATTTGAACGTCTCTTTTGGTCTATTACACTCTACCAATATTACATTAGTAAAATGTTCAAATTTCATGGTAAATTTGATGAAAAGTATTCAGTACTCCCCAAACCAGTGCTGTATCCTTTTTATTATACATTTACACATTCAAATACATTTTATATTGCCCGAGTGAGGTATTTGCCTTGATAAGAAGTACTGTAAAATCAATTTCCCAAACCACGTCATTGTAGTTTAAAACGCAGGCCACTAGTCTGACGGATCTAAAGAAAAGTTGCAACCTAAGGGTTTATTTTAAATACACCTATGAACTTTCTATTAACCAATCAAAATAAATTTAAAAGGGCATAATTTAATGATTTTGATAACGAGGATGCCCCCTGCAAACAGACACAAATATTCAGGTATCAACCCCTGTCAGGTGTGGATTTCACAAAGCGCTAGGACTAGTCTTATTAACAGTGCAAACGCCTCATAAATAGCCGTACTCCCACTCGTGAAACTCGTTCGAATAAGATACCTTCGAAAAAGTCTGTCTTTTGATTTAGGCTCAATTTCAACAAGTGCATGAAATTTATATTCAATTTCGATCCCAACTGTACATTCCATACACAATTCACAAAGTTAAGCAGCACTGGATAAGCAATAATAAGGTGAGAAGAAAACTTCATTGAGGATTATGCCAAAGTTTGTAGCGGGTTGCCTTTGAAAAGTCAAAACAATGTCTTGCTTAGCAGGTACCAAGCCAAAATACCATGTACTTGCACATTGCACGTGACTGGTTCCCTCCACATGTTTTTGCTTTATTCGCAAATAAAATGGCTTGGCTATAATATTTCTTCTAAACACCTTTACAAAATTAGGCCATGTTATATGACGTTAGGCCCAAGTGTCATCTTCACAGCATACAGTGACGTCCTGAGGGAGTGTCTTTAGCAAGCAGCTGCGGATAACCGACCTAAATACCATGTGATGTATTCTGTATGAGACCGATTTCATTCCAGGTTTTGCTTGGCTGAGAAATTCGTTTTTCAGCAATTTAAAAATTGAGCTCAGTAGCTCCTTAGGGTGTACCATTTTGTATGACCCTCATCGTACCAATAACGAAGCCATGTTGATTCCAGCTTGACTTGAAGAACAACCTTGATTAAAATCTCTCCCTTTGCAGACTTGCACAAGAAAATTTCCCATCCAGCTAAACCACAAGGGACCTTTGGTATTTTCCTAGGAGATATTTTCAACTTGTTATTCACCAATACGGCCCAAAACACAGGCCACTTTAGAGAGAAATTGTGCGATATTTACACACGACAGGTCCGGTAATGGGTGTGAACATAGTAGACCGGCGGAACGCGGAATCCCCCGGCCATGGGTAACCATGAGCGGCTCTCCCGGGGGGTCATCTGCTGGGTAATGAGGCAACTCTCACCAACATCCCGTTCTCATGTTTACAATTCCTGATCCGAACGGAACAACGTGATATCTCACTTAGCATTTCCGCGGCAGTTGATCATGTTTCAATTAACCGATATATCCCCTTTTACTTGCGGTATGCTCCTACCGGAATCAGAGCCATTACCACGTGGGTTTGTTGGGCAAGTAGTTCCACGTCACGTTTACCCAAATACTGCGTCCATTTCTTTGCCAGTCCGAAAGTATATTTCTTTCGAACAGTTTATACAAACGTTTCGCAGAACACGCACTACTCACATTAAAATGGATCAATCAACAAATGAAATGTGGCTGATGTTATACGACACATTTCCGTTTCACTAAAAGGTGCACCAGAGACATATACGTCTTAGAGCAAGTTCGGGTGCTGACTTTTAGTCACATGGTGATTTAAACCACGCATGCATGATCTGTCCTTCACTCGAACGCGTCTAGTCGAGCGACTTAGTCAATACGTAGTAAATTTAAGTTAATGCTTGTAGAGCAGACGATAGGATTTAGCAAGTTAGCACGTCATTTACTATGTTTTTCCCCTCCTATTTTTATCTCTGCGTACAATAATTAACCAAATATTTCACTGCAAAGACAAATTACTGTCTTATTCAACCAAATCCCTCCGTTATCGTTGAACTACTCATCAACTGAGACGTAGCACGCGAATTGACTATGGGAACAGCGCTCCGGGGCTAGGTTGATTCAGTTGGACTAGCTAGTCAAACTACGTAGCATTCGCCTGACATCTAGATCGACTATGGTTAAGTCTAGTCGACTCTTGTCACTCACCCGAACTTGCTCTTAGGTGCACAGGTTTTGTCGACTATTGGCCTTCTGTCAGCACGTTAATGCTTTGAGCCCGGTAAAGAGGCGGGAGCCAGCCTCTGATTTGGACGCGCAGGATCGTTTGCCGAGCTTAATAGTTTACATAGAAAGTAATGGAGCAAGTCAAAGGTAAAGATTGGCTGCTTCAGGTAATCGCGTGACGGGGTAGCACTTGAAGCATACAAGTGGAATGCATAACACCGGTCGTGTTTACTTCGTCCCTTGAAATACCCATGGTTAACAGTTTATTGCCCGCCTATTCACTGGGGAAATTAATTCTGTAATTTGTTTTCCACGGAAAGGGGGAATTGTTCCTACCTACGTGCCTAATGATTTTGAAACGTCCCACGAATGCATGTATATTGTCATGTTTGTCGATATGCATGCACATTGACAGGCCTCAAAAGCCTCATAAATGGGTGTATTTCAAGATGCTTTCCAGACAGATTGATCTTATCCCTCTTTACTGTTTATGAAGTATGAAATGCGTCATGGATTAATTCTTCTAAATCAAGTCGGTTCAAGCCAAACAGAATACAAAACGATTCCACTGAACTATCCGATCCCACTTGCCCGTCGGCAATATTTCGCACAGAATTTCAAAGCACCCGCCCGCGTCGTTCTTTAATGGTACTCACTTCTTAAAGACAATGACCGTACAACCAGAGCTGAAACCCGAAACCCCCTGGAATATAATGATGGAATTTACATTCCCAACAAACAGAAATTCTGAAGTCCTGCAGGTATGAAGATCGTGAATAACAAAACAGGCACTCGGAGTTCCCCCACGCAAGAGCACGCTTTACCTGTCCAAGTTGACGTCATTTAGCCTGAATGGCTTAATGAAAGACACACAATTATAAAAAAAAAAATCACTAAATGTGCTCTGTCTTTTATTGATTTCATTTTGTTTGAGTGCTTCATAAATTCTGTCTAAATTTGAAGAAGGGGCTGCATCAACATCATTGAGGGTAGTTATCACTTGGTAATGGCCCGTTCAGATCGTCTCACATCCCCACAGTTGCCGCCCTGAAAGCTATGGTTATAGCTCGAGAGTCTCCAGTGCTAAACACGTCGAATTCGTGTCTGTCCTATAAAGACTTATACTGTAAGTAGACTAGCAACAAGTAGGAGACTGGATGGGTCTGTAAATGCGTAAAAATTTTATTTTAGGCTGAGAACTAGAAGTATAGCACCAGCTTTAAAAATTATGAAAACACAACTATAATATATTATAGCTTGTCTAGGGTATGTCATTATTATAGCTATTTCTAAGTTCAGCATGCCTTTAAACCCGTACGGTAACCTAATACATTAATTTATGTTAGACAGAATGATAATGTAATATTTCGGGTCTAATTCTCCATTGTCTGTCACTTTCGAAGCAGACAACACGTCTGCGTGGAAACTATTTTTGGCGCCAAAAAAGAGTTGTTTTGATCAAATCTTCTGGTCTGTGGAATAAGCGAACCCCTTTCAACGGGCGGAATTATTAAAGTTCAAGACGCTTATTTTGGAACCCTTTCTTCAATTTGAGTCCGGATATAAAGACATGCACTGTGCTAAAAATATTTCTAAAATATCTGACCTTTTCGTTTGGAGGGAAAAGAGCTAGCCTACAGACTGAATATTTTTTACTTTCTCGATGTCGGAATCAGGGGATTATTTGGATCTGTCATACCATTGTGCAGTTTGAATGGATCTTTTCCCTGCATTCAACAGACCGTCTGTTTCCCCAAAGAAATCACAATTCTCTATTGATTTAGTTTTAAGTAAACCTCACAATACAAATAGAATTTATGCTTTACTAAATCAAGTAGAGAATTCACTCATACGGGCAAGTACCTCTTTGACAAGGGTAGGTAAAATATTCGGAATAGGCATTTCATTTGCCTTGTATGAATTCCTAAATTAATGTACCAATACTATTGCAAAGTCGCCTTTAGAAAAAAAACAGCGTACATTCGATCTCCTAATTTAAAAAGCCACTTACTTTTGTTTAAACCTGCTAAGCACGCGTTTTGTGCTTAACCCATTTCCGGATCAGTGTGACCCTTTTTATGGAGTTGGTATAACCCCGGAAAAGGCCTGAAGTACAAAACGGGTCACTGACCACATTTCCAGGTCACTGCGACCCAGAAAACGGATCACGCTGACACGGAAATGGCCCATTGGAAACCTTTCTGACCCGAGACGTTTTTATAGTACGGCAGAAACACAGTACGGTTACAGCAACAAACTTCACAGTGAAACACGCGTGAACTGGCCAATGTGCCGTTTCAAACAGGGCAGTCAAACTCACGTGTGAAATCTCCCCTCAAAAGTTCTGTTTTTCGAAGATAAACAGGCCTACGTTGGTCGATATTTCTCTTCTAATAAAACAGAACAGGTTATTGCCAAGGCAGTTGAAGAAAAATGATGTGGGCCTGCAATGATTTACACTGACAATTGGAAACAGGACCCTCGGACGAAGGAATCTGTACTTATGAAAGTGTATTAAATTACATTATTGCTAAATGTACACTACTGACTTTCGCCGTAGGAGCATAGCGAACCCACACTCAATCATGCGGTAGAATACAAACAAGAAGTTCTGTTAAATCTCAGGCTCATTACTGAAGATATAATGTCTGTTACAGGTCTTAAGCAATAAAATGGCCCCCCCCCCCAAAAAAAAAAAAAAAAATGGTATCACTGGTAAACGTTTCAGCTAAAATTACCCCCAAAGACAATATTTTTTCATTCCCATTCAATAATGACTTATGAATGGCAGAAAACCGATCAAACTTTCACACTCAGCTTTTCTTGAAACACAAGTTTGCACGTAAATTGCCGGTAAGTTTTCGTTGCGTCCTTCTTCCGGGCACGCGACGGTTTGTAATTCAGGTAGTTCTACTGACTTGACTCTTCGTGATGTACACCCACGGTAGCAGTACCGTCGGAGATGTATATTGAACTCATGAATGCCAATAATCTCTGAAGTCCAGAGGGGCATGACTCACACTTCTTGGGCAATCATCTCCTCCGATGTCCATCTCACACTTACGTCTTAAACGTTTACACTGGCCCTACGTCATTCAATATTGTCTACCCCTTCAGCCATGATGAAGACGCCATTGCGTATATCTGATCGAAGCAAAGCCCATTCTGCGTCCTGTGCCTTCCTGCTTGTAATCAGATTGTGTCGACCGATGACTCCTCATATAACCCCCTCGCCCTGGCCACATCGAGCGGGACGGAAAAGAGCAAACAGGTCAATTGACCTACGGAAAGAGACATCAAGTGGTAGTCTTTTCTGATTTAGTGGGCCCTTCACAAGCGAAACATTCTTCGAAAGGATGGACTTGACTGGCCGGGGATGATTGGCTTTTCTAATGCCTACAGGTGTATTAAGAGCCAAATGACATGGAATGGGATGTAAATCAATGGTTCGGTGCCAAGCAATTGAAACCGTACAGTGAACGAAGGGAAATGCCTATATTTTCCACGTAACCCATCAAGGAAAGAGACGTCCCAGAACAGCCTGTCTCAATGTCATGATGTGTGTGTCCTTAAACCCTCATCCTTTTGGTAAGTCACTACGTCACACGCGTGCGCATCTGCAAAGTTTTCGCTGCTTCCGGTCCCAAAGCCGTCATATCTTACAGTGTTATTTTACCAGAAAACACTCATTACTTCGGTCAAAGACACTATATGAAAGAAACCGATATTTCTGGTAGGACCTTGAGTCTTTGCAAGACGCACGTGAAAGACAGGTCCAGAAATTATGATCTTCTTGCATAAGTCATCAAAAACAAAAAGTTCAATGCATTTCCTGAAGCTTCTGGCATCAATCGATGGAGCCAGATTGTGTAAAGTGGGCGAGACATATGTCACATTTCCCAACAGGATATGCAGAACATCTACCAAACAAGAAGCTTCATTTGAACTCTGGTGTGTTTTCTTGAGTCCGTGTGAAACCGATTGCATAAGAACCACAGATGATTCAGTTGTCTGGTTCCTGACCCAAAGAAAGGCTCCTTATAATAAATGGTATCCTGGTCTATTTGAAGGGGCTGGTTTAAAGCACGAGCTAATATTTCCTAGCATATTACCAGCTGAAATACAACTCTTTACGAAAGGTTTGTGACACGCTCAGTGCCAGTGTTTGTACTTTTTTGCAGACGTTTTTTTAACAATGACTCAGCCTGTGTAAATGAGACACTTTGAGGTAACAGTTTAAGTCCAAATTTCATTATGTTGGGCATCTTCCAGGGATTAAAAAGACACCACACTGACCTCTACAGAGTTGACTGTTCTGGATTGGAACCGTAAACTCTGTAGAGGTCAGTGTGGTGTCGTTTTAATCCTTGGAAGATGCCCTACATGAGGAAATTGAAATTCAAATTTTTACCTCAAAGTGTCTCATTCACACAGGCTGAGTCACATATGTTTCTTCTTCTTTTTAAATTGGGCATAGAGGTTTAGAACTCGCATCCAAAGAGTGAACCTCTGTCGAAGACAAACAAAACGACTACTCATTTGCAGTGCAATACAGAAGCAGCAGTTGCCGTATTCATTCCAATTTGCACATGCTTGAGAGATATAGATCTATTCTATAAAAAAAACACCAGAACTATTCAAAGTCAAATAGTAAAAAATTTACAAAGAAAAATCAACTGCATAACAACGAGGAAACTGGGCCCTTCTTATTATCTTGACCCTTTTTGTCACTACGAATTCCACCGACTGGTTGGACACAAACGCGTTCAATTATCCTGCAACAACACCAACCTATTTCATGCTTGGTTGAGAGCAAAATTGGAAAAGTTTGCAATATTGCTCTTCATTGAGAGAAATGCCAGCCGTTTTAAATTGTCACTGCAGATACTTTACTCCATATAATGGTTTAAAGGGACACATTGCCTTCAGATTGGGCGCTTTTGGGGTTTGAAAATATTTGTTATGAAATGAAATGATTGGATAAGATATTTTGAAAGTAGAACATAATAATTCACATAAATATCCCTTGAAATTATGTGGTTTTTGTTTAATTTCGTGACAGAATACGGTCCGCCATTTTGTAGAAACAAATTTTTGACTCCATAAAATGGCGAACCGTATGTTTCTATATGAAGAGTAGAGTTCCACTGGTTGTATTTCCGAGAGGTAGCTTTTTTTTGAATCACTACTCACTAATTACAACACACTGTATGTGTTTTATTGCATGAAAAACTCTGCAAAGGGATAATGAGCAATTCCAAGCAGCAAACTTTTTACGAGATGTGAAGACAGTGCACTCTAAGGCTTTAAACGATAAGAACGGATTGTATTTAAAATCGTGAGCGTACATCACGTAAAAAATAATGTCTTTTTGGAACATTTGCTGTTTAAAGGGTGTGGACAACATGGGTAAGACTTACACATATTTCTTACATGTAAAATGGTCATGGAGGAAATTTTTCATTGAAATATTTTTGCCTGAAATCCTATAGTTTTGAGAAATAAGTGAAACAATTAGTTTCGAAACGGGATGTATTGAGAAGCAATGAAAACATACAAGTTTTTTGCACTTTTTTCTGGTGACTCCGGTGACCGAGTGAGCTTAAATTAAAACTTTCACAGGTTTTGTTTTATTAAATGTAGGTAGGTCACACAAAGTGCGGATACTGGTCTTTGATAAATACCAATTTGTCCCTCGTCGGGGGAGGGGGGGGGGGGTAACCGTCTGGTATCTCTAGCAGTAAACAGGCGACTTGTTTCACGTTCTACGTTTGTACAATCACGAACATGTACATGAACTTTCGTACCACGAAAACGGCCGTCGGGTAATGGCGACGAGCTGAATCTTGGGCCACCTATTCTGCCAAGCTACTGCGCATCGGTAAAGACAAAATAATATCTTAACAAGTCAACACTTTTGCGAGCAAAAGTATAATCCAATTTGATCACTGGTTTAGACTGAATAAATTCCTTGTGATCTTAATCTGTCAGTCCGGCGTACTGACCCGCTGCCGGGAGGAAACGAATCGCGTGGTTCGCTGCCAATTCTAAAGATATGCGGTATGATATCGCTTTCATAATTCTCGATTCCCTCGATATCGATTTAAGGATCGGCAATTAGCGAGAGTCGATAGGTCAGCCTGATAAGGCGATAGGTCTTCGAATGACCGAAGATTTAATTATCCCATCTTCACCTGGCGAATAGAATACGCTGCAACTTCAAATGACTGATGTAAGGTTGCCCGGGTGTGGTGAAAAACTTATGGTGCCAGTGGCGTATAATTATAGACATTTTCATTAGGGGTGGTGGTGGCGGGGGGGGGGGGGGTCATAGACATATAGTTTGGGGGGGACTTTTGATGTATCGAACCGTTTATTTGTGCATTGTTTCGACATAACTTAATGGCGGGGGACGGGGTGGACAAGAGTAGGGCGGATAAGGGTTCCGAGCGGGGTGGGGGGGAGGGGCACCGCTCCCGCCCCTCCAAGTGCTATATCGAGTGCGATGAAGATCAGTACTTTTATAGCGTAAAAAAAATTATGTTGCCTATTCAATTTTAATCATTCCCTGAAATGCATAGGCCAACGTGCTTTTATACATCACAGTAAAGACAAATGTACTCATCCCTCCAGCATGATAATAGCATGGCACACACGCGGCATTACGAAATGTAGAGTGAGGCGAATCTGCAAGAGAGCTACATTAAACTATTGGGTGAGTTTACAAAATACCAAGCATCAAGATCTTATGATCTAAATTACCCGCTATTGTGAGGCTCGGTTTCATATTCCATGAATCCATTATATCGTGTGTTTCTCTGGGGTATTTAGGTGAAATATTGTGAACAGAATTTGTTTCCCATTGGGGCCAAAAAAGTTACGTAAATTTCCCATATTGCATTTGCTTAAGCTGTGAAGGATCAAAAATACACCTTAAGTAACGTCAGCTTATTCCATAGAGATGGACCAAAGTGAGGCAAAATAAACATAAAAATAAAACCAAAATAAAAATATTATGCCAGGCCCTACTCGTTTTTTGGGGCGGTTTGTTAATTGCGATGATAGGGACACCAAACAATAAATAGGAATGTAGACTGTGGTCGCTTTATTAGAGTTTAGGGTATTGGCGTATCAACACGGCAGTAAACCTATGAACGAACACAAGGCAAATTAAGGAAGCTTTTAAGCAGATAATTATTCAGAGCAAATATTTGTGCGCATCTCTTCACAAATAACGAAGGCCTCTGTCCAGTTTACATTAGAAGGCACTGCTGCTCTGTATCAAATAAAATGCTAACCAACGGTCAGTATTACAGTGAAATTAGGTAGGCTTACATTTATATGAAAGGTTCACAACTGTCATGTATCAACTGTCCGGAAAAACTATTTCCATTTGAAATATTGACATGGTATGAAAACAAAAAATAATTTATTATTACGATTTGCCAAGATGTAAACAGGGGGTTGAATTCAGGAAGGCATTCCAAACGTTTTGAAGATGTCCACTTGTGCGTTCTGAGTTTTATGGGGTAATGTTTTGGGCACGGAGTACACATGTAGTTTGAATTACTGTTTGGACTTGAGGTATGTATTTCTTTCTCAAAAATAAAAACAAATTAAAAAAATTAGAAAAAGTAAAAAGTTGGTAAGTGATGACGTCACTACAATTCCGGCTCCACGTTTTCACTTAACCGACAGGATTAGGAAAGCGCATGAGGGCGCAACATGTACTACAGCGTTGGTGTGCACGCTAAATGGGCTTCCCATAGCAACCAATGCTAAATGCTAAGTATTAACAAAATACTACAACAAAATTATAAAATTCTCTCAGCCTCTAGAAAACAAATCAGATATATTTTCTGGCAACTGAGTTTCATTTTCTTTTCAAATTTTAGTAGGTTAGCCGTTGAGAATTGTTGGTAGGCTCATCCATATTAATAAAACACCCCTGAACAAGTAATTTGGCCGACTCCATCTTGGAAAAATTACCTTACACATTTTTGGGCAAGATGTGGCCATTTTTAGAGGGCTGGTGTACCCAAAATGCTCCGGGTTGAAAGTCAACAACCCCAGACTCGGCCCATAGTTTTCTATCTATTTATTTTAGTGCACCTTTGGGTCCTCTGGTCATTTCTTCACAGCATGAACATTCCGCGGGATGATCCTTGGAGCCATACCGCCGGTCAAAAACGTTAGGGTTTGATAATTTGAGGATTACCGTACGCTTTACGTCTTCAAAGTATTCTAATTATGCAGTTAACGTGAAAGACACTCGTGATTTCCAGGACTATCGAACAATAGACATGTTCGTTTCCAAAATGGTGTCGCCTGTGAGCAAGGTCGTGTCTTTACTAATCAGGCACTCGTTTTCTGTACGGAAGCGATGGGCGATAGACGTCGCACTTCGGGAGACCTGGGAATTGAATTTTCTCTCACAAGATTGTTCTCCCACATGCTTTGATTGGTCCATTGCCATTAAGCAGACGAGTGAATAATTCAATTTAGTTGCGGCGATTGCCGGAAGTGGAGCATCTTTAAAAGAATCTTCCCAATTAGGGACTGGATAATTCACTCTTTCCTGGGACATGGAAATGAAAACACTCTTCACGAAATTCCTCTTAAATAGTATCCCTTTTCCCCCAACATAAACCAGGTCTTCATTCGAATCATTTTGACTAAAGATGAAATGAAAATAATCTGGCGGCTGTGTAGTAAAATGTGAATCGTTTTACTCATGGATTAATACTGAAGCTTTGAATGGATTTGCCTACGGAATTGTTTTTACAGGACTCGAGAAAGTACCCATGCTTAATGATATTTGATAGGATCATTATAATACTTTCATATTTATGGCATGTCGTGGCCGAATGTCTAGCGCACCGGACTCAAGCTCTGTGTGGGTTCGAGTCCCGGTCTTGACACTTGTGTCCATAAAGCAAGACACTTAACCATTATTGCTTCGTCCTTCGGATGGGACGTAAAGCTGCATGTAAATCCCGTGCGTTGTGTAATGCGCGTAAAAGAACCCAGTTAGATGTAACGGTAAGAGAAGGGGTTTGCCCCAGTGTTTCTGTCAGTGGCTGCTGAATGCACCGCAGCTTGTAAACCCTTGTATAAGGTTCTACATAAATGGGTCTCATAGTAAAATTGAAAAACTTTTAAAAATAAAAACCCTGTCTTAAAATAACAATAAGCGCCTTGAATACGTGTGCTATATAAGACTCTGGTAGAATTTCTTTTCCTAATTTAGGGTATACTGGTACCACTGGCCCTTGAAATTTTCCTGATGTGCGGTTGCGTTGGCTTTTTGTTTATTACATTTTGAGTACCTACGCAACAAAGGTATGTTAAGTATAAACAGAGGATGAATGAACCTTCTACCACCGTCCAAACGTTGCCACTTCATGAATTGGTTAAAAATTCATCACATGATTTGACTAAATAAACAAGATTCCATAACTGTGACTTGTTTCCGAGCTAAACGCCAAATTTGCTGCTTTCTTTGGACGAAGTGTCTGGAACCAAATAAGAAATAAAAAAAGGGGCTTTCTTTGAAAGATTTTGTGTTAGACAAGGGAGAAAAACCTTTTTTTCTCTAATGCAGCTATAGCTGAGTACATTTGTCGAGGTCAGTGTGAGTGCAACAAACCGTGCATGCACATACGTATTACATAATTATTATATACATTAATATCAAGGCTGTATCTGAATAAGCCCCGTCTAGTGATTCCTGAGCGGCCCGGCTGCAGGCGCGTTATGACGGTTGGATTATGATACGTGGACGATCCAGTCCTCGAGGGACTGCTGGGGACTCACAAGGACGCGCATTATCATCAAGAAAAGACTGCTTCGGTTAACGGGGGATCTACATCAATCGTGAGGCATGTCGAATCGGCAAAACAATCCAACGAAATTATAGTTTACAAATTCAAACGTTGCTGTGTCTGGGTTTCTCTTCTTTCCTGGTGAACAACATCTTCCTCCTTTCTATTTCCATTTTACCACTGCTAGATTTTCAACGTCAGTTATTCAGCGCTTTATAAATACCCGTTTATTATTAGTAATCATTATTACTACAATCTTTCAAATGACGCGTTTTTCTTAGATGTATTATACATACGGTACTCTCTTAATATAAAAGAGTGAAAACATCACTCTCTTTGCCGAGTGGGGTGTAGATTTCACTCTTTTTAGAGTGCAATTATCTCTAGTTTGCTCTTTTAGAGTGAAATTTGAGTGAATTCACTCTGAATCGAGTGAAAAAGAAAATAATTATTTCCAATCTAAAAAGAGTTGTCCGCCATACCACTCTTTTAAAAAAACCATATGGCGGACAAGTCTTTTTAGAGTGGAAACATTTTCTTTTTCACTCGAGTTTACTCAAATTTCACTCTAAAAGAGCAAACTAGAGATAATTGCACTCTAAAAAGAGTGAAAATTACACCACCACTCGGGCAAGAAAGTGATGTTTTCACTCTTTTACATTAAGAGAGTGGCAATTGTAAAATGTGAACTAATCGAACCAAACAATATTAATAATGGTGAACTCACCATGGGGTTTCAGTAAACTTAAACACCTCATTTATAAACGGACAATTCATTGTGAAACTATACTAAGTCATTGACATGGTAGATTAAAAAATACTGGTGATATGTTTGTAATCAAAAGAAAGAAAAATTATTAAATAGTACAAAGGTGGAAAACCACATCTGAGTTTCTGACTAGCACAAATCTGACAACGCGGACAGACCCGTCACCTCACTATCCTCTTTTTAATTGTTTTGTCTCTATACTTCTTATTTTTTCAGCCCATCCATACAGCATTGCCATGGCAATGACGTAAATGTCACAAAGTCCCCCTCAGCACCGGGCGCCATTTGACGCTGATTGTGTTGCAGGGGATTCGGATGGATTAACGGGTTATGAGCGCCGGAGGAGCCGGCCTCGCGCTGCCGTTGTCGTCTCGAGCACGGTGGACAACTCATCATTATTAGGCGATCGGAGGGGCATGCGAGTGAGGAGGTTTGACAAGACCGCGTATTAAGTTGGCATGTTGTGTCTGTTTGTAATCAACACCTTCATCTAAAGTCTTTGTGTTATGTGACGATCGGAATTACGCAGCTGTGGTCCTTTGTCAGTTGGTGATGGTTAGGCCTAATAAGAAAGAGATTAATGCATCTAATTTGAGGCATCAATATAATTTGAGGTATTAATATAATTTTTAGTCTGAGGTCTAAAATTGCACTTTTCATATTGTCATGATGGTTTTAATTGTATACTCTATGAGTTAACTGTTGAAAAAGGTTATCAATTCACCTCTTAAGTAACTTCGGTAAAGTGACTCGAATAAATTACATTTATTCCACCATTGTAGAGATCTTTTTGTCACTGGACCACAGAAGTATCAATTTCCAGTGAGGAGCGACAAGTTGATAGATCAAAGGTATCAAATGCTTTCTAAAATGAGGTAAGTTAAACCGGCATGAGGTTTTATTTCAGTCTTCCGGGTGTGCCATGATCAATTCTCATGAAACGTTTCCCATGAAAAAAACCCATAAAAACAAGCGCAGATATTTTGAGAACAAACTTAACCAATTTTATTGACCCCTTGCACCAACGTCACACGCGGCTATAATACTGCTGCCACTCTCGCCATTGTTGGTGTCAACACCAACTAAAATTCGCACTTTACTGCGTGTTTGCTATTACCAAGGGAAGGTTTAATGATAGCCTCGGTTTCAAACCACCCGTAAATATGGCGATGGATAAAGGAGAGGATTAACGTCTGCAAATTGGCGCCTCGGGCACTCATCTCATTAGGGTGCAGTTCGGATGTTTTCTAAACTAGTTTCTATCAAATTTACTATAGGCCTTTAACGCTGACAATGGTAAACGATAATGGTCAACAATATCTCCCAAGTGAACGGCCTTATCCAAAATAAGGTCATTCCAACGAAGAGCGAATAAATGTATATTTTTTTTAATGTTGTTGTATCGTATGACGTTTGCTCTGTTCACTTTCGTTTTCGTTTTCGTTTTCTACTGATTGCCCACGCAGTACTTTTGTCTTGAAATGTCGTGTCAAGAAAAGTAGATAAAGGCGTAGTCTGAATGTCAGAAAGGGTGAAAGTTTTGGGTTTAACGGGCTCTTTTTCAGGATTAAAACCGGTATCTCAATAATCTTAAGGCATATTTGATTTAAAAAAAAAAATTGAAGCAAGTATTAGCAAAAACGTAAGTAGAGAAGCAAACTGCAGATCAGCCCGCTATCACGTGGTTTTGCTCATGGCCGTCAACTCAACAAACAAAAGCCGACATGTATTAATATTCGTCATTGCAAAACAAAATTATTTTCTACAGCAGAACATAATTCACGGGATCATTTGCTGACGAGATACATCTTCAAACTAAAATGGGCGTTTAAATTTCAAACCAGAATGCACAGCTGTTGGCGTTGTAAAATGCGTGGCGGGAAGGGTCGGTTTTGCAGCCCTACGCCGTAGGACTGCCGATGCTTACTATTGTATTTATTAACTGTTTATCTGTTTATTTATTAATTTTGAGAAAACGTACTCCCATTTTGTCATGTTGGTCAACATTGAGCTTTCAAGTGTAGCTTTGCAAATGTGACTAGTCATCTCTCGACTAAATGTCGAGCTGCCTTGATAACAACGATTTGATCATGTCGTCACGCTGATCGAGAAAGCCGTTAACTAACAACTACAACAACACACAAACAAGCTACAACGAACACCCGACACCCCCCAACGACCAGGCAAGTCAAGCACCGCCCCAACCAGACCCTGTCTTCACGCCCTGCTCTTTCCCGCACAATACAGGCAAGTAGCTCAGGCAAGTAGCCATTTTGATTGTTAAGTGAAAAAAACGCAAAAAAACATTTTTTCCTGAAAATGGGATAAATTAATGAATTATTATGCCCCCTAAAGATAAATCCAGTGACTAAATTAGGTTCAAATTATATTTATCTTGTTAAAATGTACAAGTTTGCCAAGTTTCAAAACATTCGGACAAAAAATACAGAAGTTATGGCAAAAACACGATTTTTGACCAAAAATGGGCAAAAATCAGTCAAAAACGCCCTCTAGTGACGGTTTTTTTGAAATTTTGTGACGTCATCATGTAGAACTTGGTAAAATGAACATTTGTGGCAAGTTTCATCAAAATCGTTCGAACACTTTGGAAAATACGGAGGGGGGGCACTATGTGCCCCCCCCCCCGGTCCCCGTACAACCAAAAAAATCCCGGTCCTGATAGGGTTAAGTAAGATGAAGCTATAATATAACACCATCAATACCTTTATCTTAACAGCTTCATTTTTTATTATTTGCAAATTCCCCCAAGTTGTGGATTGGTTTTAGTCATCATCTTCACGGTAGCCTTTATGACGTTAGTGAACACACGCGGGATTTACTCTGTTGTATGCTTCAACAATCAGTCTTTCGTACCTGTACATCGTACACGTCTCCAGTGATTATTTCCTAATCAAGTAGCAGATAAAAAAGTCTCGATCCTCTCTCTCTCTCTCCATGCTGTCTTTGTCAAGCTTTATATAAGAAATTAATGTATGGTCGACGCATTAGCCATATTGAGTTTGCGAGTCCACTATGTCGTGCCGTGCAATTAGGATCCCTAATACTACTGACATGCATGTTTAGCGAGGGCTTGGACCTGGTCGACATCCCAGCGCGAGTTCGTTCCCGTCCCCAAACCACGTCTATCCTGAGACGTAAAGTACAACACAATTTACTAAAAACTTCTTTTTCTTTTTTCTTCTTCTAGTTTCGTAAAAAAAAAAAAAATTGAAATCTGATTGTGGGTTGATGATGTTTTCTATACCCAGATCCCTTGACGCACTCAATGCACATTGGTGAAGAGCAACATCGCGGGCAGAACGAGTTCAGTGACCACTGGTTCATTCAAGTTCAACAGAGTATCGATGTAGGCCTATATTTATTCATTTTGTTTGACTGAAATGCAACAATTTTGTGAGAAAATACATGTAGTAAACCATTTTACAAAACCCACAAATGTTTTTTTTTGTCGGGCTTGTTCTACATTCATGTTAGTATAATGAGTAATAGCACGGTTTTAAAAAGCAAGATTTCAGATCAAAAATCGTACATTGTATGTTTGCCAATTATAAACACCACGGATTTAAAGTGCCTTCAAGTATTGCAAATTCTATTCAAGTATATCGTCCTTTTTTTTGAATAAAGTTAATTGATACGTATTTATAATTCTTCTACAGATATATTATGATTATACACAAAACGTTCTAAAGCACCTCATACATGTACAACAATGAAAAGAATAACCGTTTTGAGTCGAAAGAGGGCGGCATTTACAACTATAGTGTGCACCACACAATAAGCTCCCCCCATAGCAACCAATGTTAAGTTCTAAACATTCACAAATACTCAAAAAACATTTTAAAGTCTCTCAGCCTCTTGAAGGCCAATCGAATATATTTTCTGACAATTAAATTTAATTTTTATTTTCATTTTTTAGTAGGTTAGCCGTTGACATTTCCAGCTCGGTTCATCCGAAATAAAAAACCACTTGAACGAGTAAACTGGCCAGACTCTATCTTAGAAAAATGACCCTACACTTTTTAGCAAAATTGGAGCCATCATTTCAGGGCTAGGGTACAAAAAATGCTTCAGGTTGAAAGTCAACAACTGGTAAAGGGGCACACTATTGGACCATTTTTCAACAATTCATAAAAGTCATGACCTTCAAGTCGCATACTGCTTTAGTGATGGTAGCTACTATGTTTTCAGTTAAATGAATTTCTGTTATCATGTTGGAAGGCAATTAAAAAAACACACACAACAACAACAACAACAACAACAACAACAACAACAACAACAACAACAACAACAACAACAACAACAACAACAACAACAACAACAACAACAACAACAACAACAACAACAGAAATAATTCAGAGCAGCAATATTTGTATGGGATGATATATCGACTAAACACCTTTAGATTAAAATTCAAAAGATTTTCCGAGATTTCCTATGAATTTGTGTCTAATGAGCAAGAGGACAAAACTATCAGAGCATTTATCAGATCACAGTGGTAGACTTCCTCGTGCGTAGGTGTAAAAATCCCCCAACGGTAACGATTTATGTGAAATGTTTTGTTTGTCTATACAATCAAAACTACAGTGTGTCCATGTAAAATCACAATCTCAGTCATTATGGGTGTGACTGTCTCTGAAGGTACCACTATATTCCCCAAACATCCTCCTGACTATGCTATCTTTGATGCCGTGAGGCACGCTGGGATATCGGAGAAGTAAACACTAACGCTTTCGTCTTCAGTTCATATTGGCTCTAGCGCCATCTACTGGCAGATTTAAGCCAGTAAGTCTATGCGTTTGCAAGAGATTGCACAGTATCGATACGATTAGAATAATTATTTCAGTTTTCACAAAGAGTAAAAGTAATATTTAAAAATGACACTTTAGAAAGAACCTCAATTAAAATAAACAATTTCTTTTTAAATAAAGATGTTTTAATAAAACTGTTGATGAAATAAATTTAAAAAAAACTCGCGCTGGGCGAACAGCTTTAATATCAATGCAGTGAAGACTGTCCCCTTGGTGGTTTTCATCCATTTAAATCTAAACTGTAATCATGAGATATGAATAACAACACTTACTATCAGTGGCGAAGCGAAGGTACTTTCTTGGGGGGCGTTGGAAGCCTAAATTTACCGAATGATATTATCAAATGAAAGTAAAAGCACAATGACATGGGACTCACCCCGAACGCTCATGAGGTTATTCGGTGATTCTAAGGTTTAAAATGGCCCTCAGATGCCGATCATCAGACGACTTATATTTGAAATGCAAGCTTTGAAAACCGTCATTTTTTTTGCGAATCCCCTGCTGGAATATATAGACACAAATTCTAGTGGGGGTTCAGGGGGCGAAGCCCCCGGACGCTATACGGTTTAAGTGTTTTCAGGGTTAAGGAAAAGTTGCCGAACTTAGACGTTTAATTTTGAAATTCAAGCTTTGAATACTTTGGACTTGGGACAACTCCCCTACTGTTAGAGCTTATAGGCGCAACCATATGGGGTCTTTTAGTGTTTTCAGAGCGTAGATTTACGCCCGTTGCCGAGATGATTAAATTTGCTAATTCAAAGTTTGACTTCTCACACTACAACTACAAGGATTAAACTAAAAATTCTCAGTCGGCAAAACTCTAGGCTTGCCGAATGGATTTGTGTTCAGCCCGAGCCCTTACTTGGGTAATTTTGCCGACTGTGGCTCTAAATGCAGACTTAGAACAAAATATTGGGGGTGTCACCCCCCCCCCCCCCCCCCACCACACACACACACACACACTCCCTTACATATGGCAGTTACATGGTCCTCCTATTGTTGTTCTATTATTCCCTTTTCTGAAGAATTCCTCTGTGGGGTAGCACTAGAACAAAGAAAACCTTGTGGGGTAGCATTGTTCCATTGTGTAAAGTGCAAGTTGGTGAGTGTAAGGGCACCCAGTCGTATACGCCGCTGCTTACCCTAACTAACCATACTATGCTAGACAGGTTGAAAGGAAAGTGCACTCCATTTTAACACCAGCTGGCTTGAATGCAGCTAAATATACCGTAGATTGGGTTCATGACCTATATAGATCCATCGGCATACACCACCAACAAAAACGAAAAGAACTAATCACAGTAACAATAATGACGACCTTGGGTATTATATTACTGTTAACGGTACTGACGGCTGTGGAGTTAAATTATTCAAATATAGAAAAGCTATTCTTTTGATAAAATTAAATCGCTTCCATAGCTTACTGTAGTATTTATTGACAATTCGGAATATTGTTGAACTGTAAGGAGAATGCCTGCATCGCGTGCTCGGAGAAAAATATCCATGAGAAATGAATGTTGTGGCTACAGTTCTTCATGTTATATCCCTGTACATAATCTTAATCCTACAAATATGTCACTGGGGAGCAGATTAACGTAATCCCAGCCTCGGTTTGCATACAATGGTTATAACAAATTAATAATAATAAAAGACAACCAAACACCAAGTGGGATATACAACACGGATTAAACAATGAAGAATTTAAGAATAAATATACCGTAACTTATAGTATAAACTTGCGGGTACAACTATGTATAAATCTCTTTTGGGAGGAGTGGTGGCTCTGAAAAGAGCCGTTGTCGTCTCGACGTTTCGAACAGTATACTCTTCAGGAAAAGACTGAAGACGAGCTGAAGTTGAAATTTCCCTTGCAGACGAGCACAGTATACTGTTCGAAACGTCGTAACCACAACGGCTTTTTTGTGTGTGTAGAGACAACACTCCTCCCAAAAGAGATGTATATATGAGTGTACCCTCAAGTTTAATACTATAGTTACTACTTATTATCCACACCATGCAGAGGTTCAAACATCACTTTAATGAAAAATATGTTGGTAGATTGGATCGAAACCAACGAGCACCTAAAAACGCGGCCGCGTAGGTGTCAAAAATCACACCCGACCGGGATCACTCATGGAAAAAAATGACACTTTTATCCATTTTCATCTGTACATTCGAAACTACAATAAGTGTTGCTGTTATACAGCAATCTCATTCATACGTGACTACACATGTACTTGTTATTTTTATTGGGTGTGACTGCCTTTGACAATGACTTTGACATTGAACATTATCCCGGCCTACAACATGAAAAGCTAACCCATTTTCAATTCGCTGTGACTCGCATCAGTGCTTTGGCAGTGTAGTTAAAGTGACTAGTACTTTGTGCAAGGTAGACCGAACTCAGGATAAAACCCATAACTCTTTTGTTACAACAGAACATCAATAATGGGCCTTTTAAGATCTAAATCTGATAAATTACACTTAAAAAACGATAGTTGAACTTTCTACACGCAGTCAGAGGTCTGTTCTACTGCGACAAAACTATTTCACGATGGACATGCCAGAATACCCGTCCTGAACAAAAATGACATCGATTAAGATTCACTACATGTCTTCATGCTGGCGCATGCATCTACGACACGACCTGGTTGTGTAAATCGTATACTCGTTAGTACTAACTTTTGGATGAACAAAGTGACTTTCCACTTGCCGAAGGAGGGCGCTGTGTTCACTTTTCGGTAAGAAATTTCTTCAGTGCGACAGTAGAGTCAGTGCGCACCATTCCACGTAAAAAAACTCATTTATTTAGGTCATTTTCAGACTTTGGATTTTGATAATTAACAGTCGGTGTGGATTATTAAGGGTGTTTGAATTATGTATAGTGATTGAAAGAAGTTGGTCGTCATATTTACATCAGTTAACGGAATAACCCAGTTACTCCGCGCGCCGGCCGTCACATCAGTGTTTACAAGACGGCACCCTTTGTGATTTTGACCGAATGCGCGCGCGTGTGCGCAGTATAGGTGAGAGTTCATCTTTTCATGCGAAGCCACAGGCCTGCTAGAATCATGACTACACAGCCCCTTCAAGGCATGGTTCATAGTTTATCCAAACCAAGGTTATCAGAGATTCAAGTGTAGTCTGGATCTTTTGTGTATGAATTCCAGACTTCATAATTGTTAATGCATAATGGGGACACGACAAAGATGGTCGTCATAATATACCTCTACACGGCCACTGTTAAAAGACAAATTTCACTCGTGTGGTCTGTAGGCCTATGGACTTAAAGGGCACATTCCCTTCAAATCTCTTGACATTGGCAGTGTGGAACTTGCTCCTTATCCTGTTAAAGAGTTGATCATGCAACAAAACACCTAAACAGTGTGTTGTAACTAGTGATTATTAGAAACACAAACTTGCATCTGAAAACACAACCATCGGAACCACAATCTACAAAGAAACATACGGTCCACCATTTTGTGGAGTCAGAAACTTTTTTGGGGTGCTTGAATGTTTGTCTGTTTGGGGTGTTTTATTATTATTATTGTTTTCTTATTAGTCTGTTTGTTTGATTGATTTGTTTTAATGTTTTGTTTTAATTAATTATTTATTTATTTATTTTTAGTTTTGGGGAAGGGATCTAAATATACTTTTGTGCGTTTTTCTCCATTCATTTGTTAAATTTGTTTTTATCTAACTTGGGGTGGGGCCAGATGCCACTGTTCTGGACCACACGATAAGTGCCGAGATGTCAGTTGCAACATTAACACACCTTATAAAACGCAAGCTAGACCCAGGAACAACTTAAACGTTTCCTTCACAAAATAAGAGTTTTATTCAAATACTAAATAACCCTAAACTGATGTATCATACATCACCTGCAGTTGCATAATGTGTCAGCAATAGCTACGGTATATATACAGGGAAACGAGGGGCGAGTCCATCGACAGCTCTGCCATTACTGTTAGCCATTTTCACATAAATATAAAAAATACTCCCTATCTCAAAATAATTTTATGCACGCTATCATGATAATTATATTCACATAAAACGAATATTCACACATTGATAATTTTACATGGTAATTTTTTTCACATAGAGTTTTTGTACTTGCGTGGTTGCTTGCTACTGAATCGTTAATGGATTTCCCCCACACTTTTGACTAATTAAGCGCATACTTTCCTCTCTGTACATCCATTTGGACCTCGATGCATGTTAATCGATCTGTTGTCACAGCCTGCGCGTATTAATAAAGTCTACTGGTCGGCATGGTAACCATTTCAGCGGTATGTCGGTTCCCACAGTTCCCTCGTGTATAAGTGAGGAAAGGCGAAGTGGAACTATACGGTAAAGGATAAAGCAGAAAAACCGGACGGGTTTGGCTTTGCGTTTATAATTTGGTTCTTGTGAGTACAATGCGTGGTGAAATTTTTATCTAGCTTTTTTAAAGAAAAAACTCCCTTTCCCTCTCTTGTAGATGGAGAGACAAGTCATTTCTATTTATTGTAGATTTGTTAGATTGGTGCCGATACCACATATGTATGTCGAGAACTTATTCAGCGGATTAATTTTCATGATACATGTTCGTCCAAAAACAATACCTGTTTAAAAACCATACCTACATTATGTACTACGCTATAAAGTGACATCAACGAAGGATCAAGGTCACATGACTCAGTGAAATTGTACATAAATTATCTAGCTATAGCACCATAATAATATTCACAATACTGCTGTCAACGATGACAAATAAACGCATGTAAAGGAATATCTAAGATGACGACATTTTGGGTCATGATGCAATTAAAAGTGTACAATCAAAACCCTTAAATATCGGGGCACAAACTGCAATATATTAAAAATGTGCGATTTTGATGGCTACCCGCTACTCTTGGAAGCTTTACCTCCATGTATTTAAGTGGCTGTACAAATTAAACAAATAATTTAATTAACATTATCTGAAAACTGTACACAAAACAACAATCTATATGGTTCAAACGTGTTTTCTTTGAAGTCACAAAAATGCACTTGTGTGGATTTATAATTGTGTGTGGACGAAGGCGAAATAACAAAACATGTGTAGTGTATGTGTATTTTCCATCCAACATGTTTTTTCTTCCATTCAAATCAATGAAACCAACACCAAAATGGAAGGGCATTTAACAGTCTGATCCTTTTATGAATAACGATAATTAGTATTCATTGCACACAGGAGACACGACGGAAATGGCAGCAGTTTTAATGGAGTCAGTCTTACGTGCATGGTCCACACTTTTGACAACTGTTCAAAATCTCTAAACCCAACAAAATGTGTCCTGTAATTGCTTAACTTTCTAAAAGAGTGCAGTGCAAACTTTAGAGTCTTGAGTTTCTAACTCCAAAGGCATCCAGACAATGGGAGGGATGAAGGCACGCCCAGCATGGGTAAACATTTACAGAACACCTTCGTTTGAGCATGGTTTCAGTGAGCGATGAACTGGAACCATTATTACAAGAGGTCCACGCAAACACAACCCCAGGATCAAATGACGTCAAGCCGTATTGTCATTGCAAAATAAAAAAGTGTACATTGTAGAGGTACTTGTGAAAAAGGGTCCTCATGTGTAGGAATAATACTTCAATCGAATTGGTCAATAATCCAAAAGTAAATGTTAACTGTGGTGGGGGTCTATCTGAAAGCTCACTGCTTATAGATTCAAATTGTTCCGAGAAATATTTCCATCTGGGTTACTCTCTTTTAAGGTTGAGAAAATAGCAAAATGACCCGCCATTGCTTAATTCGAATGCGGTATTTGAAATGAGCCCAATGTAAATGTGCACAAAATCCTTGGTGTGTTCGTTGTTACTGTCACTCAAACGTACGGAAGCGTATTGCTGCAACGTGAATAAAAAATATGTGACTTTTATCGTGTGCGTACACCATTGTTATCCTGTACGTACACGATAATTCACAACTTATCGTGTACGTACACGATAAGTTACCATGTACGTACACGATAATTATCGTGTACGAACACGATAAGTTGTGAATTATCGTGACGTACAGGATAACTATTGTGTACCTGCACGATAAGAGATTTGTTTTATTCACGTGGCGGCAATACACTTCCGTCCAAACGTGACCGACTAATTTGATGAAATTTTCACGGCTTGGTTGTTTGGTGGTCCACTTATGAGAAACCTACTACTTGGTATGGATTGATTTTACTCTTCGAAAAGCCATTAATGTACTTTCCAATAATAGCATAGTTACCAATCAGAAACTTTTATGAGTATTATTTTATGAATTAATTACAAGATGTTAAATTTTGAAATGTTTCATGAAAACCAGCTCTATTAATCACCTTTTTTTTTTAAAGCTACATGTCCTCCAAAACAAAGATGACAGAGCCGCTCGAAAGGTCGAAGCCTTTTTATTTGCATGAACTAGTCCAATAACAACACTCAACAGTGTCCTAATTGGTCGTCACATGATTGGTATTCATAAAAAAAAAGTTTTATGTTGAAGTTCATACCAGTACCAATCTTCCATCGAAATATTTCTGTCTGAAATACTGTCTATGTTGTGAAAATAGAATTCGAAGACCCGCGATTTTAATTTCGGTTGTAACAATCGAACTTCAGGACAATGTGTTTACATGCTGAAAAGTGTGCATGGTTTTTTACTATTTTCTCCTGACTCAGACGACGGGTTGAGCCCAAATTTTCACAGGTTTTTTTTTTCATGTATATATTGAATCACATAAAGTAAGAATACTGCACTATCAGCTTTACCGATCCTATATTTTACCTTTAAAGAACTTATTTTTATGACTTCATTTAAACAACCGGCAATAATAAGTTGACCATGACATACTAAACTGTCGACTATCGTGGCGTGTGTTCAACCCGAATCTTTGATTCCAATGATTGAAATAGATAAGGTCGCAGTGGGTTCTTAATTATTAATTCATTAAATGAAACAGACTGAAATCAAACAAGCTGTCTAGCAGAGCGTGCTGAACATTTTGTTTGGTAAATTAATAATGTTCAAATGAGCGAACTAAACCCTGTTCACTTTTACATATTTTGCTAACAACACAATTTTGGTATAATGAGTTCAGAACAGTTTGAACCTGGATGAATTAGATCCCGAGAATGTTCAAACAATAAGGCCTGTTCACACTACGAAAAATCTCTGTGTTGGACACGGGTCCGACCCGTGTAAGTTTGGCAGACCTTTTGACACTACAACATTTCAATCCAGCATTGATCCGTGTAGAGTCATCAGGATGATGGGTTCGAATCCCGGTCATGAGACTTGTGAGCAAGACACTTAACCATAATTGCTTCAAATAGGGGAAGAGGCAGTTTGTCTTGCAACGGATTCATTTACCCCTCCCTGTTCTTAGCTGTGCTGTGAAGAGACCATGTCTTGTTTCTGCACATTGGGGCAGGTTGCTATCCCTTCAGAAAGTAGCCCACACTTAAGTGGCCTTTGGGCCTTGTGATGGGCGAATTCCATATTAATAAAAAATAAGCAGGTAAAAGAGAGCCCTCGATCCGTGCCGGAACCAACCCTGCTCGGGAGGTGGGTTGAGTGGTTTCTTTTTACCCATGTAGAGAACTACATGTGTAGCAAAGAAGCTGATTTCGCATCTGGGAGTGTGAAAGCAGAGCGGATTTGAACCGTGTTGGAACTTTATAAAGTCAACACGGATAGAACCGTGTACATTATTTTTTTCATCCCCATCCCAACCGTAACACAGGCTCTACGTACGATTTGATCGTTTCCCATTCCAGCCTCTGAACACCAGACGTAATGTCACAATACGGCTGGATGCATTGCGTGTTATAGGGATGACCCCTGACTGCTTTTATTTCCCCGAGTGATGTGCAGACGTCACACAATGCAGACATTATCAATTGATTTTTATATATAAATATATGGATTTGCACTTAAAGGGCAGATACAAGCAATATATATATATATATCTGCCATGCCCCTATGACGCACATTCACCCTGTATGTATACACGAACATTATGCAGTTTGCTTATAAAGTGTACTTGAAAATACATGAACAACTGCGATATATGTAGTGACCATGAAAGTTTAAAATACTTTTTCGGATGGGGACGAGTTTAAGTGTGGTAAACAAATATACATACAATTATTGAAGTCGCCCATTACAGGGCCCAAAGGCCAATCAAGGTGTGAGCTACAGAATAGAAACCTGCCCCTATGCGCAGAAACATGGGATAGCGATATATAAACGCAACTCCCTTCACATCACAGCTAAGAACAGGGAGGGGTAAATGAATCCGTTGCGAGATAAACATAACTGCCTGTTCCCCTATTTGAAGCAATAGATAAGTGTCTTGCTCAAGGACACAAGTATCATGACCGAGATTCGAACCCAAATCCTGATGACTTAGCCACCAGAACTGAGTAAAATGAGTTGAATGGAGGAAAAACATAACAGATATACTATCGACACAAAAGCATATTTCTTGAAAAGTTATGGAGCACAAAAGTTTGCAAAACGAGATTGATAATGTTACCTTGCACTAGTCTATGATCTACTGTCGCATGGCACAGGTATGTTTTTTTTTACTTTGAACAAATATTTGCTTATCTCAATTAGAGGTAAAAAAATCCCAGTCTAAATGCAGTACATGTGCATGATGACATAAAACATAACTTTGCCCAACATTTTCAAAGTGTATATCAAAGAAACACCTGCTAACAATTTTATCAAATGATTTTTCATGCGGTACTCTCTCCGGGGCAGCACGCAGAAAGTCGTAAAAGACAGTTACACGCTCAGATTGCACCAGCAAAGGTATACAATTATATTAAAGATAAACACAAATTGCGCAGTTTTCACCTTAAGGGTTGGGATTTGGCCAACCACAGCTGCCGAAGCCAGACACAAAGGTCTATCAAGGGAGCCCGTGAAATGCGGCAGCTAATTACATTGAATCGAATAGGGCCTATGTAAGCAAACTGTTCATTAAAAGTATGCATGATTTCCTTGAAGGAAAGGCGCGTGCCTGAAGTAAGCATGGGAGCCTTGCCGTACAACCAACGGGCTTTTCATGTCGTGAACGTTTTATGCTCTTCCAATGTTAGGCATGGGCGTACTAGTCAAAAAGGTTCACAGAACACCTTTTTTAAAGAAAACACACTCTCTGGTTCGTGTACTGACATTAAAACATTCTGCTTAACCCCGCATCTGCGCATACATCAACATTAATCGACTAAGATTCACCCTGTGGTGTTTATTTCATGTTTCAATGACACAGAACTTCCTGATACCAGTAACTTAATACTTTTAAAAGTTGGGCAAACACTATCCATGTCTGACCAAAGTCCATGGTCATTCTTTGCACCTTTTGACACATGTGCTGCACTTTGGCATCAGATGACGAATAGTGTGGTCTTTCGTTATTGCATATATGTATCCACTCATCACACGCAAAAAGAAAAAAACGAAAAAAAAAAACCGATTGATGCACCACGATAAAGGTAAGCGAATGTTAATTAATTGTCTAGGTCACGGTTTTAACACCTTGGTAAAAGCTCATTTTGGTGGAAAACCGGCGTTCATTTAGAACAAATTTAGTCAAATATAGTAAAAACAAGAACAACAACAACATTTAATGCTCATGGCCGTTTTCTAACAAAATATGCAAGTACCTTTATTTGTACAGATCAGTTATCTATTTCGAGATTTAAAACGTCAAGTTTAAAAGACATACATTTCAAATATCAATGTCTTACATTTGACTCATTCATTTCAATGTTATTCATTGTTTTTAAAACTCAAAGCACTGTTTACTAAACTTGAAAGAATCTCATAACTTAGGCCAGAGCACTTTAGCAACCGGTTTTTTGTATATATAGTTACAGCTTTCTCAAAATTCACTAACCACACTATTAAAAACAAAGTTCGTTTCACAGACAGTAAACATTTAAAGACACACGTCCCACAGAACAAATTTTAACAAATTTGAGAGAACAAGTAACGGTTTTCGTATAAAATAATAAGACTTTGGAGCAGTATTTACACATTCTGTACACATATGGAAAGTAGCTAAAGATCAAGAAATCTTTGAATCGTTGTGAGACTACGTCTTTTTGTGTAAAGAATTCATGATCAATTTTTAAAAATGAAATAAGAATAAAATAAAAAGTTACTTTCATACATAAACAGTGGTGAGTTGGAACGGAAACCGGGGCACGTTGACATTCTAAAGATAGGGGGAAGTAGTTGACAAACCCTCTGTAAAACTCTAAGACAGCAGAGCAACTTTTTCAACAGGAGACCAAATCAGAAGTTGTGGACTCTCTCCAAATCAAGACTGATGGGCTATAAGGAATTCATTTGACTAATTGATGACTGTGGGAACCCTATGAAGAAATCGTGCATTTAAGACCATGGGTCATTTTTAGTGAATAAAAAGGGGTGTGGCAAATGAGCACAACTTGTTTTTCAAAATTATCAACAAAAAGCCCCAATTTACGATGTACAAGATTGTTGATATATTTGTAGAATGACAGGAGAGAGAATTCTAAAATAAGCCATTCCAAAGGTATTTTTTATAACAGCCTTTTGAATGAAGACATTCGATTGCAAATTATTGGTCATTTTTTTTAATTCTTCATTTGGACCCAGTCATCGTGTACAATGCTGTTTTCACTCTATATTCATCGTTTCCCCCACCATCCCGGAGTCACCACTGATAAAGTAATTATCGTCAGATACTAAAAAATAAAATAGTCTTTCATAAAACAGCACACACTTTACATTTTGGTTAATTTTCAAAGTATTTCTAGAGACTACTGACTACCACCATGTAGTCATAGTTGAGTTTACCCTGTATAGCGCAATTAAGTTATATTAACTAAAATTATCAGCGATTTACATGTTATAACAATTTATCAATGTGCCACTTTTCACAATAGTATACAGATTAACTCATGCAGAGCCATGACATGCATTTGAATTACAATACTTTCGTAGCCCTCCCTTTAGTTTACTTATACTGTCAGTGGCCATCTTGGTTTAACATTATCAAAATATTGCAAAAGGAACTAGACACTTTTCGCTCTGAGTCTATGGTACAATGCAAGTTTTAGTATGAAACAAAACGAAGATGGCTGCAAAATGTCAAAGTATTATTTTATATGCATGTATGCACAAAGTCAGTTCAAAAACAAATATTATTTATCATTTTATCATATACACTAAACTGAGACAATGCATTGTGCAGTATCAAAAATTCGTCGTGCTTGTGCATAGAGAGAAGCTATTTGAACAAATTTATCTTGAACAATTCTCACATCCTTAAATAATATCGTTACGTATCAACTCGAAACTTTTGGGAACAAGTGAAAGCTTAAGAGTAATGAAAAGGGCAACGCCACGTGTTACTTAGTTACTTAAAGGTAAAATATAGGATTGGTAAAGCTGATAGTGCAGTGTTCTTACTTTGTGTGATTCAATACAATTATACACGAAAATCAAACCTTTGGGCCCAATCCGTCGTCCAAGTCAGGAGAAAACAGTGTAAGACGTGCACACTTTAAGCATAAACACATTGTCCTTATTTTTTATTGTTACAACCGACATTTCAATCGGGGTCTTCAAACTCTATTTTGTCCGACTTTAACGGTATTTCAGACAGAAATATTTCTACTGAAGATTTGTACTGATATGAACTTCATAATCAGTAAGATTATATAGACTGATACTAAAGACCAGGGCTCACGCTTAGCACTAGCCCGGCGTACATTGTCTAGTAAAAACTACTATGGGCTAGTAAACACCACTTCTCAATTTGCCCCGTGGGCCACTAAAAACTGAGCAACTTACTTGTTTATTATGCTCATACTTCTTCCTTTTTAGATGTGAATAATACATTTTAGAAATGTGTTATTTATTTTTGAGTGTGTGAGTGCAACTTCATTTGACCGTTAAACTGGTTGTGATCACTACCATTAGTATCAGAAAGATACATTTATGACAATACATGTTTAAAATTTTGGCAACAAAAAAATTCGTGGGGCAAGTAAAATGCACAGTTTACTAGACCCTTGGGCTAACTGTACAAAAAGCTTAAAGGAAGGCCTTGAGACATGTTTAACACCAATCCTGTATTCTACCTTTAAAGTATAGTTAACTGAATAACTTTCGTGACTTGTTACTAGTTTCAGCACAAATTATTGCCGCAACAAATCAGAAGAAAACCATTTTTAACATGTTAGTTTTGTGACGTGAGTAACCATGGAAATATTATTTGTCCGCCTCTTTTCAATTTCGAAGAAAAAACAATACGGACACAGAGTTAATTTTTGACCCACTGTTTTTCACTGAATTTTCACTTTTTTCACTGAATTGACTTAAATCTCGAGAAATGGTAAGACAGAAAAAGTACACTAAATTTCTTGCAAAGAAAAGCTGTTGTGAATTTGATAATCAAAAAATGATCTCATGAGATGAACTGAAGAGGGTATAGAACAGGGATTTAAGATTTGTATTGTCCAGGACAATAATAATCAACGTGCATAACGCTGTGCAATATTTGCTGCTTAAAATAACTTCAGGAAATTGCATGGACTCTGATCCTACACTCGTCTGATGATTAGAAAAAAACTTTGTACCCACCCCCCCCCCCCCTCCCCCTCTTCCACACACACACGCCCAATCCTTCGATCAACCTCAGATGATCTCAGTGTCAACAGCAAATCTTACAGATTTCTTCCTGGCGTCTTCTTGCTCCTTCTGCACCGGCACCTCTTGATTTTCCTTGGTATTTTCAGATATTTTCCGAGGGTTTTCCTTTGGGCTCTGTTTGGGACTCGACTTGGGGCTTGACTGTGGACTTTGCTCCTTCACAGAGGACAGCTGGGACTCTCGTAATAGTTTCGGGGGTGACTCTCGTAATAGTTTCGGGGGTGACTCTCGTAATAGGTTCGGGGGTGATTCAGGTTGTGTCGGTTTGAATGTTGTCACTGGTTTGCTTGTTTCCGGAGGAATCATAGCAGAGTTCTCTTCCTCCGTTGTGGTGATTTGGGGGGATTCAGTGTCGATCTTGTTGTAATCACCTTCCATTGAGTCGTCCACTTCTCCCGCGATGGCCGGTGCCTGATCCACGTCCCGCTTGGCCAGAATTCTTGCAATTTCTGAATTGTTGTTTCCTTCGTTGCCGTTTTTGAAGCCGTGGTCTACATTCATGGTAACTTTCAGTGTGGATACGGGTTCTTGTCGGCCACGTGACCGAGGGAGATTGAGAGATTGGGACCTGCCGAGCACTTTCTCCCTGGAGGCCAGTTGCTGCGATCGCTGCATCATGTCCAAACTTCTCTTATAAGCCAGCTTGGCTTCATCGTCTCCGGTGTGGTTTAATGTCTCCACCAGCTGCATGGTTAAGGAGTTCGCAATGGCGGCGGTGTCACATAGAAACGCATGACACTCATACTTGCCACCGGTGTCATCCGTCTCGTCATCGTCTTTTCTCTTCACGACGAAGAAGATTTTGGGTCGAGCGGGATCGGTTGCTCCGAAGTACATCTTGGATGCAGGCATTAGGGTACGGTTAGCAAATGAGGCAGATGACTCCGATGGAGGCGAGAACCCCTTCAACATACAGATCGCCAAACCACTGACAATTACTTCCACTGTAACACGTTGCGCCTGTCCTTTCCCGTCCTTGTAATTCCTGTACAATATATCCAGCGGTGTAGCAGTATGTTCCAGATCTGTGTTGTCCACCACCGGGTGCCGCCCAAGGTAGTTGACAGCAACCCTGTCATGGGAGGAGGGTGCAAAGGAGCCCCGGCTTCTCCTCTTCCAAAACGCCATCTTGGAGTAGGGGCTACAACTGCTCTCACCCTACCATTACAATACCATTGACAACACTGTGGTAATATCTCGTTTAAATCATAGATGGATGCGCCACACACGCTCTAAAAAGGTATTAGTCTGCTACTGTGGAAATTTTACGCCAAGCTGCTATAGCAAACGGAACAGCGCAGGCGCACAGGCTGAATTGAAGAGTATTGTTGTTATCTATTCATTGGTTATCATTGTGTTGCGAGAGGGCTTGGCGAGGCCGTGGGCGACGGTCGCCATTGAAAACCAACGGAGCAAACTCGGGGTAGTCTGCTAGCAGAGAAAGTGTTCTTGGAGTAAGTTATAAAATACACACACTAAATAAACATGAGCTATTGTGTCGTCACAAGCCGAACAAAATGATTTGGCGTTGTCTCGTGAAAAGTTACCCAGTGGTGAGGTTTGTTTGTGTGCACTTGTTGAGGCTGTCACAATGGCTGGACCCACGAACCGTATAAGGTTTGAAAGACGGTATCGCATGGAGACGAATGTGCACATAGAGATCAATCCCAACCAGAGGCGACAATTATAATATTCTGATACGAGAACAAATTGGCACACATTTCAACCGAATAAAACCCGTCCATGTAAATTATAGCCATGATAAAACTGCTCATTATGTTCCGCCTGAGTAATCGTCGTTACCGTGAACCACAGAGGAAGAAAATTATTACTGACATATCAGACAATTAGACGGGATTAAATGCTTAGCTTGGTTCAGTACAAGCTTTGGAGCACAATGGGGGTTCTTGGAAGACGGCTGATGGGAACCTGGATAATAAGCCTTTACCATGCTTTCCCGTCTTCATCACGTTCTCTTTGTTGGAGTAGCAAGAAATACTTATTCTTATACTGGGTCAAACTAATTGATCCTCCCATCCTCATGTAATTTGTAACATTAATTTAATAAATGCAAATACAGAAAGATGGCTCTGCACTGTTATTGAGACTCGTATACAGTAAAGCTACATAGCCTAAAAAAACCTATAAATTAAAACATCAACAATACATAATAATACAAAATAAATAACAATTCTGCAAATGCACACTAAACAAACGACTCTCTTACTCTTAAAAGTATCAATTTTCTCGGCACACTAAACTTCTGTAAACATTTGCCCTTTGATAAAAACATGTTTTTTCAATGTCATTCCATAAACTTGTTCTTCTTATTGCTGGTCGAACCCCTCTAGTCGCGCACTCAATGCAACACCTGATTTTTAAAACAAGCCGGGAATAATCAAACTCAGCTCACGAGGAAATGCTTCAAACATTTCTCTCTTCCCAACAACTGGGTGGCCAAGGGGGCCTGGGGGCACGTGCCCCCCCCCCCCTCCCCCAAGGTGCCCCCATAAAAATGTAGTTTTTTTTTTTTAAATATTATAAACAATATGGTACCAGGGCCCCCACTGAAAAGCAATTTTCCCCTTGTGCCCCAGTGAACAAATTCTGGCTACACCGCTGCTTCCCCAAACTAGATGATCAATAGTATAGAAGTTTAGAATCATGGTTTTAATTGAGGATGAAGAGAACCTGTTGGCCAATTCATGCGGGTTTTTTGTCCCCAGCAGAGCGTAACGTGACTGTATTCGGAGTTTTGAAACCTATCCTGCATTGGCCTGCCATGGCTTACAATCACCATGACTCAGAGGGGCATTTTGCAAATCCAAATCCTTCTTGGCGAGGCGACATTATTAACAATTGCTATAACAGGTTGCTTGCATGCCGCCCAATGTGTGATTAGATTATGCCAGCATACAAAGAATTATGTTATATAAACATGTACTGGTATACCACGTGATTACCTCGCAACATTATGTCTGATACGTTCGATGAACCAAGAGGCCATACTACCGGGTTGACCCATTTGGGTAAAATGACGTGATGTCTCAGCCACAGTTTTTATTAAAGGGTGGTGCTCAGTCGTGTAATGTTTATAATCATAGGCGTATGGGGACTATTTGGCTATTCTGACTATTTATTTATTTATTTATTTATTTATTTATTTATTTATTTATTTATTTATTTATTTATTTATTTATTTATTTATTTATTTATTCATTCATTCATTCATTCATTCATTCATTTATTTATTTATTTATTTATTTATTTATTTATTTATTTATTTATTTATTTATTTATTGGGGGGGTAACTTTCCCCTGGCTCGTACGCCTGTGTTTATAACAGTGTCTCATGATTATGTACTTCCGAGTCAAAACTTTATACGAAATAAAAGCTATTTAAACATAGTGTTTTGCTAATTAGAGTAAATGTCGTAGTTGGGTTTGATTTAAACATTTCTGATCCTGGCAAGGACCAATGGCAGCTGATACGTTTCCACGTGTCATTTTGTTCTCCCAAAAATATGATAAAAATAGAACCGAGACAACTTCTTAGCACTGTACTACTACTGGCTATATCCTTAGCAATGTTCCTTATTGGCACAAGGAAGGTCTGTATACGATTGGGCTTTTTAGTACACATTTTAAAAATGTTCAGTTATAGTGTGGTGAAGCAATTTTTTTGTTGGTGGGGCTTGTCATTAAAAACATCAGGCTTTCGGGAAAATTTAACAGCAATGGGCACTCGAAAGTCAGATACCGTTAAAACGATCACATGTTTTTAACTTTTCCTTGTGCACTTTACCGATGCAAATTTTACAAAGCAAGCTTGGAAATCTGCCATTTATCTGATATAATCAAATCTGTCTCGTTTGGGGGACATAAAGTCATTTGGATTTATTCATTCGTGTTTGTCTTATAATAATGGTTTTCATGCTCTGTTAAGCACTATTTTCTTGGAAATTGTTAATCTTTAACAAGTACCACAGCAAACAAAATAATTACAAGTTTAAATTAAATATGTATACATACTTTTACAAATATTTATATTTATTCATTTTAAGTTCAGTCTCTGGAATCCCAACTGCTGTTTATTTTGGTGTTGGGTTAAAGTGCACATCGGGCTATGTTTATCTTGGTTTTCCAGTTGGCTTGCGGCCTTGACTTTGTACTCTGACGCTACATGCTGATTATAATAGACCATAATTGCGTGCGGTTGCTACACATTGGCCCACAGTCAATGATACGACACGATTTTGTTGTGGCCTAATATGCAGCTGCGCCCTCTTGTGTCAAAGTGAAAGTATTCAGGGTTGAATAATTAAAACAATGAATAGCTTAGACAGCAGTGGTGAATTTGATCGGGTGACCCACATAATTAAATAATTACGTTATTAAATGGTTACAGATTTAATGTTTTATTTCTTTAACAAACCTCTGCACTTACTACAAAAATAATTGCGGGGTGTGTCATGGCCGAGTGATCAAGCTCACTTGTGTCCTTAAGCAAGACGCTTGACCATGATTGCTTCGTCCTTCGGATGGGACGTAAAAGCCGTAGGCCCCGGGCGTTGTGTAACACACGTAAAAGATCCCAGTTACATTTCTCGCGGAGAAAAGGGGTTTGCCCCAGTGTTTGTGACAGTGGTTGCTGAATGCACCATGACACCTTGTAAACCTTGTAAATACATAAATGTTTCTCATAATTAAAAAACTTTTCTTAAAATTAACAATAAACGCCTTGAGTACAAAGGTGTACGCGTGTGCAAGTTGACTCCCAAAATGGCGAGCGTGATGGCAGACAGCATAAAGTTGCGTGTGACGTTGGTGCAAGGGGTCAATAAACCATACTTTGTATTAATAAACAGTTCTGAGATCGTCGTCTGAGATTTATATAATACAAACATGGTCAATGTGATTTAATTATGGTTCCTCTGTCGTGGCCAACTCTGTCAATGTATAAGCTGATTACGTAAACAACTATTGTCAACAACTATCAACAAAGTGACACGTGACCTCGTGGTCCTATGGGATTAATCACATAACACACGCTTAATTTCCAAGACAAACCCATTGTAGAATATCCAAGTGGAAACGTTTCTTATATCCTCTGCTGAGTGAACAGACGTTTTTTTTCAAGGATACCTCTGTTGTGTTCGAAAAGGCCCCTGGTTAGGATCAAGAGATGGCTGATTGTGTACAGTATTAGGGCTAATTAGTACACAACTGGAAGTTAAATCGTGGTGAATAGTTACATGAAGTGAACACCTGCAAGTTATCTTAACTTACACTTGAAGGAAAGTGGTTGAATAAAATCTTCTGAAAGTTGTATCCTCAATCTATAATTATTATGACATGTTCAAAAATTGAGCATAACGTACGCTCTGAAATTAAATCGGTTCGAAAGAGCATAAACACTCGAATATAAATAAAATAGATTGGCTGAAGCAGCCAACTGTGTTGTTCACGCAGGGTATAGTCTTGTAATTGATTTGATGGTTTTAGTTGTTGCCAAACGCCAAAAATCTTCAACCACCATCATCTTTGTCATTTGCTTGTTTGCAATGGTAATAGTAAAACTGATTTTCATAATGCCGATAGGGACTAATAATCTCCTCGCTACAGTTTGGGTCTGTTGGTATAAGAAATAGGAAAAAGACATCCGAAGACCAAACTCTTAGTGTATCAATGCATGTTTCTGGGACAATGTAGGCCTATCATGTTAATGTATGGAACCTCTATCCTAGTGAAGTTATAACTTTAACAGTTGTGTGATGTCAATTTTCAATCATAGAGGGCGCAACGCTTAAAAATATTAGCATGGTCCTCTTCGAAACCGCGGCTTAGGCGTTGGCAGTTTAGAATAGGCTCAGTCAGTTATTTTGAAAATTTCTGTACGGGGCTTCAGACAGGTACAGGGAGCCTAACCCGGAACCGAAGCCGAAGCCGAAGCCAAAGCCGTACAAATATTAAATTAATGGTAGCCCTACTGTCTTGAAGACAATTCAAAGACAACAATTTAACGAATTTCTCAATTTCATCCAGGACCAGTAAGTCAAGTAAAAAAAACTCCAGGCTTCAACATGGATCCGCAAACTAATTAATGATGTAATCGAAATTGCGAGGTATAATCATTATCCATTGACAATGGTATCGCATTTGCTCGGGGACTTCTCCGTTCCTGAGCTTAGACCTACCATCCAAACGTATTACTACAGTTTTACTAATCATGGTCAAAATAACATTACCACAGAAATACAAGGACGCCCTCGTTTGATGTTCGCGGGAGCGCATGTGGATGTGAGCCACCGGTTATTACTATAACTATTACATTTCAATCCATACACAGTCAACTGTCATTAACAGTTTTTATGTTATTTCCTATACCCATTTAGTAAAAATGTATGATTAGTAAAAATAGTCGAAAAATTACTGAACTATTCTGAACATGAAAACAGCTCAGTTCTTTGTTGCTTTTCTATCTGCCAAAAAATGAATTTGAGCACAAAATGAACAAGCATAAAACCCTACTGGGCTTCCGAATATAATTTGGTTGGTTGTCTTCTGTTTTCTTTGAAAATCAACGGATTTGAATGAAATCAGTTGCCCAAGAACCAAACATTTTCATGGGGGATGGGATAACGGGGCAAAGACATGTATGGGGGTTATATTTAATGTATCGAGTTATTCATTTGTGCATTTTTTCGATCTCATTTTTTACATTTTTTTTATGACGCAATCAAAGTTGCGAGGTTCTTTCATTATCCATTGACCACGATATCGTATTTATACCATGCCCGATATGTGGCAGAGGGAGGCCCCACCCCAAATGTTCCCATTCTCTAACACACTCTTCCTCTCTTGTAGAGAAGCACCCCCTAAAATCCTCAAAGGAATTCCTGAGATTCCCAGAACACAATGAAGACACAATAACAGAGGGGGGGGGGGGGCGTACACACTGTCACATATCGAGCAATATGATCGTATTTGCCTGAGAACTTCTCCGTTTCTGAGCATACTGTCCAAGTTATTTACATTTTGTTCGGGGCGGGGGGCAAGGGGAGTGTTCTGAGCAGGTTGGGGGCTCCAGCAACCCTGCTTACGTCACTGGACGTTACAGACTTTTAGTCTATATTTCGTGACGTTTAAGGGGTTCTTCTTCTTCGTGTCCAACGGTTAACACTTTTCCCGCTTAAATTCAAACATGGTTTAAGAGGTAAAACAATAACAAAACAGAGCGATCCGGACTCACAGCCTATTGTCAAGGTTTATTAGATGTTTAGTGTATGATGTTGAGCGATTTACAGTTTTCAAAACATAGCTCTTAAAAGTCAGATACATATACAGAAATACTGATTACACGCAGTGGAGTGAAATAGTCAATTGCATCACTCTGAATAAAAGGTACAGCGACCATTAAATATAAATAAGAATTAGTTTATTTTGAACAAAGTGTAGCTTTTGCATTAATTAATTATTATATACATTGTGATTGAAGATTTGTGGAGTTATTTAAGACTGGAAATGTGACTCTCCAACCTTCAGTTTAACTCAATTTTCCAAATAACAATTGAGTTTCTCCTAATTATTTTTTGTTATTGAATTTTAAATTCAGCTCAGGTACAAGCACCTTCAGAAGCTATAGCTCTCAGCGCCAACACCATACTTAGACAAATGCACCATTTTTCAGTAACACTTGCACCTGGATTTCAGTTTCAGAAGACATAATTGGTCTAGTACGGCTTTTCTAGCACCTTCAACCTTTAATCAAGCGTTTGTCCTTTTGTTACTGATGAAACAAATTACCACTTTAAGTTGCCAAATATTTTAGGTTCTTTTTTTTATAGATCTTTTAATAAAACTTTCAGAACAACTTCCTTGACCCAAATCTAAACTGCACTCTGAAAAATCCCGGGTCAGAAGTGACCCCAGATTTTGTGTCCTAGGGGCCTGATCCATTTCTGGGTCAGTTTGACCTGGAATCATTGTCAATGTGACCCGTAATTTGTTTAAAATCTGGACAAGTGATTCGGATTTCGGGTCACCCTGGGTCAAACTGAACCAGAAATGAACCAGGCCTTCTGAGACCGGGAATCCAGGGTCAAAGCTTTTACAGTGTTTTATTACCCCCACTCCCCACCCATCCCCAACGTTTGTTGTGTGCTCATGATTCGTAACATCAGTCTGTGTGACTGAAGAAAAAAAACACTTTCATTCCGATTAAACATGTTCACTTCACTGCGAGCAATAGTAAAACATTCTGGGTATACATGATTGTAAAATGTACAAAGGGAAACAAAGTAAATTTTAAAAACTTGCAATATAGTACTATTCAATATTGTTTTTGTTTCGCCAGAAGAACAAAGAATAAATGAGATTCAGATCAATTATCAAAATCTCCTTTGAGTTCAAATTAATATATATAATACAACGGTCACAACTCCTTATTTATTAAAAAAAAAAAAAAAACAATGATTATAAAATAATAATTACGTATGAAAGAAGGGAACAAACTTGCAGGGTTTGACTTCACAGGGACAACTTTGATTCAATAAATTATATTATCATTTTTGCAACTTTTTGTTATAGTAAATCTAATCTTACTCATTAAAGAAAATAGTTGAATTATTGATGACTTGATTGAGTATACAACGCCTTTAAAAATTGTCAAAGGGAAGAAAGTTTTTGAAATTGGTATCATATGCACAATTATTTTTAGGAAGATAATAATGAATACTGCACAGATACATTACTTTGTACACTGTCAGCTGAACTTGCCATCGGTTCTTATTTTCAACCACTATAGATAAGCACCATGGAGCAAAGAAACTCCGACTGAAAAACAGTCGAACGTGTTTTCAAGGATTAATCTTCAAATAGTCAATCGCCTGGGCGGTGGTACGCCCAGCTGTAGTTTGCCTACCGGTAGGCAAGCTATGGGTGGTCATATACTAAAAAAAAAAAACTCATACCTAAATTTATAAAATACCCAGCGCATTTATTTTTGATCACTTTAAAAGCAACAACTCAGAAGACACTTATAAAACATACTAACAAAGACAATTTTGAACATTTATGGTCGGGGCAACATGTATTCAACATTCATTTCAACTTATGACAGCTAGTAACAAATAATGTGTTAAACATCGAAAAACCAAAAACAGATCTGCACTACAATGCATTTTAACTAAAAGTTGTTGAAGAGCATGAATTGTATTTCGGTTAATAATAAATATGCTCATGTGATATCCTTTCACAATATACAATCATAAATGTTTCCACTTAAGTTTCTGAAATGGTCACTAAATCTTAAGTTGGTCTAAAGATCGAATTACACAGATTGTAGTCCCCAAACAAATATGGAAACTCAACAGAATTTTATGATCAAATAAATGAGGGTAACGGGCAACATTTCACGGGATACTTTTAGCAGAAACACTTTTGGCACCCCAGTTTTACAAACTTATTGATACCAATCTTAACACTTTTTTCTTTGGGGATCTCAGCGTCCGTCTGGGACACCTTTTGTCCTGCGAGCTCCATTCGAGTGTGTTAAGTTGCTGGAGTGCTCGGGCCCATCCTCCAACGCTGTAGGCCCTCGCGTTGCTACATCGTTCAAAACACTACACACCTCCACGTCCTTCAGTTCCTCCTCGATGTCCACGTCAAAGTTCAGCACAGTTGGGTCAGAAAACTCCTGCATTCTCTTCGAGAACTCTTCGAATTCAAGCAGGTCAGGGCTCACGTCATCCGAAGAGGAGTTCATAGAACTATTGTGCTTCTTGCTGGTTCCAATGTGGAACCACTTGTCCATCCAGGCGGCAACTTTGTCCACGAGAGCAGTGGTTTCTTCGGGTGGCTTATTACTAGGTTCAATGCTAGGCAAGTTCTTGTGAGACTCTTTGTGGCTAGTCGTTTCAGTTTTGTCCGCGTCCGAGTCCAGGACGACACCAGGTCCTGCTTTAATCTTCTCCCTGAGTTTTTCGCTTTTCAAACAACGGCTCCAAGCTTCGAATGCTACTTTAAAAGCTTTCAGTAGGTACACCACCATCGCACGGGCAAGCACGGGATCACGGCACAGGAAGGCATGACATATGAACTTCTCCTCGGCCGATGACTTGGCAGACTTCAAAGCTTTATAGTCTTCGACCTTGCCTTTTGTGTTTACATCAACTGTCACAGTATCACCATTGCTACCATTAACTGAACCCACACCACTACTACTGCTGTCTTTCTCATGCCCCTGACCTTGGTCATTCTTCGTCTGGGACCGGTAGTTAGTAACTATTGTGAAGACGTTTTGGTACATCTTATCGGCAGCCCCGTATGTCACTGAGTAAATCGGAATGAATGTCTCCCGGCCACTTCTATGACCAGATTTCTCAGTGACCCATATACCCCTGCTGGAGATAGTCAGGCTGACCGTCTGGAGTTCCCGGCCACGGGCCTTGTTGACAAGATCGCTGACCGCAGCCCTAGTGCACTCCCGACCCATCTTAGTCTTGGTAAGGGTGCGGCCCAGGTAGTGCACGTCAAAGAACGGTAACTCACCGTTCAGCTCCAGCTGAGCTTTCCTCTTCTTCTTTCGACCGAGAAGACCTGCCATGTTGATCTGTCTTCTTCTTTTTTTTTGATCACCTATCCATCAGTTATAAAACTTTATGCCACTCGCTCTTTCTCTTCCAATACCTGAAACTGTAAACGATAGAGGACACCATCAGTTTGACATTCCAAAGCAAACGATTTTAAACAATGTAAGCAATATAGGTGGTTAACAGCCTTCGGTATCGACCCTAGCAAATGTCTCAAGATTATGTCTGCAAAACATATACAGTCCATGTACTGTACACACCAAGATCAGTCAGCTAGAGAAAAATCTTTAGAGGACACAGAAGGACGAAAATACCCCGTACATTCCTCAGAAACCTATCCCATATTATACCATTAAGGCTGACTGAGTCGAAAGCGGATTTCAATTGTAAACCTTAGCAGCACAACACAAAAACAGTGCTGGCAAACAGCATGGCGTTCATATTGCATGAATATTGACAAGTTGTCAATATGACGTTTAATCGGCTTTATATTACCGGTATCGGTCCTGATGAACTGAACACTTTATATTTTAGACTGTGCAAGTCTTTCGCTTATCGAACACGAGAAAGCATGTGGAAAGATGACGTATTTTTTATGAAATCAACTCTTCTTAATTCAGTTGTTTTTATACAAATATCTTGAAAATTTACATAAAAACAATTTCAATTTTTACACAAATTCAAATACTTTGTTAAAATTAACATTAATCAAACAAGAATTTAAGCTTGGGACGAAAATGCTTGCTCGACCTCAATGACTCGAGACAGCATGAAGTACGAATTACGAATCACGCACGAATGTGTGCAATCATTAGATAGGTTTAATAACATGAACGTCAGTTGGGCAAGTATTCCGAAACTAACGTCGAGTCTTATTCTCGGTTTTCTTCTTTGATTTGTTAAATTTATTATACTTTCAAATATTTCATCGCTAAATTGCAATTTCCCAACGATACAATGTAATTGTTATAACCATGCACTATGTAAAGCTAAAGTATCTGAAGAAACGGAATCTTGCATACATAAAACTAAATATGGTTGGGACCATTTTGGTCCCGCAAGTTCGAATACGAGCGAAACCTGCACAGTCTGTTAGCACGTAGCAGTTATGAAAACAGGTACATGTATGAATGATTTGTTAACATAGCATTCCGACTATTTCTAAATTTGTATTAATGGGACTGGAGAAAAACATCAACGCATTTATGAACGTTTCTCGAAATACTCGAATGACTTGACTTTGTGAAAACGCACTCATGCTTAAAGACAAATTCTCCAGATTTGAAAGAGCTTTGGATAAACGTGCACAAAATGGTAAAGTTTATACATTTCGCGTGTGAAAGGAAACTAGCTCCCAAATGTGATGTTTTTTTTAAAGGTCTAATAGTAGTTTGTGAAATCACAGATTACTGTAAAACCAAATGTCAACTAAGATGTATGATTTTTTTTATTTTTTTTAACAAAATCATTGTTTTGTTTATACCTTTACAGGGAGCGGAAAATAAAATCCCAAAACAGAAACCAATTGTGTCTATTATCACCCCACCCCACCCCAATCAAAAATAAAAAATAAAAAATTGAATCTCCCATAACAGTAAACACAAATAAATGAAGATTTTACAGTGTCAGTTATTAGTTTGAAAAAAGTTCAGCACTTACAAAAATATATATGTAAACGATTGTTTTTTGCTAAAGCATCGCAGCAATGATAACAATGACAGCTGCAACGATGAGATAAACGGAGCAATATTGTTCATGATTATAGGGCGGTCGATTAAAAAAAAAACATGTCTGACTCATATCCAAGCATTTACTATTAGTATTAATTGTCTGTGTTAAAATTAGTGTTTCAGTTTGTTTGCTCTGCAATGCCACACACCTACACACACACGCGCGCATAATAAATCATGTTTCTAATTAAAAATATTAAATGAAATAAATAACCTTCTGTTTGGTAACTTCTTGTCAACTTCATGGGAAACATTAAAAGCATGCTGTAAACGTACGGTTTATGGTAACAGTACATCCACAATCAGAGCACAAAATCGAAGGACATGAACATTAAATATTGATTGCTAAACATAAAATATTTTGTATTGATTACGTTGTCATAATTAATGAAATACTAGCCGCATGTATTTTTTGGAACACAGATGTTAACATAACCGTCCATTAAAAATGCCTGAAAATTATAGACTAAGTCACTAATGACCAAGAAGTACACTCCATTTGCTTTAAGCACTTTTTTTAGTCCTTAAGAATTCGAGCACCCCACTAGAAAAAAGGGGGTGAGGATGCCAGATTACAAACCAGATTTCACCCACATCTGAATAATTCATATTTGTACTTAATGCTATCTAAGGTTTGGTGAGCATTATGTTATAGAAAGGATTATCATTTCATTCATAAAATTGTTAAGTCGATTATTGCTATGCAATTAAAAAATACTGGTAAATACCGGTATAACGAGGACGTACGAACTGAAGTCTGACAACCTTTTTGATGTAACCAATGGAATAATGGTCATCTGTGTATATTTTCAATTCTATCGTTACTGTAGCACCATGCAATTATATTACAAACTGTATAACAGACTTGCAACTATGTAAATGTGTTTTGAATATCACTGTTAAAAATGTTTAACGCTATAATATACCTATGGACAGGTTTGTATTGTATAGTACCCATACCACATAGCTACATGTCGACATGAAACAAATGTCAATATTACTTTACATAGATTATCATGGTTTTCTTTATGACTTACCTAAAAGCAGACACGTGAATGGTGAGCAGCGTTTTGCCTCACTGGGACAGATGATGACGATGGCACCCCCAGCGTGCAAACCACATCTTCAGCCTCACGGTCTGACTAGCCGCGCCAAGACAATCCACACTGAGGGGAGCAATTCTCGAGATGTTTTGTAATTGTTGTTATAGAGGTTGGGAAGAGCCGACCTTAAATTCACGCAGAACAATGGTATCGGATGGGCGCGGAGCAAATCTAGCGGCTCATCATTGCTGCTACAAATAGCATGTAGCTAAATATCGACCATCTATACATGACGCATCGTGTGTGCTTGTGTGTTTAGCCCCGTAGTTGGTTTTATAAAAGTACATGTACTATGATGGGATCGTATACACAGGGGCCTATATAAAAAGCGGCAGCCTTCACAAACATGGCCGTCTTCACGGTCGACTTGCTGGCAAGAATGCTGGATCATCTACCTATATTTATGTATGGCATTTCATTTGTTGTTTCGTTTTATGCTGGTTGAGCCCCAATCCAGTTATCATAAATTTATACATGGAATTTCGTTGATAAAGTACGCGTTGGGACCGGGTAACCTGTGTGACGTAGCCATGAACACTGACGTCACCTACAGTTTTCTAAAAAAAAAAAAAAAAAAAAAAAAGTGTAACTTGTCTTTTTGACGGGTGACCTCTGATAAATCATGGTACAAATTACAATCTCTGGTAATCAAAACTGATCAAGATTTTATGTCAACGCAACAACAAACACAATATGATTTATTTTGATGAAAAAAATCTGAACACATTCTCCTGAACACGAGCAGAGTATACTGTTCGAAACGTCGAGACCACACCGGCTCTTTTCAGAGCCACCACTCCTCCTCAATAGAGATTTTTACATGGTTGTACCCGAAAGTTTACTATTTTGCTGTATTTAGTTTCCTAGTATCCTTCACACCATGCAAAGCTTTTTTAAAAATTAATAAAATAAAACTCTTAAAAAAGGACCCGTGTCTGAGTTGCACAAATTTACTACGGACAGAAGCAGCATAAAAGAAGTAGACGCTAATCTGTAATGTCGATAGTTACAATGATTATCACATCCCTTCTTCTGGTCAAGCTAAACTTGTACTGAAAACCATGCCAATCTACAATCCAAATCACCACATGATTACAAACATGAAGTTGGAGAACACCAGTAGGAACGCAGGAGGCTTTACAAACTCATGATTGACTTATAGTTGACAGTTAAAAGACATAAACTGAGAGATGGAATGTTGGTGGGAAAGTGTCTCACTTTTTTCTCAAACGTATAATGTCGATCGAAACAAAGTACGTCCTCGTCAATTTTAATTATGATAATGACAGTACTACCTCCAATAATATTGTAGCTTCAAACCATTTATTTTGAATTTTGCAAATTATTTATTATATTGTTAGTTTGTGTCAGACTTATGCTTACGACCAACAAGCAATACACAAACAAATTACTTTCCATCAGGAAAAATCGAAGTCGCATAGCGCCCTCCAGCGATTATCTTTAAAATTACGAAAACAGGCTATCGGGTATACAATCGTCGTTGAGACAACAAGACCTCATTAATTCATTTATGGGTTAACAATACGCTTGAATCACCGTCACGCATGTTCCTGCTTTAAAATGTTGAATACAATTCTCATGAAAATGTAATAACCACAAACAATTTGATTTATAAAAATGAAACTGTGAACTTACCCTGACTCTGTTATTTTACGGATGGCTACAGTTCATAACCGAAATGACATAGCTGGCAAGCTTCATTGGTGTTTGTGCGGTTTTGTGTGAATGGTTCCAAATTCCTTGCCCGATTGTGATCGTTTCCAGCACACCGTTGAATTCTCTGAAAATCAAAATATTAATTACATGTTAGAAATTCAAAGTTGCTTGAAGCAACATAGGTATTTTTACTGAGACGCAATGCTCTATAGTTTGATATTGTTTTGTTTTTCCTATGCCATGGAAAACTTGAATTATGCAATTAGTTTATTAATAACTGTACAATAGCCTCCCATTTTCAGATTGTTTATTTATCAAGTACTGTACATCACAAATGCATGGCATTCATCATATGGGTGCATTCCCATTTTGTGACTGTGTCCAACCCCAGACGATGCACCATACTGCCCTGACACTCGCCTTAACGGTGGCGTCACAGTCCTCCATCAGGCTGAGGACCTGGCCATCAACTGGTTTATAGACTTTATCAAGAGATCAAAATAGCATACGACGTCATCATCATAATTATGGGCAAGGTTCAAGGTTGTCATAAGGATCGATTCGGAACTTCCTTGCCAGAGAAGTTAAATTTTTATATAAAATTGTAAATAGTTTAACCCTTTAAAGGTAACCTCCCCAAAACCATTATGATATATGACTAATCTCTTCTTTTGGCCGACTACGATCGCTTGCTCGAAATTAACACTCAAGCAGTTTTCCCTCTATGGAAAATCATAATTTAAAATTATACTTCATCTCAAGTTCATCTAAATAATTAAACATTACTATGGGTGGCCTTTAAATCATGACGTAAAATGTTTAAGACTTAACCCGTCCAAGCAAATGTAAATCCTTTCATCAAACCTTCCCTTTCACAAAAGCAACATTTATTTGGGAGACTTAAGATGTTTGTCCTTGTGCTTATAGAACCACATTGTTTTCATGTACCCGGCTGAGCCGGTACGGGAACACAAACGTGGTCACTCGAATCAAAAGGCAGTGAAATTTTCTGCAAATTGTATTTAACGGTACCGTACTAAGCATAAATTGATGCATCATCCGAAGGAAAGTTTTGTGATGGAACTGCCATCGATTGATTGTAAGACAATGTTTAACGGTGCTGAATTGGGTTACTTCCATCCTGTTATTTATATTAGATATGTATATGTGAAAAAACAGATTTGGTGTAATGTATACAAGTGGTGAAAATAAATTTACACTGACGACTTCATTTTACAATAAAACCGCTCAGCTGAATTGACCACTCTCCTATTTTCCCTCTGGTGTATTTTTGTTTTTAGCATTAGAGTGAACCCAAAACAGTCCTCTCTACGAATAAGTTAACAGCGCGACCCCTGGCAAGTACTTTGTGCAAAGTTTTATGTTTATTGGTAAAAATCAAAATAGTTCTCTCATATTGTAAAATTACGTTATACATGTACATGTATATAGATTTAATAACGACTTCGCGAATTAGTATTATGGGAACTCTTGCAAACATTCCAGTTATATGGATGACCGTGCATAACATTGTTCTGAATCATAAGCCGACGACTGTTCTATTTGAATAACATAACATAAAGTGCATGACGACGTGCAAAACATCCATGTCATAAACGTATTCCCTTACTTTGACATATAGCTATTTGATACATAGTAGGCGGGGACTGTTTCATACAGGATTGTAATGTTTTAACCATTCAGAGTTGTCGTCAGAAACACTACCAGCTAGATCATAAGCCTAAACAGCAGCAGGGATTAGACACTTGTACCTAGTCAGAAGGGTACCGGCGTGTACTGTTGAGTGCGGAGCAGGTTCATTCGAATCAGCTGACGCAGAAAACTTTTTGTGTCTCCCTGCTCGTTGGTGCGTGCATTTCCCCTCGTAAAGAAAAGGGTTCTATAGAAAGTTGTCTGCATAACAATAATGCTGTGATCCCTACTGCAAACTACACCTACGTGTGTAGTGGTAAAACCACCTGGATAATTGTGTTCAAGCGAGGCACAGGTGCGCCAGCACAAGGTGACATTTTCATAAAAGTTATTTTTCATACCGAAGCGAGGCCAATGAAAGAGCCATGAGTGTGCGTGATTGGAGTGACATAAACACAATAGCTTGGTGATCAAGATGGCGTCCAAAGCTCTTCTCAGACGAAAGAAAGACGACAAGAAGATAACGAAAAAATTAGTTGGGACTATCGAGCAGGAAAATCTGGAGAAATGTCCCGTTTTTAAGGTGCGTTACCTTGGAAAGACTCCGGCACAGGGGGAATACGGAAGAGAGTTTATTCAAGAACCAGTGGAGACGTTATTGAAGCTTAAGGACAGAAACCCCAAGCTTCCTAAAACCGTCCTTCAAATTACAGAAAGTGGGTTTCACTTCCTGGATGTAAACGGTACATTCGGTAAAGAGAAACATGTACTGATTCCCATCTATCATGTATGTTACGGTGTAGCCGATGAGCAGAACCCTCACGTATTTGCCATCATCACCCGGACAGATTCGAACCCGGAAAACAGTCTTTTGGAGTGTCACGCTTTCCTGTGCGATCGTCAGAAGGTGGCGGCCCAAATCACCTACTGGCTACTGAGGATTTTCCTGCATGTTTTTGAGGATTTACAGAGGAGGAGACGCGTCCGACAGGAGAGGAAGGTGCGCCGACTCAAGGAGGCGGCACTGGATCCCGCCGCCATTGCGGCTCGTCAGCAGCATGCAGCTGGATACCCTGATGGAGATCAAGGGTATACAGATGTTGCCCCAAACTCACCTACAGACTCAATAGGTCCAGACATTTATAGTGTGACTCTGGAGGGGTCTAAGGACAACGGAACCGTCACAGCTGTGGGTTTGACTAAGACTAGACCGCACAGTTTTATCGACTCTGGACCCCAGAACGACCCGATGACACCAGGGAGTCTTCCAGTTAGTGGTGGGAAAAAATTCGCTACTGTCCCCTCGAGATACAGCTCACAAGACCAGCCGGCCGGGAGTGGGGCAAGAGTACGGCAACGTCAACCCGTGCAACAAATGCACAACTCACACGAATCGCTTGTCAATCGCCATCCTGCTTTGAAAGTTAGTGTTTCAGCTGGGGCTTTACCTCGGACTGAAAACAGTCCCACGAAAAAGGTTTCTGCTGGCTCTGGACCCCCAGTGGTACCCCGATGGCCACGTAATACTGATACCACTACTCCTCATACCCAGTCTTTCATCGAGAGTAGAAGGGGATCCCAAGAGTATCGCAATGATCCACGGGTGAAACCACCAGCACCGTCCCCTAAGAAACCACCCCCTCCTCTTCACCACCAACAGCAGGAAATTTTGCAGCAACAAGAGAGGAATCGGTACATTAAGAATGTAAACGCAGGTGTTAACCAATCTTCGAAAACACCTCAGGGATCTCGGAACGGTGGTGGGCGAATGGGAAATCGCTCACTCTCCTCCTCATCAAGAATGAGTTCATCCTCTGGACAAAACAGTGCCCACGACTCACTGACCACCGCGGAATCGGACTTCATCTTCATCGAAATGTTGCAAGAAGAATTCTCCGGGCTTGACGTGGAGTCTAGTGACACGGCCTCCACTGTTCGCCGAGCTGCCGCCGCTGCCTCTTACAACACCAACAATCGCAGCGTATCCTCGGGTGGATCTGGGGCTGCCGCGCCGCCCCTCGATCAAAAACTCAGTGGGGAAGACATCCAAAAACGCATTCGAGAGTGGCTGAAGAGAACTTCCCCCGACGCCGAGTCCGTAGCTTTCGACGATAACATACTGGACCGGATTTCATTAGCTGGAACTCTTGGCCACCAGGACTCTAGACGAGTCCCCACGCCTACGTATGCACCGAGCGTTCAGTCGTCGGTCCAGTCCCCCATCAGACAGCAAAGAAGCGTGGCTGGGACCTTTAACCACATGCCGTCGGACAGAGAATATTTCTAGCCAAGACATTTATTTTTCACCACGTTGCTTTTAATACAATGTATTGTGTTATGTAAAGCTATTATAATAATACCTTTGACCAACATAGTAGAGAGAAAGAGTTCAGGGTCATTCCTAATAAGCAAAATTCTACTAAAATGGGTAGATCAAACCAATAAAATAATTTTAAACTTAGTTTGTCCAAAACATTTCCTTTTACATACGAACCAATGTACATCTTTTGATATAGGAAGATACATGAGATCCAGTCTCAATCTTTCGATAGAAAAAATCTGTAAAATTTCATTTGACTCATACTTCATCGTACTGTTTCTTATGTTTTCAAAAATTTACCTGTGTGATACAGTTTTTTTATAAAGATTTTTATTCGAGGCAGGGGATACTTTTGGAAATTACTCCAAAAATAAATTACCATAAAAAATAATTACTTGGTTAAGAGCAACGGAGAGCTGTTGATAATATAAAACATTGTGAGAAACGATGCCCTTTGAAATAACGTACAGTTTTTGAGAAAGAGGAAAATTCTCGCTAAAATATTTGAATCTAAAAAGGCTTTAGGCATAAAGCCCTTTTTACGCAATGAAAAGTTTCAGCATTTTCGGATCCTTCTGCGTGGAAATAACCGCTCCAGATTTTCGCCGATATGTCAAGAACGTTAACGTCTTTTGAAACAAAATTTTCAGCGGTTAGTTTTATGGTATTTATCTACAACTATAAAGAATTAAAAACAAACGTACGGCTCCAAATACCAAAGGTATACCCTGCCTTCGAGATGATTGATAATGTTTCATTAAAATACAGGCCCAAATCCTTCTATATCCAACTGCAACAAGTGCTTATCACAGGGTCAGGCATTCCAATCTTTTCAAAGTCGAGTGACATAGGAGTAGGGTGATAATACATGTACTGGCAAAATTGTCTATAGTCTGCAAGGGTTGTTTAGTAAACACGTACTTATCGAATCGTGTTTTTTATGTTGTTACAGCCCATGTAGACCCTACCAAGAACGAACTGCTGAAAAAAAGAATATATGTAAATGACACCTAAAAAATAAACTAAATGTAAAATGTTGACAAAAAGGGTCTGCTTGCCTTCCATTGTAAAACTTATTTTAGCCTATGGGAAAGACTCCGCTAAGGTCGAACCTTGAGGCCATTATTTGTTGCATTGTTCAAAACTTTATACAACAATCATGCCCAACCGATGTACCGTGTAATTTGATTTATAATGAAAGACTTATTTTGCTTATCAAAACAGTGATTACTTTGAAACAAAATTATTGCAAATTCATCAAGTGTGAAAGTTTTTACCTTTTTATATTAAATACGACTATATACGATAAAATATCCATAACTTGAGTTTCCTTAATGCACATATTTTTAACAGTTTAGGGCAGACACTATCATAAAAAACGAGTACTTTGCAGTCCATGAATAATAACATTTGGAGGAATTAAAGTCTCACTGAAATAAAGCATGTCGAGGAAAATAATTTGTAATTCCCTGTAAAGAAAAGTGAACTTGAAAATAGTAAGTGGTTTATAAAATTGTGGAAAGCTAAACTTTACTTTTAGACAAACGTGTGCATTTTGTTTCTACTGTAGCAGAATTGAAATTTTAACTTATATAAATAACTGTTTTTTTTCCACTCTTAATAATTGCTCTTTTGACTGCAGAAGAAAAACGTTACAAAAATAAATTGTGCTAAAGTCTCTTCGACTATTTCCGATGGGAGGCGCACGGCGCAATGTTACATTACTTATTTATAAGTGATATTTACAGGAGTGCACGCGACAATAATTATGTGCCTGGCGTGAAGTTGTTTATGGGGTTGGGGAAAATAAAAAATAAAAAAAACTCCGAAAGAGTTATCCTTTAGAAAACTGTACATTTCATATCCTGAAACACCAGAACATACATTTCTTTGCATAACATTGTAACAATACATGTTATGAAATATGAACCAATGTATTTTATTTTGTATTAAAGTTTATTAATATTATTTAGAATCCTATATATTTTTACGAATTAATAAAGATGATTTAGAAAATATGTATACATGTGTATGCATTTCTGTAATTTTAGTTTTGTTATCGTCAGCAATATCCTATGCCAACTAAAAACCAAAGTGAGATTAGTTCAAACTTTACAAAGCTTTCTGCTGAAACTTCAATATTAAAAGAAATCCCCCGAGACCAACATGGCGCTGAGATAATGGTTTATGTAAGGTCCGATTCTATGCACGCCTCAACGGGGTGCACTTTCTGTTGCTCTCTATACAGCAAAGATACCTGAGAAATAAGACTCTCAATGGAATTTTTCAAGTGAAGTCTGGTGAAATGGCCTACAGGCAAGTGACCACAGAGCAAGATGAGAGCACGGGTTCATATCTCATAACAATTAAAAGCTCTGAGTATTCTCAGTATAATCCATTGAGGTTTGGTAATATGATGAAAGGACGTAATGACGATGTTTGCTTATGGTGAGATAATGTTCCAAAAATGACAGGTGATTAAAAACATGCCTTTCTTGATTAAGTAGCAGGAAAATATACTGCATGGATAAAAATGAAATTTTCTCTCAAGCCCCCAAAGCAATCAATGATGTTGCGTTATTTTAATCATATTTAATGGGTTGACTGAGTATTTTTGATCCAACCCATATTTAACTTGACCCACAATATAACTGAAAATAATCTTATCTAAACTTAGGCCTACTCTGATAAAAAAAAAAACCTTTTAATTTCACTTTAATTTATTTTTAACTCAATAAAGCAATTGGTTATATCGCTTTATTTCAATCCTAATTAATGGCCGGTCTGAGAATTATTGATCTAATCATAAATGAATTGAGTGTGCTAAGAACAAAATTTGGGACGAGAAGAAGCCATAAGTAGACCCACAATATAGCTCGAAAACAATATCATCTAAACTTAGCCTGATAAAAAAATTCTTGTAGTTTTTTATTTCACTTTAAATTGTAAATGCAAAGGTCATGTTTCTTTCTTATCTAATCCCCTCAACTAACTACTGGAAACAATCCCTGAAATTGGAAAAAAAATTGCTGGGAAATAAATTATTGTCGTCATACAAACTTCAATGATGTGCATCACTTTGAAATTGACCCGAATTTTTGACCGCATGTGGGTTATTTTAACGGCTAATTTCTTGTATGTTGTTTTCTTGTATCAATGGTCAAATAAGTAAGAAGAATAATAACCAGTTACTTTTACTTGTTTTACATCACATAATGTGGTTCACACACGCCCTCACGCGGTCAAAAATACTGCAAATTGGAAAGGAAAACACAAAATTAATGAGGGGAAATTACACGGTGTATCAGTATTACGATCCTTCCTCAATGGTGAGGTATTTAAACAATATTTGAAAATCTCACGAGCCTTGTCCGTCTTTCTCATTTTGTTAGCTTTGCATAGTTTAAAGCTCAGATTGTTTTTATTAATTTATTTATTTATTTTTTATTTTTTTATAGAGGATTCACCAATTGCGGTGATGTTTTGCTTTGATCTTGAACATTTTATGCGAAACAAAATCTCTACGATATTACTAAATAGTGTTCACTCCAGTTTTATTTGAGGAAACACAATCTTTTCTTTCCTCCATGGTTACAGGTAACTTAAAAACGGGCAGGTTGAATGTTTTTTCTAACCTCAGTAAAAATATTGGAAAAAAGTTATAAATTCAAGAGCGCCCTCAGTTGGCCCAAAACATTTAGGCTGAAGAGGCTGAGAGGCCGAATTATTTTGGGGTAGATGAAAAAATGAAGATTAAATCATTAGCATGCAGCAGACCAGCGAGTGAATACCGAAAGTTTTAGTCGGGGGATGGGGACTAGTTAAAATCAAAACAATCCCCCAAGGCTTTTTTAAAATCCTTTACACCAGAGGTTTCTTCTATATTTTAAAATGTTTTCATATGTTATTGGTGATGTAAAGTTAAGGTCTATTAGTATTATTGACATCTATTGGGTCAGGGGCGTAATCAGTGGGGGGGGGGGCAGGGGAAGGGAGGGTCGGAGCCCCCCAACCCCACACAGAACACTACCCCCCCCCCCCCCCCCAAAAAAAAAAAAAAAAAAAAAAAAAAAAGTACACCGTAAATGGTTTGATACATCAAAATCCCCCCATTACGTGTCTTTTCCCCGCTTGCAAAAATGTTTTAAGCATGCTCTGGTCAGGGGATGTTTCACAACTGTTGTGTCTCTGGTGTATTACATTACAGAATGATACATTTACTGAACCAGTACAACAGAAGAGCAGAGTACTTTGGGCACCTTTTTCAAATAAAAAAGAATACTCTCTAGATGTTATAAATATACACTTTAGACTATTGTGTGGGTGGGGGCAGGGGAAGGGCGGGTCGGAGCCCCCCCCCCCCCCCGCACAGAACACTTGCCCTCCCCGCCCCCACCAAATTGATCGAAAAAGTACACAAATGAATGGTTCAGTACATCAAAAATCCCCTCCCAATTTCATCTTTTCACTGCTTGCTCCCCCCCCCCCCCCCCCCCCACCGAAGAAGTAAACAAAAATGTTTTAAGTACGCTACTGGTCAGGGGTGTTTCACGGCAGTTGTGTCTCTAGTGTATTACTAGCCCAGGTAGGACGACAGTCTCCGTTGTACTGCCACTGACAACGGAGATAACGTCCTACCTGGGCTAGTGTATTACATGATATAGAATGATACATGTAATGAACCAGTATAACAGAAGAGCCGAGTACTTTAGGCACATTTTTCTCAAAAATAATACTCTCTACATGTTACAACTATACATGTACACCTATTTTTATGCATTTGCAGGGTTGTTTTGCACAGCACCAAATTTTCAATGCCAAAGCCAAAACGTCTACAACATTGACTAAGTTTTAAACCCAATATAAACACTTACACGTATTAATGAGGTCCGGATAAACTTGAGTCCACTATTTCCTTGGCGACAATCTCCCCTCAAAAAACACCATTATTTCCAAACTTGTGCACAAGCTGTTCCTGCCTCGTCGTTCTCCTGAGCATGCATGGCAAACTTGAGCAATGACAAATGAAGGGCAAACCTGAAGAAATAAAGAAATATCCCGCATAGAAGTTCAACAGACGACAATGCGTCCAAAATAATCCGAACGAAATTAGCTGATTCCCAGGCATCTACATTCAGTTGACACGCTCCGGGAAGTATACCAGTGAACTTAAAGCCAAAAAGCAGACGATAACTGCATATCACATTATAAACGCATTAACGACATTCTTCCTCTATTGTTATGTAAATTTACTGGCTGTTCTTTTTGCCGGATTGAACCCTGAGAGCTGTCACTGGTGTCGTTTTAAAATAATTACATTTTCTGGGACAATGTTTCAATTGGTATAAGAAAGATATAAAGTGTGGGGAGATTGAAGCTATCAATTTCATAATACATGGACTTAAGTTGGCTTATAAACTTATCTTCAGTTAGTTAAATGGGCAATTAGTCGGTCGTTTTTTTAAGGTTAGCAGTAACAGTTGAATAATCTTCCAAGTTTTTCAGTAAGAATTTTGTTGCGGAAATATAAAAATGCGAAAGGGCTTTCTACTTGAGTATTTTCCTACAGGTAAATTTAAGGATTTTAACTTTGACTACACTGTTGTTTTTCTTTCCTCTGCTGTTACTTTTTTTCTCGGAAGTTCTCCAACACACAACATAAAAACAATAACTAGAAAAACGCGACGTTTTGACATGGACATTGACGTCAATGTATTCGCTTGGAGCAAATAGGTAGAATTGAAAAGCAAAATTTAAGTCAAATTCCTTTTGAAGCAGGGATACAAGTCCCCCCCCCCCCCCTCCTCGTCCAAGACGCGCAGAGTTGGTCCGTCTCCCATCCCCCGAATTTAGGTGTGTGTGTGTTTGTGGAGGTGGGGCAGGTTTCTTGACAAGGTCTAAGTTCGGGAGCCAAAGATAGATCGGAAATGGGAACCTTGGTAATTAAAATGTTGGCCTACCCACCAAAAGTTGAACATTTAATTTTCTGGTGTTGGTCTACCAGTCCGATGGTCTTTTTATAAACAAGACCTACCCGGTCACCAATTTTTTGTAGACCAAAATTGGCAAAGTCGTTATGATATGAATAGATTTATTTTTCTTCTGTTTTTGTTTATTCAGCAATACAGAGCACTGTGAAAAATAAATATTGGCTTTAAAACGTTATTTCTGTTAATTTATTTTTATGTATTTTTTTTAATAATAACAAATACATAAAAATGTTCCCCGTCTATCTTGAACTGCACCATGACCCAAGTTTTACTGACCATGACCCAATATAGAAAAACACTTCTACGACGAATATAGAGGTGAAATATTGTTTCAACAAGGATTTTATTATCGTAAATACGGATTTTCTCCAGATCCCAAAGTAAATTTAAAAGATAGTTATTTTCAAAAACAGATATTATAGAAGAAATATAGATTTGCTGCAGTCATACCAATAACATTGCACTATTTACTCTACACATTTTATTTCCCACTTTTATTGCATGCCAAATTGAGCACTTTCCCGATTGTTATTCGCACGAGAACTAGAAAAGAAAGGAATTTGATTTCACATTAAACGTAATGCCCGTACTCATTATTAGCTGTCGATCACCATTCCCTACTCACTATTTACCTGTACGTTCATTATCTAATGGTTACATTTATTTGGTACTTTTATCTGGAATTAAACCCAGAACATTGCTGTCAATTACTCATCACATAATATTGATTTTTTTTAACTATAACTGTTGGCCAAAAGGATAAAAATACAATATAAAACTTTTACAAATTAGTCTATTTTAAAAGGTTGTGTATTATGTACAATGTATTCCCAACCATAAACATTTTAGCTTACCCTTGTTGATCTATTTTGTCATGTTCCATTTATGTTATTAACATATTATACCCGAAACCGAAACAAGCGCTTACTGAAATTTGGGATTTTGTTGAACACATGGGCCAAGCTCTCCTCGGGCCAGAAACATAGTTTGAAAAGAAGCATGAACTCACTGGTCCGATTTCATAGAGCTACTTAAGCACAACAAAATGCTTATCACAATAAGGTTACCAGTCAATATACCATGTAAATAAGTTTTGTGCTTAGCAGCGAATTGTTAACCAATATTTCTGCTTTAGGCAGAGCTATGAAATTGGGTCATGCTGAGCAATATTGCGACCGTTTAATTGTTCTTTTCATTGAGAGAGCCATTGTTTTAATTATTGATGGACCCTCTTGAGATATATCGGATCGCCTATATCTGCTCCTTTAAGAATACCGAAAGATGCAGATACCATACAATATAGATTTTATTTTATTTTTATTTGTGTTACATTTAGCAGTCATCTTAAATCCTATGCTCAGTTGCACTTCGTGGCATTTTGCAGCCTTGTGATTTGATGGTGGATATGAGGGTAACGTTATATATACGTACACGTTATTTATAAGCAGTATTGTATAATAAGGACTCTGCTGTGTTTAAACATAATTTTACGTACCACATATTAATGGAACATGCGTCACGTGTCATCAATTACTTTGCCCTATACCTTGTAATGTACTATTTAAGTAAATTTCATGCTTGGATGATTCTACTGTATTGTGTTAAGTTGGCCGACTGGTACGTCACAACAATTGTATTATTGTTGGGAAAGTAAGGGCCCATATTGTTTGTGTTTTCACGAAGCGATGGGCATATACCCGTCGCTTCGTGAAAACACAAAAAGCGTCATTTCGGGATGCCCGTCCTTTTCATAATTTTTCGAATAAATCATAAATAAATTGATGAATTGATCATAAGAAAATCACATTTGATGAAAGTTTAACTCATAATAAATCACAGGAGGAAAGTACAGACTTAAAAGAATAAGCATTGTGCTTTTGTTTTGCAGTTTTGAAATGTGATGATGCTCTTGTGTGATTATCTCCAAACACGATTTTTCCCAATTTGACATGCCCGTCCCTTCGTGAAAACATTGACGATATATACAATTAAGTCCCTAGCAAACTTAGTACATTGGCGCATTTAAACCAGTTCACTGCACAACGCAACATAATTACCTTTGTTGTACTTTATTAATATAACTATTTAAATGTAGCAGGGTAGCTAGAAAACACCTAAAAATAGTTAAAGGGCCCATGAAGAGGTATTTTGTCACATTACATTTTTGTGGCTTAATATACAGTTTGAAATTAACAAAACATAACATTGACTATTTTGATGTGTTTGTTAGGCGTTAATACACTTTAATTGAGCCCCGAAAATGTGTGTCATTTGATTGCGCAATGATTCGTGACGTAGACTGTGGTCAAACGTTTCAAAGACAGCTCTGGTGTCGAGTGGTCAACAATGCATTGTGTGTTATTGTCACACACATGGCCCTGGTCAGCCGGTCCACTGTCTACGTCACAGATTTTTTGTTAATGAGGAAGGGTGGTGGAGTGCGGCAATCCCCTAATTTTAGAAATTGTTATTTCTACGGTAAATAGGCATGTAAAAAATGTTTTAAAAAAATAATAATACACTATGATAGGCATACTTTCTTTTTTAACCAATAAACAAAATAAATTTAAGGGACCTTTAACCACTACTCTCCTCCCGAATTTTGTTCAAGCATCGCTGCTCTCTGGTTGATCTTCTCCTGGTCTTTCTTGGGTGAATACGTCTTGGGTGTCCACTGTTGCTCTGACGCAGATACGTCTGAAATGATACAACACAACTAAATGAGTGATGATTTGAATGGTTAATTAAAGAGTTCGTACAGAGAGGGTACGCAATTTTAAGGAGATGAGGAAGAGTTAGGAAATTAAGTTTGTTCTTTTTCCTGACACGGATAATAGACTGGTACCCTGTCTTTATCCACAAGGATAAAGTCAGACACTTGTCTTACAAATTTAATGGTTTAATTGGATAGACACACGCATGGGCGAATAACTACCAGATTGATACTACACACGAGTCCGTGTGTCCGGTACTTTTTTCTGCTGTCCCAAATTACCACTGTCGTAATGATTTTCAATGGGGATTATTGTTATCGATTCTAAAAAAGGGAATACTGAAAAAGAAATTTTGAAATTTTCGAGGATGGCAATTCTGAACTGCAGAAGAAGAAAAAAAATGCGTCTTGAATCTACACAGTTATAAGACATGCAAGGTCAAAGGGACATTCTGGCAGGTAAGCCAAGTTCTGAAGGCCGACATCTGGCGTTGTGCGCCAGCCAGCCTCCTTATTGAGCAACTCAGATCATCCGGCTGGAACGTATAGTGGCGATTGGGCTGATATGGCACAATTAGTTCTGATGGCGCACCTGGTTTTTTGTTTGTTTATTTCTCTCTCTCTCATACTGATATGGATCACCTGACAAAAAGTTGTCAGCTCTTTCTTCAAACAATGTCGGTGTGATTCTGATCCGACACTTACATGACAATTCGGAATGAAAAACAAGTTTGTCACAAATAACAAACTTAATGCTTCGTTTAACATAAATATCCTATAAGACTCAAGTCAGGGCAAGTCCTTGAATTTAAGTTCAAACGAAAATCATTACACCTTGAAAAACTTTTGAATACCGTGTCATAGAAATACCTCGATCATGACGGGGGGCCTGCTTTTAACTCACACGCAAACTTATTCCAGTTATGCGCAAAACGATTGTGTGAAAGACGTCCTCGCTCGAGGGCGTTAAGCGGAAAATAAGATTTGTAATCCCCCCCACCACCACCACCACCACCACCACCACGTGACATTTTGACTGGTGAGTAAAAAATTGAGTAAAAATTGAGTACAGAGCAGCTTTGCGAAGCTAGCCTCACTTAGTTCATGAGTCTCACGCCCTTTTCAAAACGGTAATTTTGAAAACTTGCCCTTTTGGTAAAGGGGCTTCAAACAGGCAGATGGAGTCGAAGCCAAAGCCGTACCCGAAGCCTTCGAAAAGTGTCTCAGTTTGGCATTGTGCATAACTCGGTACAGTAAAACAAGACAACTGCACACTGCTAAAGATTTTCCCCTTTTTCCTTTTTGTGTAACCCAATAATTACATTTGCCAATGTTTTATTGGCATATTTTAGTCTGCACTAACTTCATTTGAATAATTGTGTACCACGTAATGTTTCTTGTAAGTTTTTGAGGATGTTTGTTACGATGTAGCCTTAAGCTATAGGAACATTGGAAAAAATGTGCTTTTGCCGGTTTGTTCCCCCCCCCCCCCCCCGCCCCCGTGGAATGCAAAATGTATCATGAAAGAAAAACACTGTTTGTGTGAACGCCCAGAATGACAAAAGTAGAACTCTTTCAATCAGTTTTACGTGCAACTTTAATGTTTTTGTAGTCAAAATGGGAGGCGCCCGTTTTGGATTTCTTGCATTGTGCAATGATATTTAAATTTGTATTCAAAGGTCACTCTGAGGTCAATGGACAAGGTTTAGGTGTAGTCGAGACTATTATTGTTCAAATGAACACGTTTTAGTGTATGGTTTAAGGGACTGAATGATACGTGTTTGGATTGATTTGAAATATAAATGACGACATGGATTTTATATATATGTATATATTAAATATATATATTAATTGTGGTGAGCACAGAAAATTTGGCTGATGCCGGACTCGAACCCAAGACCTCTCGAATACCGTACGAGCGCTCTAACCAACTGAGCTAACCAGCACTATGTTGGTTAAACTAGTACTAGGGTTGATGGCCTTAGCTTTCGATCCAAACCGGACCTTCGTCAGAGGCAAAACAAGCACAAACATAAAAACAGAGTGTTGAACTCTGGGGAGGAATAATCAAAACAAAACAAAACAAAAATAACAAGGACAAGCAATATATTATAAGGTTTATGCTTTTTGTATATTGTAGCAAACATGATTTTAGCAATGGACTCTTGTGAACACCCTTTTTATGATTCACTTAAAAGTAAGCAAGTTTGTCCCCTTTTTCTCACAGTGTTAGGCAAATTTGGGCTTCCCATTATTCGAATTCTGGTCCAAAACCTGGTATGGTAAATATAATCTATGCTTAGGAATTTTGACGCTGTATCATAAATCTATAGTCTACCGATTATCCGGGTAAAATATTTTCAAAATGGTTAGCATAAAAGTAGACAACAATTATTTCAGTATTTTTGATGACACTGTATGAGTGCAAAATGGTTTTCGACGTATTGCATCTTTTAGGGCTTACTGACAAAACCTTTTTTGCAGAAGTCTGGGGGACAAGTTTCCACATGGAGGAAGTTTATCCACACACGCGTACTTGAGATGAAAATGAAATATTCATAAAAACCTTATTCATTTCAAAAAGAAAATGAATTTCAAGCAAACATTTCTGTCAAAATCATATCTTGATTTAGGAAGTACGTCTGTTTTCTGAAAAAGAAGAAATAAAATGTGTTCAATACCATAGTTCTTACAATGAAGGGCTGCATTACGTACCTGGCTAATGTTGGGTGCTCTGAAATCATGAGTTTCTTCAGCATAGTGGGGTCCATGTCCATGAATTCCTCAAGGTCGCCAATTCGTTTCTCGATGGAATTGTTCTTCTTCAGTTCCCCCTCCCCTGATGAAAGACTCCCTTCCCTCGAGCGCGTCTTCCCGTCTGTGGAAGAGGAGTTGCCGCCTGAATCACTGGAAGTAGAAGTGACTTTCGGCCGTGAGATGATACGAGCCCTGTGAACCATAGTACCCATTGGGGCTTCAGAGGGATTGATGAAGACGTCGTCAGGGTCATCGGGTACTGTGTTGTTATTCGAGTGGGATGATGACTGAACATGGGAACCATCTTGGAGGATCAGGCCTACAGCCCTCGAAGGCCCGTTCTGCAAATCCTCCTTCCCTGCTTTTATTTCAGCATTACTCTTCACCTTCACTTTCCCCTTGCCTTTGATTTTTACCTCAGTTATGTCCGAAGCTGGGTCTTTTGGTGGCTCTTCTTCTACGGGTGAGAAAGCCGTGGGCTCCCCACCTGGTCCGCCCATTGCCTTCCGGCGTCTCTCACGTAGAATCCTTTTACGTTTGAGATCTTCGTATGCTTCGATGTAAGCCTGGAGTTGCCAATAGGTCAGTTTTTGAGTGACTTCTGGTTTGGCACAGAGGAACGCATGGAGTATAAGCATCTGATCTTCTCCTGGTGCTGGGTCGGCGTTCATTCGAACGATACATGCGAAAATGTTGGGATGATTGTTACAGCCTATCCCATATGTTATGTTGTGTAACGGTACACTCATGGTAAACCCGTCCTTTTTGGATTTAAGGAAAGGGCCGCTCACCTCCCAACATCTAAGACCTTCGGGGTCGAAGTTCAACATCACACGAGATAGCTTCTGCTTCTCACGTAGTTGACAAAGTTGCTCAACGGGTCCTTCGACTGCCTCTCGTCCGTATTCGGCGTTGGTCGGCATACGACCGAGGTAGTGAACAAGGAAAGTTGGGTATTCGTTAGCAGGACCCGCTTGTGGGTTCACAATCCCCGACGTGTCCTTGTACTTCTTGCGTTGTCGGTCCTTGGCCGCGGCCGAGGAGGATGACGATTTACCCGGTTCGTCGTCTGCCGTTTTGGAATCCCCAGACTCTGATCGGGAACGGAAGCCAGAGAGACCATGTACACTGTTTCGCTTCTGCTTCTTCTCCTCCTTTTCCTGGCTCCGGATGGTATCACCAGGAAGGTCCATTGTCGTCTTACTGCGACTCCCGATCCTCTTTAAGAACGACATTTTTGTTGACTTCTATACTTTTACACCCAGAGAACCAGTCTTTACCGTGGAGAAAACATGGTAATGTGATTGTACCTTTACAATGTCTCCCAACAAGTAGTCCAGTTTACCCGATACATGTACTGCACTGAGATCGTTCAGGCTCTGAAGGCAATCAAATCTGTAACAACCATTCGGTCCAAATTAAAATGAATCATCACCAGGTGTGTACTTTCATACTTTCACTTTACAACTCTCACCGGAAAATCGAAGGTGTGTTTGGCGCTCTCCAAAATGGCGGTATGTGACTTTCCCTAGGTACAGCACAACAGAGCTCACACGGTACCGTGTGGCAGACGGCGAACACGCATGGCTCCCTTCATGGTTCACTACCCGACAAACACTATCAAACTCGGCTCTCTGGACTCGGCTCCAACAATGGAGACCAGAGAAAACAATCTTTGTCACTTTCCCACACACAGCCAACGAGGTTTTTTTTTGTAGTCACTGCATAAACGGGATGGTTTTCGAATTAATTTATCCTTGTATCGTGCGTGAGGACAGGCTTCACTGCCCTCATGGCTCGTCCCCTGTCAGCCGCCCACGCAGTTCCTACTCAAAATGAAAAAATCGTCTGACAAATCTCGTCTGCAACTGACAGAAATAAGATTGACCATGGGAATAACATATGGTACCCTCCATAATAACACTGCATGTCATATGATACAAATTCAATGTGCCGTAATAACATTGCAAGGGATTGCCCGCACCTTTTCTCCCTCTAGTTGTTTTCACCGCAGGACGAAAAATCGATACCCAAGATCAATTTACGTCCTTTAGGATAATCCAAACGGGTTTTTTTTTTGAAAATCGATGCGTACATTGGGGCTTTGCAAAATTTTGACCAGTGCAAAATTCGTGCACTCAGAAACAAATATGAAGACTTAGTTATTAGTTCCACAAGGCCGTGCTGAATGGATGTCAAAAATGCACTGAACCAACAAGACCGGCACAAAAGAAAACTTTGCTAAGGAACCATTCACCTTCACAGCGTTATTCGTATGCAAAATATGTCCCCTGAAAGGTTGGTTTACACTGTGGCGAGCACAACACAATAAGAACCCCATGGCCGCAATAAGGATGGGGTCAAATTACCAGTGGTGTTACAATGTCAACTTGTCTCACAAGGAGAAGGGAGTAGAGGGTTGATTAAAAATATCAACTTCCCTTCCATTCGCCTTCAAACTGTGACGAAACTAAAATACTCCCGGACATGGGACCGGACCCTGCTCCAGATCCTTCCAGGCAATTGTGATAGTTTGTTGTCGACACAATCCTCCTATTTCCCAGAAATTTGAGCCGAATTAGTTATCATCTTAATATAACCTTATAAGAAACGGTTCAAAGAAAATGTCATTCCAACGGTGTTTTGTTTTTGTTGATGCATCTCCGACCCGCTTGATTTTTCCCCTCTTGTTGTTGTTGTTGTTGTTGTTATTTTATTACATTTATTTACTTTTTTGAGGGGGCGGGTAGAGTGGAACTAGCAGTTTAACTGGGGGGGGGGGGGCGCCAATCAAGAACGATTTTCAGTGCTACAAATTACAATGAAATAATCAAAGGGAGAGAAAATGCGGGAATGGGGGAATACCTTACAAATTATATCTTATTTTGTTCTTTCTCCCCACTCTCCTCTACCCTCTCTTTCTCTTAATTAAAAAAAAAAATTCTTAACATATTTTGAAACGAATTTAGGGAGACTACATCCCCCTTGCCGCCCCTCCCCCGGATCCGCCCATGAGCTAATTTTTTTGTTTGAAATAATCTTTTAAATCATTTTAAAAACTTCAGGATGGGGACAGAAGGTGCAACTAACAAACAACAAAAAATAAATAAATTATAAAAAGGGGGGCATGGCGGCTGTGTAATTATTTTACAAAATAGTTTAATAAGTAGGTTTTGAGGCATTGCATGGTGAGGTATCAATGTATAATTTGGTTTGCGGTATTACCATGTGATTATATCTACTTGGCGAGGGAGCTACAGTAAATTGTTCTTGTGAGAACCTGTCCTCTTATTATTCTACTACCGCGGAGTGGAATATTGGAATTCGGGGATAACTTAGTTCTGAAAAGAAATATCCTGCTTATCTGGAGAGGTAGGAAATCGGCCGGGACTATACGACTACTTTCGCCTAGTGGATCGAGCGGACTTCTCGGATAACTTCTCCTGACGATGATTAGAGCTGGCTAGTCTAAACGTTCAGACCAATAATAATACACTCTCTCCGCTGCAATGAAGTTATCCGAGAAGTCCCCTTGATCCACTAAGCGAAAATAGTAGTAGTCCCGGCCGATTTTTCTACCTCCACAGGTAGTTCTTAATAAGCAGGACAGTTCTTTTCAGAAGTAAAAAACAAGTTATCCCCGAATTCTGGCGGTAGTAGAATAATAATAGGACAAGTTCTCACAAGAAAAATCTATACTGTATATAGTCAAGTAGATATAATCACATGGTGTTACCGCAAACCAAATATACATTTATCAAAATGGAAGTAATCGGTGACAGGTGTCTGTGAGTACGACCTTCAGCAGTGGTTTTCTTTAAATAATCCAAGGTGACGAACCCTCAAATAATTCTTATTATTCTTAAAAAGCGGTTCGGAGTTGCATACATTCAATGTGTGCACTTAAGCGTTAAACACACACTTTTAAAAAGTGAGTAAACAGTTTATGATTTTCCCTCCAAATTTCCTATTACATTTAACACAAAGTTGGTGAATTGAGGGGGAAAGTGTACCGAGTGGAAAGTTGAGATGGAAAGTCCTGGGCACGTACAGGTGGCCCGCCGTTCAGAATCTACAAAATAAGTCAGTGTTAGATTCGGGGGTGGGGGGTGGGGGTGGCTGAGAAAAAGGGGGAGCGTGTTCTACTGTTGTCTTGGAGAGATCAAACCAAATGAATATTTCCATATTTAATCAGATGCTTTTTAAAGGTTGGAAAACACCAAGTCCTAGTGCCATCTGGTGTAGAGATAACACAGACAGGCGATAGAAAAGATCAACTTACTTTTTTTTTTTTAAACTAATTTGGTTTTGGATTTTAAACATTATTTGGGGTGTAATTGTTATTAAAAATGAAACTGATTATGAGATAGCTGAGATACAATAGGTCACATTGTTTATTAATTCAATATGAAGAGTCAACAACAAAGACATCTCGATTTAACTCTCACGATAGAATAAATGTTTTTAATTAATTTAATTTGTAATAACTTATTTATGGTTGTTTTTATTTTTATTTTGTTTATGACAAAATGACTGGCGGCCACAGTGGTCCCTAAGTTCGTTGGCCACTATAATGGTAGCAAAGAGTCTATTGTTTTCTTACATACAAAATGGCAAGGGTTCCAGAGTTATAATCAAACCCAAATATATCCCAGTTTTGTTTTATAAAACATTAAAGCTGCATGGCCCGATTGGTCGCCGAAAGAATTTAGTTTTTTTAATGTTTTTTTTTTTCAAAACCAAAAACATCATACACAAAATTTCGCATTATGCCACGGACAATGCTCAAAACACTTGCAACCGACAAAATTGTTTGTACATGGCTGATGATGGACGTGAGATAATGTTGGGATCCTGACAATAATTCTTTGTTAGTTTTTAATTAACTACCACTTATCATTGGTGGATTTTTTATTTATTTATTTATTACTATTTTTTCCCTGCAATACCTTAAACGAAAGCTTATAACTTTCTGGAATCTATAAAAATAGTTATTTCAAATTTAAATCTAACTTTTCGTGTCAAATCAGCCAAAACTCGGACTGCGCATCTATCACCGTGTTTATAATGTTAAAAAGATCTCTAAACTGAATAAAAAAAAACTGACATTGAATCTGCATAAATCGAAGCCACAAACACAGGGCAACACAACACGGTACATAGTGGCGAAACAGAACATGATTGGTGGAAACCACTTTGTCCTCTAAAGCAAGTATAATACGAAGACGTAGAACCACTTTCACAGTCAGCATCAGACTTGAAATCGTTAGTATGAATAACAAAATGTATTTTTAGCAAGGTCGAGGACAATCTTTTTGTTGAGTGTCTGGCTGCAATATTTGTCAAAAACATGATTTTACTCATGCCCCATTGCACACAAAAGGAACTTTTATTTTGCAGATTCATGGTGAATTGTAGCACCCCTTGCTATCCCAATAGGTTCATGCATCCCAAATAAAGATTTAGATTAAAAAAAGAAGAAAAAAGAAGAAGAAATAATCATAACAAATCAGAAGAAACAAGTTCCTTAGAGGAATATTTACTGTTCCATCCTATAATACAGCTGCTTCTCACTGGCATATTCACAAACAAAAGTGAGAATACATGGAGTGTCTTTAATCCTTGAACATTCCAGTTCCATGTGATTTTACTTTTTATTTTTCAAGGAAAAACAAATTACACCTTTCTCATAGTTTTCAATTGAAATTTACTCTATTGGATTGAAACTAGGGACAAACATCATAAGATTAATCCCTGGCCTCAATAGAAACGAGTGAGTTTCAATCTAACTACATGTATTTAAGAGAGTATGAGGAATGGGCGTTCCCTTGGAAAATACAATTTTTGATAATGGAATACTCCATTTTTGAAAAAAAAAAAAAAAATTCCCTCCCTCGACCCGCTTCCATTTCTCTGTTTAATTAACTCATCTGAGATTAATCCCTTAATTCCCTCAAGTCTCCAGCAACAAATGTTTGATTAGAGAGAATTGCCCAGAGGGAAGTTGCTTGTACATGATACTGTAGTTTCTTCTCTACAGTACATGTATGCATCATGAATACAAATGACAAAGAATCGTGGAGTTTAATACACAGGTTGGTGTCAACAGCGCTAGATAAAGCAAACGACTACTACTACTATACACAAATCCTGTTAACACATTTTCGAATATACTGTTGTACATTGTATGTAACACTTTAAACAATGCACACGCGTGAGGCTAAATTGCTTCAGTGCAATACAGTTAAGGCTGGTATATAGTCGGTCATGCGATGGTCACACGGCAGTAAAATTGACGCACGACTCAGTTTCTGGTCGACACTGAAGCCTCTGTGACCGTAGACTGCAATGAAAAGGCAACCAGCGATCACAGCATCTGGAATTAACATCCCGCGACCAACTATAAACCAGCCTTGTTTAACTACTTAATACATTCTGTTATATTTGGCACATAAATTAGCTTCATGTAAAGTATCATGAAAATGGGGTCCAATATTTTGGTCTGACTTTATTTCAACGAAATCGGTTGTCAGTAAAAGCACTTTGTCACTGCTTTTCATGCATACCTTCAAAAGCCTTTTGGCATCAATCGCTGTCCGAGTCATCGCTGATGATGCCCCGAAGGTTGGCAAAGTGGTCAACGGCAGGCCTGGCGCGAACAGGGCTGGGACTAGACAGCCGTTTACCTGGTGTAGTCTTCAGGTACTTACTGTGTACATTTGTCCGTCTGGATCGCCCTGCGAGGAGAAAGAAGGAAACAAAGATTGGGTTAAGTAACATTTGAAGATTTGCAAGAACTAAGCAGGCTAACAATTATCTTAATTAAATACTTTTTTGGAAAAGTGTGTTGTTTATAACCAGTATACACCGGATGATGTGTAAATATTGTCTGAGCCAGCAAACATGTGACGCTTTAAACAGGCCATTGTGTAAAATCAGAATACCAGAGCGTGCTTTGTTTCACCCACAATACAGAGGACAGATTGTCTTGAATATTTCCCCAATTTTTACCCACTATGCGGGGGGTTATTGTGTAATCTCCGATTCCAGACCTTTGTCCTTTTGTTCCAAGAAGAGGACTACGAGACATCAAGAGGCTTCTACCATTGTTAACTCATAATTTTGGCTCAATGGAGGTAAGTCAGAGTGAGCCATGGATCCAGCCTTGGTTTGGGATTTAGTACCAATCCTTGGCCGAAGCTCATGGCCAAGGTTTTGTGATTTGCTGTGCATGAATTTGACATTTTCCTGATAGAGAAAACAAAAACCTATTGCTTCAAAGAAAATCTTTGTTCTCTTTGCTTTGTCAAGTCATTGTTTCTTTGTGCCAGCAGTACTCTAAAAGAAGAAAAGATTCCTGCAATTCAGAGAAAATAATCCCATCAGTCTGGACGGGAAAAAATTGAAGATTCCCGTCGGCAACTGGTTTAAAGTAAACGGGGTTGAGATAACAGTTGAGTCTCAAAGTTTTGAACAGCGATGAGCAGATTTTATCTCAATCCATCTTCTTCTCATACTTGTCCCAAAAGAATTGAATTCACATGGTTGTTTACCGTAAATACTTTTTTTGTTTTAATCGAATGGTGCAAAGTCTTCTTTTCAAATGATCTTCATCAACTCTTTTTTGCTCTTCAAGGTATACAGATTTAATGATGCAGTTTGACTCAGTCTACTTTAAAAGTAAATTCATTATCTTTAATTTAAAATTACCCCCTCAAGTACTGCATTATAAGCAAGCAAACTTTCCCTCAACACACAGTTCTTACCACAACTTGACAAGTTGCAAGATCAAGTTGGTGTGAAGGAGTTTAATTTACCACCTACCTGAGCGTGAGCTACCCTGGATGATGTTGTCTCGGTTCAGTGCCTCAAGCTCTGCCAGTTCATCTCTCCTCTCTTTCAGCTGACGACACTTTGAAATGGTTGGCCTGCCTGAAGATGGGTATTACAACAAAGTTGGTGGGTTTCCCAGAAAGTGGTAGTTTAGTTACAGTGTAAGGTACTGTTGCCAGCGGCGTAGTCAAGGGGGGGGAACACGTGACCCTCCCACAAATTTCCAGTGCCCCCCAGGTGCCCCCCCATATAAAAATGTAGATACATGTAATTCATTAAAAAACATGGTACACTGAATGCCCCACCTGTGCCCCCACCCCTAGTGAAAAAAATGCCTGGCTACGCCGCTGACTGTCACAAGTGTCAACATTTTCAAGATGGTACAAATCGTACGCTGGATGGAGGGGGTCTGCAGCCTGAATACACTTTCTAAAATAAAATAAATGTTGATTTTTTTATTAATTTGCCAGTAATCGATGGCTAAACTCAAAGTAAGACTGTTGATTTGTACAAATCATTGCGGATTAGAATCAGTGGCAGCCATGCTCACTTCCTCAAGCATGAATACACAGTGGAACTGGACTTGAAATCAAGTCTTTGTATGATCTGAATTAGCCCTAATTTCCCTCCCTCAGACGTGTACAATTCTCAGCTCTAATTACCATGCCTTTCTGCCAGCGGCGAAACTAGGATAACATTTTAGGAGGGCACAAGGGGGTGCATCATTTTTTCTTGGGGGCACTTCTGTCCAATTAAAAATTTTCACTTTCCATAAACAAGCCCCTTTTCAGCGCTCTTGTAAGATAAGATAATCTGACATGGAGGTAAAAACAAACACACTGTCTGCGTGTAAATAGAAAAATAGCCTACAAAAAGTCTTTGAGATTACTACGTAAAAGCTTACCAAATGTTTTTTTTTACTCTGGTAAATTTTAATCTCAAAAGTTTAGATTATAAATGGGGTGGGGGGGGGCACGGGGGGTGGGGGGTATGGACATCAATTAGGGGGCACTGCATAGTGGCGTAACACAAAATAGTGTGAACAAATTCAACATTTTCTTTTGTACGCTTTTAGGTGGGGAAAGGGGGTCCTAAGAAAATGTATGGTTTGTATGCTTGTGACAATGTTGATAATAACCGGGCACTTCTTGCCAAACTCAATACTTTTGCTCATCAAATAAATGAGAACAAGATCTTTTGTTTAATGTAATTAGGGCCTATAAAGTATATTTTTTTCCCAAACATTTAGAATATTTAAAACATCACATTTCATTAATATAAAGGGGGATGTTTCAGCTGTATTCATATAATCTGACAATCTCATGGCTAGGTTTGGTGCGCTTGATGTTTTAGTGATGATCACTCTACTCAAGACATTTAAAACCTTTCTTTCTTTAATTTTGACACAAACAACAGTATTAGACTTGTTTCAAACTTCACAATCTTGTGGGGGCCAATTCAAACCCGAATTCAAGTAATCTGTTTTTTTCCAAATTCGAAACAGCAGGAGGAGCATTGAAACAAGCAATTGGCTGTAATTCCTCTGCCATGTTACTCAGGATGGCCCAGCAGTAAAACATGGCTTGGTTAAAAGTAAAGACACCACTTTAAAAAGAAACCAGTGCACCACCTCATGCCCACCGCTTTAAAGCAAACAAAAGTTACCTTGTAGTCCGGCTTCCTCCATTACATTCAGTAACAATCGAATCTTTTTGTCTTCCTTAGTGACATTAGCAAAGAGTTTGACGTAGGTTATACGAAGACCGCATAATCGGACAAACTTTCTGTAACGCTGAAGTCTCTGGCTCTCCTTCTGAGAAGACGACTTTGTGGTGGTGCCGCTGTTGGAAGAATCCTGAAATCAAATCAATCCCATGGTACAGAAAGACAACCATTAATGGATACACGTGTAAGACTTACGAGAAAAGTGGGCTTGAATCTGGATTTTAAAAGAGTGGGAACAAGTGATGATTCAAACCAAAAATCGCTTCAGGGCTTAATTTCACAGAGATGCTTTAGCACAAAAAGTAGCTAAGCACAACAAAATTATGCTTTACCAGAATGAGGTAACCAGCCAATATACCATGTCACATGTACAACATGGTATCCTTATTTTTGCTTAGCAATATTATCTATGAAATTGGACCAAGCTTAAACAGCAATTTGACGACTGCTATTATTAAAGAGCATTTATACCGCGCTATACAAAGAACAGAGCGCCTTACAAAGGTGGGGGGAGGGGCATATAAAAGAGATGTATTATAGTAAGCATTCATCTTGTGGGGAAAAGTCATGGTGTTTTGGCCCATGAACTTCATGAATTGAGACCAGTTCAATGCACTTCACATACCTCGCTGGCGGATTCATCCCTCCTTGAGCTACTTGTACTTCTCTTCTTCGTCTTAGACTCCTTCATGTTCCTAGAGCTGTTTTCTTTTCTTTCTTTCTTCTTCGTCTTGGACTGATGCAACTCCTCTTGTTCATCATCTGATGAGAGGCTGCTGATAGACAGGTTACTGTTCACTGAGCTAGAATCTGAATCGGCACTATCGTCCATTTTCCTCTTTGTTTCTTCTCCATTAGACTTAGTTTTTAGCCTGCCAGAAGTGTTTTGGGGAGATGTAAATTTCATGAGCTTTTTCCGAACCTTTCCTCCAAAACTTTTGTCCTGTTCTGAACAGCTGCTGACGTCGCCACTGCTTTTGTCATTTTTGTTCATATCACTATCACTTTCAACTGTTTTCCTCAGTTTCTTTTGATTCGATTTCCGATCCGTTCTCTTTTTAACTTCTACTTCTGCTTCACTTTCCTCTCCTGATGAACTATTAAAAGCCTTCTCAGTTGTTCTCTTTCCATGCTGGGACATCTGGGATTCCTTTTGAGATGATTTTTTCTTAACATAATCACGACTGCGCCTTTTCTTGGAGGACAGGTTTTTCTCATCACCATCTGATGAACTATGGACAGACTGGTCAATTTTTCCCTTTTTACAAACAGACTTCTGGAGACTTCTCAAGTCTTTTTGAGATGATGTTTTTTTAACATGATCGGCACTACGCTTGTTCTTAGACGACAGATCGTCCTCATCAGAGCTTGAGTTACATTTCGTAGACTTAACCCTGCCCGATTGTTTCTTGTTTTTGATGATTTTCTCTGCTTTCTTGCTGTTTGGTGACAATCCATGGCTATTCTTCTTTTGCTTGAGGTTTGTACGTGAGCTATTGTTAGATTTTGAGGAAAGGACTTGGTCATCGCTGTCACTTTCATAATATTTTGATGATGTTTTGGAACTTAACGTTTTAGCCTTACGAGCTGAACTTTTTACCTCATCAGAATCTGATTCATAACTTACTCTTGATGTTGGTGACTTCCTTTTAGAAGGAGCGATTTTCTTTTGAGATTTGGTCTTGGAAGAGCTACGGCTTTGGAATGTTGAGTCAGATTCAGATTCACTGTCACTGATGGCACTACCCAACTTTGCTCCCTCATAAGAAATGTTCCGTTTCTTCGACGTGAATGTTGACTTCTTCTTATGGGCTTGTTGCTTAACGAATGTATGAGATTCATCAATATCCTCACTTTCCGAACTGCAATCATCTGATTTTTTACCCGTCCGAGGTCTTGACTTAATTTTTTTCCCGGATCTTTTTTCGTGTGATCGTTCACGCGTCTGCCTTGGCTGAGATGATTTTGATTTTGTTGGCATAACCCACTCGTCATCACTGCCATCCTCTGACTCCGAGGGTGCTTTTGAACGTCTTTTCTTAGGTGATAACTTTGCTTGAGTTTTGGAAAGCGGTTCATCAGAGTCGGAAGAATCTTGGTCTTCCTCACTGGTTGAGTCAATAATACCTTTGGCAACTACCACCGGAGAAATATTTCTCTCTGGTTTGTTTGACTTGTTCTTACCGGTCTTAGGTGTCCTTTTTAGTTTGGATGATTTTGCGTTTGGGTCTCGTTTGTTCTTATTATTCGGCAAGTCCTCCTCATTGCTATCATCATCATGTGAGTCATCAATGCGATCAGGTTTCTGTTTCTTCAATCTCTCTCGTTTCCCAACACTCTTGCGGTGTGTTCTTAAAGGAACGTCTTCCTTGGAAGACTCATCATTAGTATCTGATTCTTGCTTCTCAAATCTCTCCCGTTTTGTGGTCCTCTTTTTGGGACTTCCATTGTTATTGATGTGTGTGGGGGATGTCCGATCTTTCTTGAAAGGTTCATTATCAGTATCCGATTCTTCATCTTCCACGCCATCATCTTCTTCATCTTCCTCATCATCACTAGCCATCTCTAGTTCTTTCTTGACCTTTTTCTTTAGGGGACTTCCTTCGCCTTTGTTGTGCTCAGTTGCCTCTTTTTTGAAAGGTTCGTCTTCACTATCTGATTTGTTCTCGTCTAAATCGGTATCTTCTTCATCTTTCTCCTCTTCATCACTACTCATCTTTAAGACTTTCTTAAACTTTTTGGTTTTATTGTTCACTTTGTTGAGTCCTCCTGACACATGTTTTTGGAGAGGCTCATCATCACTATCTGATTTGTCCTCTTCCAAATCAATATCTTCTTCATCTTCCTCCTCATCACTAGCCATCTCTAGTTCTTTCTTGGCCATTTTCTTCTGGGATTTTCCACCGCCTTCATTGTGCACCGATGGCTCTATTTTGAGAGGCTCATCATCACCGTCTGATTCACCTTCTTCTTCATCAGTTACTTCTTCATCTTCCTCTTCCTTATCACTAGCCATCTCTAGTTTCTTCTTGGCCTTTTTATTTTGAGTTTTTCTATCACCTTTGTTGTTCACAGACAGGTCTTCTTTAAGAGGCTCTCCTTCACTATCTTCCTCTTCTACATCAGTACTTTCTTCATCTGTCTCCTCTTCATCACTATCCATCTCTATTTCCTTCGTGACCTTTTTCTTTTGTGGTTGTCTGTCACCTTTGTTCTCCACAAAGGGGTCTTTTTTAAGAAGTCCATCATCACTTTCTGATTCTTCCTTGTTGAGATTGTCCTCTTTGCAAGAGACAAACTCCTCCTCATCCTCACTACTTCCTATCTCCTTTTGGTTGCGCCTCTTTTGTGGGGGTCTTCCATTGCTTTTAATGTGCGCTACTTGTGTGGGTTTTTTCTTAAGTGGCTCATTATCACTATCAGATTCATCCTCAAGATTTTCTTCTTCACTCATGTCCTCTTCTTGCTCCTCCTCGTCGTCGCTTATCTCCTGCTGCTTAGATTTTTTCTTTGATAATCCACCCCCACTGACGTGTTTTACTGACGATCGGCATTTCTTTGAAGACACATGATCTGAATCTGACACTTTTGCAGCAGCATTTTCTTCATCAGCCTCATCATCACTACTTATCTCTTTCTCCACAGAATCTGATCCCTCAGCTGACATCAACTCTTCCTCTGAATCATCAACTGGTCGTTTGAGTCTCTTTTTGATTGGTCTCCCCTTCCTCTCAGTCTTCCTCTCACCACTCTGCGACTGCGCAGCTTTCTGGAAAGATTTCTTGGGTGACCTATTGACTTCATCATGATCTGAATCTGATGAGCTTTCCATATAAAGGAGTCGTTTCCTTTTCTTATTGCTGGCCATGGTGAATACTCTCTGAAAAGTACAAGGAAAAATTAGAACAATAAATCTTAAAATCAAGAAGTGTATTTTAGGATATGTTGAAAACATTTCAGTGGAAACAACTTGAATAAATGTGAATGCAAGTATATTATAATATATCAGAACTTGCCGAAACTGATCCACAGGGTACACTACTGAATTCCTTTTTAAAAGCAATATTATTGCTGCATCAATAAGAACAATACAAATTTTGCTTAGACTGGACCAACATTGTCGGGTGGAAGAAATTGCAAATCAACCAACTTTGTCTTAGCATTTCTTGCCATGAGTAGCAGCATTATCATGCGACAACAACTTTTTTATGGGAGACTTTCGAGGACACTAGGTGGCAGCAGACTGGGTCATTAAAAAAACATGGCCCATGGGCTTCCCCCACTGTGGGCTACCATAACGACTAACATGACTAAGTAGTAAAGACAGACCCAGTAACTGGGGCGCTGTACTCCTCTTTTGAGATTTTGACATTGTTGGACGTACTAGTGCCCCAGTCCGTAATGTATGAGGGAGCTCTGACGAAGTGGATTTTTTATGAATCAGTTAAAAAATTGTCAAAATTACGACAAAGACTCAACAGAATTGCTGGAAAACCACCTACATGTACTGGCCTTGAAAGATATCAAAGATGAAATAAAATGCATTTAATTGTACTCACAATTTTGTTCTGTCTGCCAAATCGATGATTTTTAGGCCAACTAAAAATGCAGTCATTACGATCTGCGTTTTACTACTATTTGACATCAACTACTGTTAACAAAATGGATTGTGTGTTCGCTGATGCCCTGACTTGCACGTTGTTTTGCGCAGTCAACGCAGGATATCAGCTATGTGAATCGCGCGCACGGCCAATCATGACCAATAGAAAATGCTACACAGTGTGGATTGCATGTTGGATTATGGAGACTGGTCTCCTGTCTTGACCGAGCAAAACAAATGCAAGCCAGGGGCAGGGCATCAGTGAACACACAGACCTTTTTGTTAGGAAACAGCAGTTGATGTCAGATTTGTAAAAAATCTGCTTCGTCAGAGTTCCCACATGCATTACGGACTGGGGCGCTAGTACGACCGATAATGTCAAAATCTCAAAAAAGGAGTACAGCCTCTGCGCCCCAGTTACTGGGTCTGTAAAGAGTAAGTAGGCCTATCCATTGTTGAATATCGGACACTTCGGCACCTGCAAACTCGGCACCCAACAATTTCGGCACCAGCTCGGCACCAGGAATTCGGCACCTTACAAGCTCGGTACCGGCCTATATTTCACTTGCAAACAATATTGAAAATGCCTTGAAAGAGGGGTAAAACGCTGGAATATAAAAAGCTGAGCACATACGTAGTTCTTCGTTGGGTTTGGGCGGCGCGCGGGGGGTCCAAAACGATTGCCGCCCTGTGGGGGGGGGGGGGTAGGGAAAAAGTAATGCACAAGTTCTTGTGCCGTTTGGGCATTCAGTGTATATATTTGTTTGTTTGTTTTATTTGTTTGCTTGCTTGCTGTTTGTTTGCTTATTTGTTCGATTGTTTCTTTGCATCTTTTCTTTGCTTAAGTTTTTGAAAAAATTACTCCGTCAAACTCTGTCAAATTTATTAATTTTCTTTCTCCACAGTACAACAAGAAGGCCCTATGCCTACTTTATAAAAGATACGTAAGGCCATGGAGGTAGAAATAGACCCTCCATGGTAAGGCCTACGGTTTGATGTGTCTTTAGGGATCACAAATGATTTTGATAGTTTCAATCTAAGCCCCACTTGCAAAGGTGAGTTCATACTTTGATACAGGCCTATTTTCACGAAATGCTGAGTCCAACGTTTTTTGTTTGTTGGTTTGTTTTTTGTTTTTTTAAACTTTAAACCAGACATACCTTTGTTTAGTATGAAGTATTAGAATACTGAAGAAATTGTTAAAAATGTTTTGAGGCCTCTCTACAATTTTGAACTGGGTAAATACGGTTGTTAGGTCTAGTGCAGACGCGGGCATTGGTTAGCTGCCGTTTTGAACTGGGAGCCGAATTTGTATTTGTGCAGGTGCCGAGTTTGTGAGTGCCGAGTTTGCAGGGTGCCGAGATGGAGGTGCCGAGTTTGCAGGGTGCTGAGATGGAGGTGCCGAGTTTGCAAGGTGACGAGTTTGATGGTGCCGAGTTTGCTAGTGCCGAAGTGACCGGTATGCCCAGCGCCATTGTCATGATTGTTAACCTCTGACTTGTTTCAGTTGACAATGCCACTGCCAGTGCCAGTCAAAAATAATCAATTAAAAAAGAGTGTCGTTGGGTTTGTTAGAATTATGATTTGTTGTTATTAAAAATTAAAGCATACTATACTAAACCACATCACATGTGTGCTTGTTTACACATACACAGTCGACCGACAAAGATGACCGAGTGATCGATTTGAGGTCTAGATCAATGTCAATTTCACTAGACACTATTATGTCACATGTGGTTAGTAACTAAGTTAAATGCTTTTAAAGTTAATAATAATACACCCTCTTTTGGTTACATGCGAACAATTATAGTTCAATATGAAATGAAGACAAACGACCCCTACACCAATCTATCCCATGCAATCTAAGACAAATAACTCACCAACTTTCAACTATTTAGACTGCCTGTTTTGGTTGAACTAGCCGCCTAAAAAGTTGTTTTGAGTCCATAGCTCTATGGTACACACACAGCACAACCCTATGTTGCATGTAATGCTGTTGCATGCATGAATGATCGATGGCGATGACCTGTATTTCTAGACTGGTTCCCGGTGTCCCTACACCGTTTTCGTTGGAGTGCGCCCTCTTTTGAAAACAAATGTAAACCACCAAGACGGCGACGAGCGCACGTACGTAGGTAGTTGATGTGCGCACGCAACGCTGGATTTTCGACAAGGCGAGCACATGCGACAGAAAGTGGACAAGGTAAATTTCTATGTTGTCTTCATTTACCACAATTGTACTAAATAATAACATATATTTAGATGTATTTAGATGTTTCTTGTTCAAAAATGAAAACTGATACCCTTGCATACTATAGCTTCTCAGAGTACCAACACATAATGTTTTAGTGTTTCCCGAAAATATTTCGAATATGGCGGACTTGCCCGCCATAAAATACAGATGGAGAGTCCGGCACTTTTCATGTTATGTTAGGAACTCCACAAGTTTACTAACATTACTACAGGGGCAGATTCGGTTTAATAGCTGAAAGTACAGAGAAGTTACGGCCATTCAGCCTAAACCTTCAATATTATTAGGCATTTTCAGTCTGTATGCAGTGTGGCAGTCTGTGTCTGCACTGTCGGTGACACTAAATTTGTCCTGATGCGAGGACTAAACCAGTTAGACTGGTTGGCAGTTAGACTCCTCCGTTGCATACAACACGACGGAGTCCAGTGTACAAAGGTCCCTACTCCTAGAACTATGGAGGTTCGTTCCGCTATCGTCTCCACGAACCTCATAGAGTGACATGTACAAAATCCTATTCGAAACTTTCTGCCCTTCACGTTTACATGGCTACAGTTCTTTTTTGAAATCAGATCTTGCCAAAATTAGGCTCTATGTGTTCTTTCAACTCTCATCGAGCGTTGCACTGGTCCAGAAAATCCACTCCGCAAACTAAAAGTTGTTAAAAAGTGATAAATTCTCACCGTTGTTCAGATCCCATTCAAACAGTATTGCAACAAATATGGCGGTGGAGTTGCAGAATTAACTGGTACGCGTAACCAGCCCATAGGACCAGCGCACCACATACCAGCATACCAGTTATTTTGCAGCTCCGGTCCCTAGCCCCACAAATTGTGCCAATGCACTGGACTACCTATGCTTCTTGGCCCTACGCATGCTATGACTCACTTTCAGTTCACACATCAACTTTCAAATCGATAGGCCTACTTTATACTAATATTTGTTTGACAAAACTTTTCCCTCATTGATTGGTCAGTCAACAAAGTTTAAACACGCATGAAGTATGCAGGAGATGAAGTCAGATAGATTTTTGAAAAAAAACCCCAATTTTCGGCTAAAATCTAATGTTAAAAATGGACTGCACGTTTTGTGTCGGTGATGGAGCAGTGCCTTTAATGGATTTGCACTTAATCTAATTGACAAAATTGCACAATATTGCACAATGTCCATTATAAACATCAGTTCAGATTTTAGCCAATTTTTTCCTTTTTTGTAACATAACAATTAACATAACACTTAGAATTTGTAAGGTGCTATTCTATCAAGATCATAGCGCACATGAAAGAGATTAATATGGATAAATGTGAGTCTTTAGAAATTTACGAAATAAAGATAAACAAACCAATTCCCTATCAACAGCAGAAAGATTGTTCCAAAACATTGTACCATCATAATAACCTGCAACATCTCCTGTATGAATATTATTTGTGTTTTATCTTTGCCATTTTAGAGCAGATGTCTTACCCCTAGACCACTGAGCTTACCCAGTAACTAGGCATTTTTAATCCTATATTTTAGCAGCTGGTACCATGTCAATTTTAATGAAGTTTCCATTGGGGATAAAGTATGTTTGTTGAAAAGCCAGTGATATCATGTAGGCACAGGAAGGGCTCAGCATATATGCAACCCAGACTTTGTGTTAGCTGTGGCTTTACATTCTCTTAATTCCTTGATCAAAAAACTTGCTAATTGCATATTACGCTGCCACTGGAATTTGTAGGAAAAAGTCACAAATTTGGGGCGAAAATTCAGATGCTTTTTTGAGCAAACACATAAATACGAAGTATTAACAAGTTTTTGTGGTGTGACAATTCCGCCCCCTCCCCACCCCCCTCCTCCCTCAAGCCTTATACACACCTCTTGAGACTAATTTCCCTTTGGTTTAATTTGTCTCTGTCAAAACTACAATAAAATGGCAGGCCCCTATGAATGGCAAAAGCCCCCTGAGAGACCATCTCTTGGGTGTGCCTTTAGCCTGTTGGGTGTGCCTTTAGCTTGTTGGGTGTGCCACTACTTTTTAGGCATTCGGCCAACAACCGAAAACATATTGTTATTGTAATGTTTTTTGTTTTTTTTTCCATGTTTTCTTCTTCTCACTGAAACTTTTCATCAGGGTTTCGCATACTAAACAAGCTTGGAAAAACTAGTGTACTTAGACCTTAACTTGTAGATGTACCTAAAAGTAAAATTTTACGATGACATCATTACATTAAATCAGCGTTATTTCAAAAATTCATATCTGAAGAACAGTAAATTTTACATAAAAAGATCTTTGCACTATTTGAAAGCTTTTCAATAGATCGATTGCGCGACCAGCCTCACGTGACCTATTGTTGGTATTGAATGTAAACAGACACGACGTCCTCCATAGGAAAGTGCGTTACGGTACATGATAATTTTTGCATTTGCTTATTCCATTGAGACTTTTCTTTCTCAAAATCTGTGAAAAATATTCCAGAGTTTGTACCAGAGACCTTCGAGTGGCTGAACAAAGCCAGTAAGGACAGTTCCAGCTAGCAAGTCTTGGAAATTATGCAAGTAACGTTTAAATGTGCACGATTTGTACTACTAGTGCACAATGCAACGTTTGGGCCAAACGACCGTGATCACACACTTTTCAACGCAAGAATTTCAAAGTTTTGAAGCTGAATCATCCAATAAACTTGCTTTCCAAAACTGTGTGATTCCTTGGCCTGTTTGAAATTTCGCAAGGCTAGGTATAAATGCTCACTTTTCCAACGTTCTTTACCCTTTTTTACAGTGATTTAGGCCTACATTACAAACAAAATAACAGGCGTGTGGCTACATAGTTATCCGACGCCAGTCCTGCATAACTAAAAATAAACCTCTTTTGTAGTAGAATACTTGTAGTTTATGAAGCGGTCATGGCATGTGTTTGCACGTAGTTTGCCATCAGCTCAGATGATGTACATGTAGTACACACAATAGCTCACGTGATGACATGTAAATATTGGTCGCGCAATCAGTTGATTACTCTACAAATTCATAATGTGTGACCCCATTGACCTTGACTTCAGGTCGAAACCGGAAGTTGAAGATTCACATATGATAAAGTCATAATTCATTAACTAAAACTGGTACTGACTTGAAACTTACTACTATCTCAAACCTTACTGTGCAGATGAAACTGCAACTTTTTTTGGATGATGTCATCGATGACGTCATTACATTAAAACAACGTTTAATATTTCAACAATTCATATCTTGGAACCAATGTTACACACAAGAAATTTGCACCATATGAAAGCTCTTCAAGTACTGTAAAACTCTATCACACCCCCATCTTTTACCTTTACATCCGGTCGAAACCGGAAGTTGATGCTTTACATTTCCCAAAAATTCACATCCTATTTTTCCAAAAAGAGTACCTAAATAATCATTGCATCATCTAAAAGCACTTTAACCATTCTATAAATCTTACAAAATGTGTGACCCAATAGACTGATTGCACGACAATGTTGACATGTGGTCACGTGACCCCCAGTTGGGTATAACGCCGTACAGCTGATGGTAAAATACGTGTATAGAGATAGGCCTTGACACAGTGAGTTCGAAAACAGTCGATTTTACTTTTGTTATAAAGTGATAAATTAGTTCATCAGCCCCTTTATTTAAAGTAGTATGTTGTGGCATTAATTAAAATCACATCTCTGTTTCATAATTTAACAGAATTCTTCTGAAAAGAGGTTTTTTAAGCCATGCACTACCGGCGACGGACGACTATTATGTAGCCACCCGCCTGTTATTTTGTTTGTAATGTAGGCCTAAATCACTGTAAAAAAAAGGATAAACAACAATGGAAAAGTGAGCATTAATGCAGAATTTCAAATAGGCAAAGGAATCACAGTTTTGGAAAGCAATTTCTTTGGAGGATTTCAACTTAAAAACTTTAAAATTTTTGTGTTGAAAAGTGTGTGGTGATCGCGGTCGTCTGGCCTAACGTTCAGGCGTGCGCTGTACACATCGTGCACATTTATACAGTACTTTTACAATTTTCAAGACTTGTTGGAACTGTCCTTACTGGCTTTATTCAGCCACTTGAAGGTCTCTGGTACAAACCCTGGAATATCTTTCACAGATTTCCAGCAAGAAAAGCCTTGATCGAATAAACTAAATGCATTAATCATCGTGTACAGTACCACCCTTTCCTATGGAGGATGTCGTGTGTGTTTACATTTTATACCCAAAAGTAGTCATCGGTCTATTTGACCTTCACTTTTGGTTGAAAATCAGAAGTTTATGTATAGTTTTTCAAAAATTAATATCTGAAGAACCGCAATTGTACATTGATGATTGATTCATCTTCTGAAAACTCTTGAACTAATCACAAGTGTTACACAGAGTGTGACCTTTACTTCTGGTCAAAATCAAAAGTTGAGGGTTAGTTTCCTAAAAATGCATACGTAAAGATCAACAAGAGCAAAATGTAAATCTTTTGCACCATTGTATGGCGGAGCATGATCGTAGCAACCACTTTGTACACGATAATAACCCCATTTTAAATAACGTCATCACTTTACGTTCGACCGAACACCGTGAGTTTGTCCACAGACTCTCAGTTGTTTTTTTGATTTGATGTTTAAATAACGTTGCCCCAAAAGCTTTAACAGAGAAACACTTGGTGGTAGAAAAACATCAACTTTTGCATGTTATATAGGCCTATTATTCAAGTAATACAAATCTGTTTGTTTTTTTCCCCTTGAAACAATGAACAAATTTGAATAACTTTCAAACAGACCACTTATGTCTACATAATATGGTTTTATTTACATTATGTTGGCCCTACAAGTATTTACTGGTTGTTTATTTCTCATGCAGTGTCAACCAACTTCAACATAAATGATGCTTTTTACTACTGTTTGCCGTCCCTCCCTTCAGTGGAAGCATGCAAGCACATAGACAAGGAACAGCTCATCACAGGTACAACCTGAAGTTGCTTAGCAGGTGAGTAATCGTCCATAACCCTCGGCTGTGTATATATATTTAAAAGCTGAGTATTATTTTTATGATTTCAGTGCAATCCTGTTGGTATTAATTTCTCGGAATGGCCAGAATAATTTTCTTTGAGAGTATCATTAACACAAAGAAATCTTGACTAAACAAAGCCAAGAGAAGCAAACCACAATACTGGTTCTCCCTATTAGAGGCCAACCCTACTTGGTAGGCCAACTCGGGGTTGGAATATCCTTTGGTGACCTTCACAAGAAGACCCTGGCACTCAGGGAGTAGACCCCTATCAGTGATAAGTGTCATAAAAATTAAATGATCAGTTGGTTTCCTTTTCAAACTGTAGAAATCGGCTAAGTATGTGCTGAGAACAACTTTTTGAATGTTTCTGTTGCTGCATTTGTACTGTAGGTCCGCAAAATTTATACTGAACTAGCTTCTTGCTTAGAGGCACTATATGGGATTAACTCAGCAGGGTGTTGTTTACTTTGGCACTCAGGCTACTGGCTTTAATGTAAACAGCTAAAACCATAAGGATAAATTCATCAGCAATTTTCATCTAATGGGGAATTCACGTAATGAAAGGTTGTCATTAGAGTGCAGGATTTATTGTTTCTTTTTCAAGAAAATATCAGATTCATTAACCAAGAATGGCAAAACTCGGCCGTGAGCCATGGCTGATAACTGGTCCTATGGCCAGTGTCGCAGGAGATTTTCCGAAATGAGCAGGCAACCTTTGTTCCAGTATTCCGATTTCACACAAAGACAAGTTTCAAGTCACCCAATTGCTGGCAGGGAAAACATTGGCGTGTATGTCATCCAACCTTAACTGGTTAATGAACAATGGACACTTCTTGTGTGGAGTAAAGAAATACATTTGACCTAAATTAACTGACCCCAAGAAAGGAATGCTTTTAATTTAGCGCAAGGCAGATGTGGACAAACCTCGTCTTGTGTCATCCCTCCGAACAAGCGGGGGTAAAATACCTTCCCTAGACAATAATGGACTCTTTCACAGGCGGCATAATGCTGTGGGTAGCATTCATACAACATGGCGGCGTCCATGCTGATGATGCTGCTGCATCTGGCCACTTTCCTGGTACAACGCCCCTCAACAGTGGCTGACTAGTGTTTCCTAGCAACACCAAAGTAACCACCAGCATCGGTGAGTCTGATTGGGTTTGAAGTTATCCCCGTTAGTAGAAATGACTTCAGATCCCAGGTGACACGGTCTCGGATGGAGGGATCCATTGCTACTTCTTATAAAGGGAATACATTCTCCCCTTACTACTCGGCAACGACCCGGAAGTTTGGTGGAAGCCCCTCGATCCTTCCTATACCAAGGGAGACAAGACTCAATGTACAAGTCCAATAATGGGGCTAAATTTTGCATTACCAAAACGAGGGAGTTTTCAAGCAGATTGGGGATCAGATAATTCCAAGGCAAAAAATTAGGGTTTTTTTATCACACACAAAGCTGCAGACAAGTCGTCTTCAAGATTTTGTTCCCATTTAGAGATCCCTCACACATGACAATTGGTGATTGGACACAAAATACTAGGAAAAGATCTACAACCCACCTCATCAAGGACACTCATTTTATGATTCCATTTATTACAAACATTAGAAATGTCTTTGTGTGATATGGTAGAACAGTCTGTTCCAATTTACCTGCCTACCCTTCAGACTGTCGAGTGCTCCCGCATTTACAAAAAACTTGAAGCTAGTCCCAGCACACCTGCGAGAAAAAGGAATTTGATGTGTTTGCTTTATCGGAACGACATCCTAATACAGATCCTTAAAGGAGTGTACAGAAAGCATCCAGCTCATGTTCAGTCTGCTACAGCTACTAGGTTTCCTCAATTGGACAAAATCACAGCTCCACCCACTGCAATGGTTAACTAACCTGGGGTTTTGCATTGATTCTGATGCAATGACCCTGTCTCTTCCAGCAGAAAAAGTCAACCACATAGTCAATCACTGCCAGGACATTTTACTATCACAGACCTTAACAGTCTGGGAGTTGGCTCAGCTCATCAGTCGATTGTCATCAATCATACAACCAGTGTTTCCATCCAGCACCTCTCTGTATTACTGAAACTTGCGACAGAACAAGATTGCAGTACTAGGACAAAACAACTCATACGAGTCTCAAGTACTCCTGTCTCAGTCATCGAAAAAAGAACTGGAAACCTGGATCAGTTGCATAAGAATTGAAATGGTCAGACCCCTCTCATTCTGAATCCAGACATACATGTAACACTACAAACAGATGCATCACTCAAAAAAATAAGGTTGGGGGTGCTTGCATGATGCCAGACATTTTGATGGGAGGTAGATGGTCCAAAGCAGAACAACATCTTCACACCAGTCATCTAGAACTGCTGTCGGTATACTAAGCCTTTCAAGTGTTAGTGAGCCATGGATAGAACTTACAAATCTGTTTATAAGTGGACATGACAGCCATGTCACACATAAGCCACAGAGTGGGGGGGGGGACACATTCACAAGAACTGTCTGACCTAGCAGTCACGATCTTGACATGGTGTCCACACAGAGGGATAAAACTGACAGAGTAGACTTTATTCCAGGAGTGGACAGATGAAATGTCTTAAAATGTCAACGATCGCACAGAATCATGGCAGTTGCTCCCAGAGGTTTTCAAGAACATGGTACAGTCTCTGGAATTTTAGCCAACAGTCGACCTGTTTGCATCAGGACTGAACAAACAATTCCCCAGCTTTGTATCATGGCATCCAGACTCACAAGCATGGCGGGTAGATGCATTTTCCATCAGTTGGAACAACCTGGCAGGCTATATGTACATGTTCCCTCCATTCCCCAGCTGTCAAGATACCTTCAAAAAGTTTAAGTAGAGATGTTACAGTGCTACTTATAGAGCTACGAGGGGGGGGGGCACAATCTTGTATTCCCCGATACCAGAGTTAACAATGCAAACATCATTACTGCTACCAAAGCGTTCAGATCTTCTCAAACTTTGCCAAAGCGATCAACTTCATCCAATGCATGATGGGATACAACACTGGCAACAAGAGGCCTTTTGAAAAATGTGTCTTTATGTTAATCTAAGGAAAATTATTAGAGCAGGGACTTAGAAACACAGACTGGTAAACTTCAGATTGTTACAAATGAAATGGAAGGACAACTATTAAGCCTGTTTGGTTATAGGTGAAACAAATTTGTCTGGAAAAGGCCACTTCACAATAGAGAGTTATCACACAGTATAAGGAGAGGTTAACTCAGGAAGGAACAGCATGGCCTTCATCTTGGATTAGGAGATGGCAGTCTATGTCATTAGTTACAACCCAGTGAATGATAGAATCATCTCAATTTGTTTACAAGCCGAACCTGTAGACTACAGGTTTATGCCCCTCCATTTCAGCAGAAAAAAAAGTCATTGAGAAATTTATATGGTGAACATCAAAAAACACTTGACATTTTGCGCCTTCAAACCAGTTTGCTGCGGGCGGGTGGAGCTCAACCTAGGATTGGGTTGTTGGGGCTTGTAGCCTTGGATGGCAGCCTTCTTAGGAGAAGGAGAACTCTGATTCCAAATTCCCAATTGGGTCATGGTAGCAGGTAGTTGTGACTTCAACTATCTCAAGGAGTGGTTTCCCCTGCCATGCGAGCCCCAGGTCCAACTGACCCGATTGGTAGTACCTGGTAAGGGTCACAAACCCAGGGTTACGAGTAGAAAACACTGAGTCCTGTGTGGAAAGATATCCCGGGTAACTCAGGAAGCCTGAGTAGGGTAGTGGGGCCCTTGATGGAGGAAATGCCATCAAAAGGTGTTGATTTAAATCCATTGGATTTATTAGTGGCTTCCACACTTACAACACACCCAGCATATGGCAAAAACCCCTCATGAAATGAGAATGAAACTACAAGGAAACTAGAGGCCGTAATGCCCAGGGTAAAATTAATGGGCACCATGAAGATAGTGAAGTAAACTGCCACAACTCTATAAGGTAAAACCCCAGGATGAAGTTGTGATGGAAGTCAAAGCCATCAGGAAGCTTCAGGACAGAAAGGAGTATAAAGGCTGAACACAGTGAATTGTACATATCATTGAACCTACAGTACATGCACACTAAGAACTGAGGAAATGTTACAACAGCTCATGGAAGACCTACAAGTGGAGTACATAGGTCTAGCAGAGACAAGGAGTAAAGGGGAAGGTCTGGAAGAAATAACAGGTGGTGTATGGCTGTGCAACCAAGGAAAAACAGAAGAAAGTAGCAAGGCCAGAGGAATTGGCTCTCTCAAACACGATAAAAGATTAAGTTAGTAAGATAAAGAGCCACTCAGACAGAGTGATCTCATTTAAAGTACAGTTGTAAGGGAAAGAGGATTTGTGCATAATTCAAGTATATGCACCAATGTGTGATCACACAGATGAAGAAGTCAACATAATTTACTAAGACATTAAAAAAAGCAATTGAAGAGCACAAATCTAAATATACCAAAGTCATAGGAGAGTTCAATGCCAAAGTAGAAGAAATAAAACCGGGAGAAGAAGCAATCATTGGTAAATATGGAGTTGGTGAGAGAAAAAACAAGAGGAGAAACACTGCTTTTGCAGCTCAGCATGGGCTAGTTATTACAAACACCTGTTTCCAGCAAAAGAAAAACAGCTACCGGACGAGGGAGAGCCCAAATGGTGCAGTAAACAAAGAAATTGACTAACATCTTGAGTAGCTAAAACGAGATGGTACAAAATAGTGAAGTTATTACAAAAGTAGCCAATCACCAAGGATCACAGGATGAAAGAGCCACATTGACGACCAATAGAAAATTGTCCAGGTTGACATTTATAAACAACACGAAAAAGCAAAAAGTGAATATCTTAAAACTTCAAGGACAGAGAGAGGAGGTTCAGATCAAACATGAACAGATTTGAAGGTTTAGAAGTCAAAGACTTAGATCTTGAAACAAGGTGCAACAAGATAACCCCAATTATAAGAGATGACGTGATAAAAGCTACATCATCATTGAGGATAGCCAAACAGAAAACCAGTTAGGTTAAAGAAATTGAGGCTATTGATTCACAAGGCAAAAGAAGCTCAAGACAAATACCACACAAAATAGCTCTGCAGAAAATTGAGTATGCTGAGGTAGTCAAGGAAAGCAGGACAAATAGAAAACAAAGAATCAGATGAAGAAAAGAGGAACAAATCAAGAGAGTTCTGGAGACAGGTAGAGGGCCAAAGGAAACCATCAAAAGAAGTTACACAAAGACAAGAACAAAACGACTGAGAAAAGAGGATAGAAATCTCACTGAAGATCAGGGGACAAAGTACTTAATGAGGTGTGCCCCAACTTCTACCAAGAGGTTTTTTGTTCCCCAAGTCTGTAAGAAAAGCAACAGAAGAGGTCTCGTTAGAAAACACAGAAACAACCACATGTAATGAAAGCAGAAGTTGAATATGCTCTGAAATTGATGAAAAGAAACAAGGCCCAAAGCAATACTCAGGGAATGCGGTGATGAGATGATATCACAGTTAACATCCTTTTCAATAAAAATCTTCACGGAACAAAAGATACCAAGACACTGGAAAGAAACGAAAGTCATTCTTTTTCATAAAAGAAAGTGACAAAGCTGATATCTAGAATTACAGACCCATTCTACAGACTACAAAATTGTAATCATAATTATGTAAAAACGAATCAAGACAAGAGAACAGGCTAGGTTCAGAAAAGGGTTCTCAATAACAGACCAATTTATATGCACTCAACCAACTCATCGAAAAGGCTAATGAATTCCAACTGTACCTGTGCATAGGGTTTGTTGACTATGAGAAGGCACGTGACTCAATGGAACACAAAGATCTATTTCAAGCTCTGAGAAAAATGGAAATCAGCGAAGGATATCTTAAGATAGCAGAAGATATCTACACATTGGGGATGAAGATGCCTGAGGGAAAGACAAAATACATGACAAACTTCTACACAGACGATGCAGTAATGGTGGAGGACCAAGAGATCAATAGGGTCACAGAATACAAATACCTGGGCCAAACAGTAAAAATGGATAATAACACAACAGAGGATGTTTCAACAAAAATAAAAACCAGATGGAGTTTTTTTGGACGGTTACAGAGAGAAACTTTGTATCGAAGAACATACCAATAAGAGCCACATAGAAGATCAATAGAAAATAGTCCAAGTGGACGTTTATAAACAAGAAGAAATTACCAATTCTCTTCCAAAAGAAATTCACTAAGTTCTAGGATTTCTTTAACCCATATCTATCTACATGACTGGACACATTACATAAACAGTGTTCCTGCCTGACAACAAAACAAGCACGAATTTTACTTGAACAATTTTAATGGCTGGACTATAATCTACAATGTAGTAAAAAGATGTTTATTTCATTAGTAATTTCACAGGAAAACACGATAAAAGAAACCATGGTGTTGACTGAACACTACAGTGCCTGAATCTGACATACCAGAGAGATGAGATGCTGGACACAATAAAAACGCTCATTATCAAAATTTATGGTAATAACTGAAAACTTGGAAGGTTTGAATTAATGCATTCTTTCAATAACCAAAAATGTACCATCCCTTTCAAGTGAAAATACAGGATTGTTCTTTGTTGGGAATAAATTATTCTCTTGTGCAGAAGATTGATGTGGAGGCCTTGGACAGATGCGAGTGTGGCAGCTACCAACAAACAGTTCGGCACCTCTTCAACTCCTGCCCTATATTCAGTTCTCCCCTTAAACATCAGAGCCTTGTGGACCTTGATGATGTTATCATTGTGTAACTGGAGAATACCACTGTACCAATCTTACTCTGTTCCATAGATAATTTCCATACGAACAATGGCAATGACAGGATTGTTAATCATCAAGAGGATCAAAGTTGATTAATTTCATTCTAGGAAATCACTAATTTAATCCTCCAGATAAATATGTCCATCTTGCTATTAAAGTTGAGAAAATAACATTTGAGGACCTCCAAAATCACTGTTCTTTATTTTGCTTGTAGGAGTAAAAAAAGGAATATTTCTACAAGCAGAATTTGTGACAAAATATAAACTGTTATTTGTTGTATTCTTGAAAATGCAACCTGCCAATTAAATGATATTTTCACAGATTGTTAATTTATATGTTGCATTTAACAAAAACCACAGGATCGGAATGATGTCCATTTGAAAAGTTTGAGTTTTTCTCTTTCAGATGGCTGCCCAGGATATCCACAACCTATTGTTTTGGCTAGGTAAAGTAGACAAACCATCCATACAGTTGAGATGTCCTACTAGGATGGAAATGGTCACCAGGGGCATTGGACAGGGATCTTGACTTCTTCTTTGTGGAGTCCAGACATTTACAATAGCTGCCTCCCACTTGAACCTTTTGTTTGGCAGTCTTCACAGAATAGACAATCTCCTGAATACAGTCAGTGAGTGAAATAATGGGGTAATAGGCACGATATTGTTGCTATTAATTACCAGTTATGACCGGAAGATGTCTATACTCGCACACATTTTTGGACTCATGAAAATTGGGTAAACCTGCTTTTGTACACACTTGGATCACCAGACCTTTAACATGCCCGGACATTCCATTGTGTAGAGTGCACACACATGCACTCACCATACAATGCTTCGTTTTCCCTGTACAGAGAGGGACAAAGGGTACTAGAATGCCTGCATGAAATCTCCCTTTTTCTGGGGGTTATTGTGTATTCCCCGATTCCAGACCATTATCCATTTGTTGTACAAATGAGAATTACTAGAGATTGGTAGGCTGCCACCATTGTTTATCATTGCATTTGGCATATGTGAGGTAAGTCCCAAGATGTCAGCATACCATGACCAATTTTCGGTCTCGGTAGCCAAGGTTTGGCCAATTCACGTTGAAGACATTCCATATTTTCTCGACAGAGAACAAAGATTTACGGTGCATTTTATGAGAATGTTTGTTTTCTTTACTTTGTTTAGTCAGGGTTTCATTGTGACGATATTCTTAAAAAATTAAACAAATTATTCCAAAAGTTCTGATTATTGGCCGTGGCTTACAGCCAAGATTTGGCTGGTTCACGTTGAAGACATTCCATATTTTCTAGAAAGAGAACAAAGTTTCTCAGTGCATTTTATGAAAGCGTTTGTTGTCTTCACTTAATTTAGTCAAGTTTTTATTGTGACAACAATATTCTCAAAAATAAGTTATTCCGAAAGTTCTGAAAAACAAATCCCATGCATAAGTATGTAAAAAATTCGGAAATCCTGGTGCCAAGTGGATAATCTCTATTCTCTTTTAGCAATACTCATGAAGTGTTTTTCTTTATAGTTACTTCTCAAGGAAAGCTGCCTTAACGATGCATTATACAATTTCCTTTTCATTTCCAGTCAAGTAGCTAATTTTAACAGGTCTTGAGAAGTAACTATAGATGCTTTATACAATTTCTTTTTCACTTCCAGCTGACAGGGATAATCTTGGCAGTCAGCCCTCACAGTTAAAATGTCTTAACTAATTGAATACGGACACTCGTTGGATGATGTGGTCTAAGACAGGAAGATGATGCTGATGAGATGTGAGTTGAAAACTAATAAAATTTGCTCCCCTGTAGCTAATCGTAATAACAACTTCAACCCTCAACAGGTCTTGAGAAGTAACTACAGATAAAGAGACATGACCAGCCACACTGGGGAAACATACCCAGAGGGCTCAGTTTAGTCAGGAGCCCGGTGTTCATACATTAAGAGAGCTGCAGGCTAGTCAAACTTGATTATTAGGTAGCCCTATAGGCTAATCAAAAGTGTTAAGGAACCTGTTTGTGTAAAACTGTTTAATTTCTCATGAAAATATCAAGAAAGAATCACTCGGGTTTGTCAAACACGCAATACTTATGCAGGCCTGTTAAAATGTACAGCTGACTGGAGGCAAGTCGGAAGAAACAAAAATTTGCAAAAGAGTCCAATTCACTACTACACTGCTCAGCCATTATACTTAGAATTCTAGTTTCATTTTGCACTGGAAGGTTAAATGTTCCATTTGCCCTTCATATAATTCCCGATTCCACAACGAAAACTTTCTTTTTACCTCTAGTCTTCTGCAGTCAGCAGATGGTCACCTAAGTCTTTGTGGAGTCTCTATACAGCATTGGATTGTCATCAACTTATGATTTGCACTTCCGTCGCAAGTGAAGACAGAGCTTGGAGAGAAGGAATGTGACATACCTTGATTTAAATGGTAACTTTTCTTAAATTTGTCAGTGATCTCCAAACACCTTTGTGTACTAATGTCACATGATCTGTTGATGAGCAGCCTTCTTCTATGAGAGGGCCCCTCCATCTAATCCAGTGATATCAGGAGTGAAGATAAATACATTATAGAGATTACCCCCCCCCCCCCCCCCGCCATGTATTCATTTAATTGTCTTGACCTCAAATGTTTTAATGATTATAAGGAAAAATACATTGTTTTCTGAAAGAGTAAATTAACTCCTATCCTCTGATTGTCACTAAACATGCCATTTTCATTAGGTTCAATGGTCAGACTTTTATAGAGTGGGAGAAACCCAAAATGTGTCACATTTTGTTAGATATTTTGTGTATCATGTTCATATTGGGCTTATTTTGGTTAGTAATGCAAATTGTTGCAGTCTTCAAAAGCTACTTTATAAACTTGGACAGTATTTCAGACTGAAAAAAATGTCTGGAGGATTGGTACTGGTATGAACTTTATAATTAGTGAGCTTTCAGATTAAAAACTGAACAATTGTTTCCCTGATAATTTAAATCCTGTACTTTGTATAAGAGCTCTTGTGAGTATTTAGATTCATATCTAGGCCAATATTCTAGTATCCAAGAAGTTTAATATAACACTTCAGCATAATTGCCAATATAAAAATGGCATTAATGCCAACAACTGATGGCAGACATGTAGACATAGTCTGTTTTGATGGAATTGCAGATCTATCTATACGTTGTGAGTCAGATAGCAATGAGCAAAAGTTAACATAACAATTTATTGTATTGCACTTATTCTTCACTTATTTTTGATTGTATACAAAAAAAAGTGAAAGCTGAACATAACTGACCATAACTGTACTGTACTAATAATGGGTAATGTTCTTAAACACTAAATGGCACAAATTGTGCATTTTGTTTGTGTTGCAGTCAGGCTTAGCCTCTCCACAGACATCCACCCGTCAACAAGTAGATGTCCAAGACCAGCCTATGATAAAGGAGCTGCACTCTCCAGTAAAAGGTGATTTCTCAAAAAGTATACTTTTAATATTACCCCTGGTCCCACATAGAGCTCTGTAACAGTTTTGAGGAAGGCATGTTGTTGCTTTTGGTTAAGCAGAAGTTAATATCAGTCATTTTCTTGTAGTATTGCAATTTAATCAAAGATATTTGTATGTTGTTTGGCAATCATTTCAGAGTTGACAGACTAGGTTGTGTTTTTTTCTGTAGAGGTTTGAATGAATTTGGGAAAGTCTCAAAGATGCTTCATGTTAGTCACAAATATCAAGACAAATTCTTACCTTTTGGTATTTTAATTTTTGCTAGATAACTTTTATTCTGAGAGTTCCCTGATTGCAAAGTTCATACCAGCACCAATCCTCAGGAGAATTGTTTTTGCATTTGACGTCCCCAAAATCACTGTTGCTTATTTTGATTGCAACAGTCAAAATAATCTTAAAATGAATGAATTCCTTCAAACAGTTTTTTTGCTGACTACAATGGTGGTCAAAAAACAAAGGAAAAATCAGATTGTCTCAACCTAACAGTTTTAATGGTGGGTAATGTTCTTAAACACTAACTGTCGCAAATTGTGCATTTTGTTTGTGTTGCAGTCAGGCTTAGCATTTCCAAAGACATCTACGCTGTCAACAAGTAGATGCATGTCCAAGGCCAGCCTATGAAAAAGGAGCTGCACTCTTCAGTAAAGTATACGTTTGATATTAATCCCTGGTCCCACATTGTTCATGCGTGTGGCAGCCAACTTTATTCAGGATTTGTGCTTTAAATGGGCAGACTGACTGGAAGAAAGCAGTCTGTTGTGTCATCGTCTAATTTCATGATGCCTTTGAAACCATGTAGAGCCTGATAGATGTTGCAGTTGGAAACATTATCACGATGATTTGTGATTTGCCACATTAATTGTGAAGAATACATGGTGTTGCTCTTGTTTTAACAGAAATTAACATCGGTGATTTTCTTGCAGCATTACAGTTAACAAATCAATACGATTTTTTAGCTTTTGGACAGTTAAATTTTTGCATGCTGTTTGCCAGATAAGTTTCATTCTGAGAGAGAGCTCACTGATGATAAAATTGTGGCTGTTTTTACTGCAACAATCAATATAATTCTGAAATGCATGAACAGGTATTTTTTTTGGTGATTGCATTGTTGGTTTTCTTCGCTTATTTTTGATGGAAATAAAACAAATCTGAAAGTAACGCAAGTTATCTCAACCTCACTGTTTTAGTTATGAGTAATGTTCTTATAAACACTAAAATGTCGCAAATTGTGCATTTTGTTTGTGTTGCAGTCAGGCTTAGCATCTCCACAGACATCTACCCGTCAACAAGTAGATGTCCAAGACCAGCCTTTATAAAGGAGCTGCACTGTCCAGTAAAAGGTGAATTCCCCAAATGTATACTTTTGATATTTAACACTGGTCCCAAATGGAGCTCAGTCACAATGGGATACTTTGGGAGGGTCTTTTTAACAGTTCTCACCAGTAGTGCACATGCTCAGAACTATGCGTGCAATTCTGAGCATGTGTGCGCATGCTCAGAACTGTCAAAAGGGACTGTTGTGTCTGCTGCCGCCAGCGTCTCAAAAGTCTCCCATCAAAGTCTCCCATCATGCAGAATGCATGATGGTTCTCTTGTTTAAACAGAAGTTAATATCAGTCATTTTCTTGTAGCATTCAGAAGATGTTTGTATATTGTTTGGCAATCATTTCAGAGTTGACAGGCTGGGTTGTGTTTTAATACTGGAGGGGTTTATAAGATTTTGGGAAAAGCCCCTGGGGCTGCCTTATGTTAAACCCAAAATAAATAATAATACAAATCTTAGTTTTTGGTAATGTAAATGTTGGTATGTCATTTGCGAGATAAGTTTAACTCTGAGAGAGAGCTCACTGATGATCAAGTTCAAACCAAAACCAATCCTCAAGAAAACTGTCACAGGCATTTGACATACCACAAAATCACTATTGCTTATTTTGTTTGGGATTTTAAAGATTTGGGGAAGTCCCTAAGGATGCTTCATGTTAAACACAAATATCAATACAAATTCTTAGCTTTTGGTAATTAACATTTTTGGCATATCATTTGCTAGTTTCAGTTGCATCCGTTTCATTCTGAGAGAGAGTTCACTGATGATAAAGATTATACCAGCACCAATCCTCAAGAAAACTGTCACAGGCATTTTACACTTCCCAAAATCACTGATGGTTATTTTGATTGCAACAATCAAAATAATCCCAAAAATGCATGAGTTCCTCTCAAACAGTTTTTTGCTGCTTACAATGTTTTGGTTTTCTTCACTTATGATTGAAAGTATGAAAAAACGGCGGAGGTGAAAGCTGGTATTTTGAACAAAACACAAAACTGAACACTAATTGTGCAATTTGTTTGCATTGCAGTCAGGCAAGGCATAAAGCATATCCAAGGCAGCTACTCGTCAACAAGTAGATGTCCAAGACCAGCCTATGATAAAGGAGCTGCACCCTCCAGTCAAGGTGAATTCCCAAAAAGTATACTTTCAGTATTTACCCCTGGTCCCAAATGGAGCTCTGTAATAATTGTGCAGAATGCATGTTGTTGCTTTTGTTTAAACAGAAGTTAATATCGTTTTGTTTTCTTGTAGCATTACAAATCATTCAAAAAGATGTTTATGTTGTTTGGCAATAATTTCAGAGTTGACAAAATCACTGTTGCTTATTTTGATTGCAACAATCAAAAGAATTCCTAAAATGCATGGGGACCTCTGCACATTTTGTTTCTGCTTTCAATGTTCGTATTCTTCACTTAATTTTTGATTGAAAATATTTAAAAAATATATTATTGTTGCAAAATTTGCATTTTGTTTGTGTTGCAGAAAGGTTAAGTATCTCCAAAGAAATCTACCTGTCAACAAGTAGGTGTATAAGACTAGCTTAAGATATAGGAGCTGCACTCTCCTTTGTTGTATGTATCATGTTTGAAAAATAATGCAAGTTATGTAATCCTAATTATTGGGAAATCATTGACCTTTTAAAGTTAAAAACCAAATACGCGTGCTCGATATTTTCTTGTTTATATACATTTTGTAACTGCAGAATGTCCTCTTCACCAAATCAGGTGCATGTCAAGCGAGATAAGCAGATTAAACAAAAAACAGAAAATTTGAAAGTTGAACATTTGAGCATGTTTAGATGTAAAGGCAACAATAAAAGCACCCTTTTTTTAAACAAAATATTCATTTACCCCCTTTCTCAGCATCAGGTGCATCAATTAATGTAATACTTTTGAGAGTGATGAGTAATTAAAAAACAGCAATAATTTTGTTTAACCTTGCCCTAATTATTGCAATCTCTTGATCTGGAGACGGAGAGATCATTAAGCTCAAAATATTCCCTGAATAAAAGAAGAAAAATGTTAGTAGCTTCAAAAACAAATAACTTGTTAAACTTTCTCACAGAGTACTGTGGTCTACTTCTGACAAAAACAAAGGATGAGAAAAGAAATGGTTAAAAAATCAAGTACATAAGTAATGATGACTTATCACATTGTAAAATAAACCTGATACCATCCATCACTGGGGGAGGGGTCCTCACCAGTTTTTAATCACCTCTGCAAGGGATTTTGCACATTGCAATTTTTGGCTTGCATACAATTTCTTATCTGTAAACTTGACCTTTCAGAGCCAGAGATGTAGCAAATGGTTCCGTAAGTCAAGTGCAAAGAGAATCACCTGTACTGACATCTTGAAGGCTTCAGGGTATAAAGGAGAGCAACGTGTATGATCATCAAGACATCCTAGCAATTCATCTAGCAATCATGAATGAACAACCAAGCACTTTGAGTTTGTAGGTTTGTGTAATGTTTTGATGTTTTCTGTAATCGTCGTATAGTGGGCTGTTTTAGCAGCACTATACAGTTTACATCTTGTAAATAAGTACACCATTGCAAGCAAGCACATATGCGTTTTTTGAGCTATAAAATTGGAAGTCTTAGAGACTTGGTGGTGCGGAGATACGATTGGTGGTGCGGAGATACGGTTGGTTGTGCGGCGATACGATTGGTTGTGCAGAGATACGATTGGTTGTGCGGAGATACGATTGGTTGTGCGGAGATACGATTGGTTGTGTGGAGATACGATAGGTTGTGCGGAGATACGATTGGTTGTGCGGAGATACGATTGGTTGTGCGGAGATACGATTGGTGGTGCGGACGTTCGATTGGTGGTGCGGAGATGCGATTCGGAATCGATGGTGGTACAACACGGGAAATTCCGAAATATTAAAGGGACCTGGACATTTGCACGTGGCATTTGGGGTCCTACTGCCGGCCAGGGTGACAGCTGGATGTTGATCTTAAAGATGCATCAGGCTGCTCCATCGGAAGGAGCATGGTACTGGTGTGATCACAAATGGTTGGCAAACGGCAGTAGTCCCGAGTCTTGGCCGTGGGGCTTTGGGACCGCGTTACTACAGCTAGGGGACTGCCTTGGGGTTCGCCTTGGGGTGGCGGACCGGACCCTGCCGAAAGGTGGGTGTAATGGCTCTGACGATGCTAGAAAGCGTGTGGGGCTGGTATCCTGGGACCTGCTCGTGGTGGCCCTGCTTTAGACTAACCTGACCAGGATGATATTGGCAAAATTTAGAACCTGAATTAAAATGCTTGCAATGGAGTACTTATAAAATATTTTTGAATATAAGGTTATAAGACTGTTGTTATAATCACCTTGTTAAACTTTATTAGTGGTACATACAGTAACTTTGATGTGGTTTTTGCCCCCAAATAGTATACATTTTTTAAATTTTTGGCAATAAACGCAATTGTGCAACATACAGAAACGAGGCTGCTGCTGACGGGTTGGAGTGCGAGTCGGGCGGACATAAAGTCATCGTGCGTTGGAAATATTGCGGCCAATATCAAACAATGAATAAATACTAATAAATCGTTGATATTATTAAAAGAAATATTAAGTGATTTCCAGCTTTGTTGACAAAGTTTGTTTTCAATACAAAACAACATATTCAGATTTTATTATTAAAATTCCATTAATTTTAACCACTAACATCTGAAAAGAATGAACTTTGTTTAAAATGACTAAAATATAAGACCACATTACAAGTAGCATGTTGGTATTTTAATCAGAAAACAAATTCCATCATCTGAATTGAAAATTAATGATAAAACATGATAAAATATTGTCAATGCACTAATTATTTGCTGTAACAATGATTCCATTTACACCTTCATCTATTAGCCATTATGCTCTTATAAATACAAATGTGTCACAATTTTACCTTAAAAAAATAGTTTGTATGTATGTAAATGTTTGTTTATAGTAGTTTTAAAGAAAAAATATGTGATAAAGGTAATGTAGTGTCTCCTACTAACATTCCATAATTAAATTGGGTTTTGAATTAAATAAATGCTATTTAAATTCATTACACAATGCATTTAACTGAAGTAACAATGATAGGATTTGTTAAAGGTTAAAAACTCAATACTTAAAAACTAGAACCTGTTCAAGATTTAGTGTGAGATCATTGTGCGATATGTTACATGAAATTTAGAGCTGACCATTTTTAAAAATATGTATCTTTTATAACATACAATGACAGTAAAGAATAACAAAATTAACTGTTAATATTGATATTAATGGAAAAGAGGATATCACTAGGGTGGATGGCTCTTGTGGGTTCTTAAATAAGTCAGGCCTCCACATAGATTTACACTTTGTTGACGAATAATGATTACTATTATTAATACTAGTATGAACTTTATAATAAGTGAGCATACGTCAGGCCTACACGTAGATGAACACTTTGCTGACAAATAATGACTACTAACATTAATACTAGCATGAACTTGTGAGCAGGCATCAGCCTTCATGTAGATTTATATTATTGTGGGCTAGCTCACAGCTCCTGGAATTCTGGGGCTGAGAGCTCGGGGTTCAAATCCTGGTGGACCCCTTGTAGAATAGGGAAGGGCTTGAACCCGGTACCTTTAGCCCTATGAAATGAGTTGTAGCACTAAATGCTGGTGGCTCTTAGATCTAGTTCTGTGGAATAAATTAGACCTACATCCAAGTAGATTTTTTCATCGTTGTTAATTATAATTATTAAAGCTAATAAAACTATCACCATTGGATTACTTTGCTTTCAAACTTCTAACAAATCAAACTTTTAATCTTAGTGAAACAAATGACTTTCACCAATTCAAACTATCCAAAATATTATTCTCTTGAAATGTTTATAACAAGAAAAATTTATTGTTATTATAGGAATTATGAGAAATGAATAACTTGAAGTTACATTATTTGCAGCTTGAGGGTCAAACTCAAACCTCAAGTGGTATTTAAATTATTACAAAAATAAACGAAAAATTGTGTTTTGATTTTTTATAAAACGGGCGCTGCAGAGATTGGACGTTAACTTGCATTTTATACATGATCGGATGCATCTATTCAGCCGTGCAAAAAAGCAGCCTCGTTTCAGAAACGTATTGTTTGACACTTGAAATGTGATAAGAAATAAAGAAATGATTATCTCAATTGCTGTGAATATAGTTAAAGCAGTGTTTTTAAAGATCAGAATAGACCCACATTGACGATACTTGACGATAAATAAACCCACATTGAAGTAACTGTATATAAAAATCTCCAAATTAAACCAATAAAGTGAAGTTTGATTAGGATTCTACCGATCCATTACTGAAATGAAGAATCACGTGACACCCTCCCAAAGTTGGACACAGTATAAATGAGTATATGTACAGAGAAGTGCAACCCATTGTTTCTCATTAGGCCAGTGTAAATATTGCTTTAAATCACTGACGAGTATCCCCCAAGGGTGTCTTTATAATAGTAATAATAATAAGGATAAGGATAATGATAACATAAAGGGTAAGGGTAAGGGTAAGGATAAGGGTAAGGGTAATGGTAATGCTAGCGATAATGATACTGATACTGACACTAATAATGATTGATAATAAGACAGGGGTAAGGGTAAGGATAAGGATAGGGTAATGATAAGGATAAGGGTAATGATACTGATAATGATAATACGAATAAGATAGGGGTAAGGGTAATGATAATGATAATGATAATGATGGGGATACTGATAATGATAATGATAATAAGATAGGGGTAAGGGTAATGATAATGATACTGATAATGATGATAAGATAGGGGTAAGGGTAATGATAATGATAAGGTTAAAGGATAAGGGTAATGATGGGGATAATGATACTGATAATGATGATAAGGATAAGGGTAATGATAATGATAATGATAATGATAATATACTGATACTGATAAGGATAATGATAATAAGATAGGGGTAAGGGTAATGATAAGGATAAGGATACTGATAATGATAATGATAATAAGATAGGGGTAACGGTAATGATAATGATAAGGATAAGGATAATGATACTGATAATGATAATGATAATGATTATAAGATAGGGGTAAGGGTAATGATAATGATAAGGGTAATGATAATGATGATACTGATAATACTGATACTGATACTGATAATGATAATGATAATAAGATAGGGGTAAGGGTAATGGTAATGATAATGATAATGATAATAAGATAGGGGTAAGGGTAATGATAATGATAATGATAATGATTGGGGTAAGGTAAGGGTAATGATAATGATAACGATAACGATAAGGGTAATGGTAATGATAATGATACTGATACTGACACTGACACTGATAATGATTGATAATAAGATAGGGGTAAGGGTAAGGATAAGGATAAGGGTAATGATAATGATAAGGTTAAAGGATAAGGTTAATGATGGGGATAATGATACTGATAATGATAATAAGATAAGGATAAGGGTAATGATGATGATAAGGATAAGGGTAATGATAATGATAATGATAATATACTGATACTGATAAGGATAAGGATACTGATATTGATAATGATAATGATAATGATAATGATAATGATAATGATAATGATAATATAGGGGTAAGGGTAATGATAATGATACTGATAATGATAATGATAATAAGATAGGGGTAAGGGATAAGGATAAGGGTAATGATAATGATGATACTGATAATACTGATACTGATAATGATAATGATAATAAGATAGGGGTAAGGGTAATGATAAGGATAAGGATAAGGATAATAAGATAGGGGTAAGGGTAATGATAATGATAATGATAATGATTGGGGTAAGGTAATGATAATGATAACGATGACGATAACTATAACGATAACGATAAGGGTAAGGGTGATGATATTGATATTGATAATAATGGGGGTAATGGTAGGGGTAATGATAATGATAATGATAGTGATGGGATTACTGATGGGGATAATGATAATATTGATAAGGGTAGGGGTAATGATACTAAAAATGATAATGACAATGCTAACGCTAACGGTAAGATTAATAATGCTAAGGGTGGGGATAATGATAATGATGGTAATAATGATAAGGTTAAGGGTAATGATAATGATGGGGGTAATGATAATGAAGGGGGTAATGATAATGCTAAGGGTAATGATAATGATGGGGATAATGATAATGATAATAATAAAAAAGGCATTTATGTGGCACTTTATGAAAAATACTACAAAGTTCCTCACAATAAAACCATAAAACCTAGGCAATAATAGCAATAATATTGAAGATACTTAAAGTGTACAGAGAACAAGCCAAGTACGTCAACATGTAAGCAAACTAAACTAAAAAGCAAGTATAATTAAAGGCAAGAAAAAAACTAAACTTAATGTAAAAAATACCTTAAAAATAAAAAAACAAAGCATGAGAAAAGATCTTATATAGGGGCTTACTGGCAGGAATGTCCTTTTCTTTGATTATGGTCGAGGCATACTTTTTAGCTACTGAACAAAACAATCTCACGTGATCCAAATAGAGGTAATGGTGAGGTAGAACCACTTTTATCATAAATAAAAAATAATAATTTTTAAAAATGTATGAAAGATGCATGTTTAGGAGTGTGTAGTGGCATAGCCAGGATTTTTTCATGTGGTGCACACTCGAAGGGTGGGGGGGGGCACAGCTATGCCGCTGGGAGTATGATTTTATCAAGGATGGTAATATTAGGGGAGGGTTGATGGTGGTAGCGCCCTCTAGCAGTGACCAAGAGAAATTGACATTTTTGCTATGAATATTGAATAACGGAATAGTTGATATAGCATTTTGATGCAGGCACTGTGTAGTCTTCAAGGGTTCTCATTTTACGAATTGAAAGAGTGTATTTCAATCTCTGCAGATAAAGTTAAATCAAAAGGGGCTGACTTTTACAAAAGTGGTAATACTGTAAAAATACTGTAATAAATAGTTTATTTTGTTTGGTTTTAGACAATGTGGATAATATTTTTGCGTAAAAAATATTGATACTTTTGATAAGGAAACCAAGTAACTAATGCTATGAGCCATTTAATTATTACTTAATTAAATTAAAGGACCCATACTTCTTAAATATTTTTTAAATAATATTTAAATTTTCAATAAAAGTACCTAATAATGTTTGTAGTCTTTAATAGTCTTTACTTTTACTTGTTAAACACATTTTGTATTATGTAATGGTGTTTTTGTTTCTACAAATAAACTATTTTGAAACAGATGACAGCATACATTTCTTCTTTTTCTCTCTCATGCTAAGGTCGTAGGTCATAGGGTGCATCTCATTATTTTTTTTTGACCCATCCATCCTAAGGTTTATATATAACGTCCGAGCGATTTTTTTCGAGCGGCGATTTGGCCCAGTGGGCTAGCTCACAGCTCCCGGAATTCTGGGGCTGTGAGCTCAGGGGTTCAAATCCTGGTGGACCCCTTTTTTACTGGTAAAAAATAACTTTTTTATCAATTCTTGTAAAATAGGGTAGGGCTTGAACCCGGTACCTTCAGCCCTGTAACCTCTATCTCTCACCACTCTGCTACTGAGCTTTCATGAAAATCTTAACGGTTTTTGACCTGATGAATATTAGAATGGCTGGACTTAGAAAAATTTTCAGAAAAATTTTTCCCTGGCTATACCCTTGGATTTTTGGCAGATCTGAGGGTTGACCAAGGGCCTTGGAGCTAAGATTGGGGAGTAAAATTTCCAAGGGCTGAGGGGTTGCCTCAGCTCTGAGACTCACTGGGCCAGGGGCTAGGAGGTTGCTGGGCAGTCAGTCAGCCAGTGGGTTCAGCTGGTTGGACTATAGGCATGACCATGCTGGGTAGAGTATGTGGGCCAGGGGCTGGGAAGTTGCTGGGATGAAGACAGTCGGTCAGTCATAGTGGGCTGTGATGGTTGGACTGAAGGCTTGGGGGTGAGGGTAGGGAGATGGACTAGTAGTCATGCTGGGGAGTGGCTGGTGGGACATGGGCAAAACCAAGCTGGGTAGAGGACTGGGGCCAGGGGCTGGGAAGTTGCTAGGCAGTCAGTAAGCAGTTGGGCTGAGCTGGTTGGATTTGAAGGTTGGGGAAAAGGACTAGTAGTGATTGTGCTGGAGATACTTTTGATAAGGAAAACAAGTAACTAATGTCAAGGGGAATTTAACTAATAAAATAAAGGACCCATACCCCTGTTCAGTATTTTTGATAACATTATTTTTTGGTGTCTGTTTAAAAAAAAGTTTATGCTGTGTAAAAAAAGGTCTTGATACTGTTAGGTGGATATAGGTTCATGGGACCTCATCATAGGGCGGAACTGATTTAAAGGAACAGCTCCAATTGCGTTGATGGATAAATTGGTTTTAATCTCTCAATTGTAAAGGTAGGGTTCCTTTGTGAATTTAAGATATAATACATTTCTCATTAAAGTGGTGACCATGCTGTTGTAAAGTAAAGTATGGAACTTTTTGTTTTGGCGGGGTTACAGTGGCATACAATACATTTAAAGGTGTGGTACATTTTATTAATGAATGTATGAACTGGGTGGTTTAGAAGGATTTTAAAGGTATGGTACTTTATGGATTAAAGGAGTTAAGGTATTTTCAAATTTGAACACTTATTTACAGCACTTTTCTGGGAAATAATTGAGAGGATATAAAACTATTTTGTTGCAGCCATCTTTGTTGGCTTTCCCGTCTACTCATGTATCATTGGATAACATGTACTGGTTTACTGAATGGGACCAGTCTATTTTTTTGCACAAGGTTGGATTTCATCACATGAATTTTAGTGTGGGGTAGGGTCAAATGACGTTCGGCAGGTTCAAGCCCAAGTGGGTTTTGTGTCAATTTGCCATATTTTTGACCGCATGAGGGCGCTTTCAACGATGATTTCCATGTATCACAATTACAGTTTTTTCTTATTTTGACTGTCTGTATATTGTTTTCTTGTATCAATGACCAAATAAATAATACTAATAAGAGCAACAATTTTAAAAAAAGTGTTACTTGTTTTACATCGCGTAAATTTGGATCACACACTCCCTCAAAAATACAGCAAATTGAAATAATTATATATAACTATGCTCTGTTTTGCTTAATTCTTGTAACCTTAACGCATTACATGTACACCAATAGCACCAATAGCACAAAAATGAAAGGAATTAACAGTTTTCTTGCTTCATTTATAGAATCATTTTATTTGACAATGCCAAATAATATAATATAAACAATATTTTTTCTTTTAAATTATCAGCATAAGAACAATCGTTTTCTGCAATTGAATTCAATTTATAAAGAGATCAATTTGAAACTTTTGAAGTTTACATTTAATGGGAGCCTTTTGAGACGTTAGCAGGCACCCCAGTAACCGGTCCTTTTCTATTGCTCTCATAATAGTAAAGGACCGGTTATTGGGGGCCCGCTAACGTCTCAAAAGTCTCCCATTATCATATAAATAAATGTACACCTCTAAGCCAATGGAAATTAAATTTACATCATTAGTTTGAAACAGTGGCATTACAAGACAATTTTATTTGGGGGGACAAGCTTTAATTAAATAAGGTTTAATTTTGGGGGTCTATTTAATGTATTGAACGATTAATTTGTGCATTTTTTGGATCTCACTTAGGGTGGGGCAAGGGTTCTGAGCAGGGAGACACCACAGGTGCTCATCCAAGAACCAGTCAAACTATCATTGCCCAGATCTCCAACTTTGTGAGTTCAAAGTATGCAGTGTGCTTGCTAGCAATGGTACACCTACTTTTCACAAGAACAATTATGTAGATGTAATAATTGCACCGGGGATGTACTTGACATAATTAGCTAACGTGTCTACAATCTTACAAATAAAGTTAACACAAGCTGCTTGTTGGTTGTTTATCCATGATACCTTAACGTGTAGAATGCCTTGAAGACATTTGATGTTTGCAATACGAGTTGCTCTTCTCAAACTCTGAAAACAAATGTATAGAGGTAACACATTAGGGTGCATGAAAAAGGGAAGGTCAAATGTACTGTCCTCCCCCCCCCAGTGGTATCAATTTGCCCTTGACAATGAAATCTTATGAGCCATCCATGTTGACTTGGTTTTTAATGGGTTTCATTTTTGTAATTCAAATTTGACAAGACACATCCGCCTTAATTTTTATCAAGTCTGATTTGCCTAGATGGTAATATCCAAACTGAAATTGATTGAGTGTGTTTAGTCAAAAAAGATGTGAGAAGTTCAGCAAACTCTCAGCATATCATTTCAATGATGTAAAAAACATTCTAATCCTAGGTTTAACATGAGGTAATAACAGTCTTGAGGAGGAATAATGTTGGTTTGTACTTGAAAGCTTATTGATTGATGAATATTTATTAAGGGAATAAAAGAGTGGTGACCGAGGTCTTAAACGGCCGTTTAAAATCGGCAGGGTTGTGGGAAGGGATTTTGTTAGTAAAAACATGTTTTTATTTTTTTTATCTGTAATCAATCTGTAGGGCTAACCACTCGTCTGGGTTAGGCTGGTGCCAGCATGGAGTCCCCAGAGTGTTGTGGCATGTGATGTAGGGGTGCTGTCTGTACAGTGCTGCAAAAACAGCCCACTTTTTGATGTTAGTGTAACAAACGTCATGTAATTCATAGGGATTTTACATACCTCTGTTGTAACCCTCACATATCAGAATTGTGACGGGTAGACATTGAGCTGATGATAGGCACTAGCAAGTCTCAGGAATCTTCATTTTGTGACAGGTAAAAATCATCTACAGATGGCGCACCTTCAAAATACGAACACATGAAATCAATTTTACATTAAGACAAGCAATCATTTAATTTAATTAGGTGTAGTATGATTGTGACCTTTAAAACTGCCATTTTAGTTTTGTTCAAGTATTCAAAGGAAATATTCAAAGATGATTGTATTACTATGAGATGTAAATATTTTAAAACAAGATTCATTATCGGTGCGGAGGTCTGTGTAGAAGCTTATTCTATAACACAATTTTAAAGGGATGGTACTTTAGAAAAATTTTCAAAACTGTACAAGAAGCTTTCCTCCAAGAAAGAATTTGAAATTATTTTAGCGGATCTAAATGTTAATCAAACCAGCAAAGGGTTGTCATTAAAACTAACAAAAGATTATTTGGTCTTTTTAAAAAACATATACAAGTACTTTACATAAATATCTTTTGCATCCTGTACAAAAGAAGGCCATCTAAAATGCATCTTAAGAGAAGAAGTTCTTTCCCACCCTTTTTTTAAGTTGATATAACATAATAAATGTACACGTGTGCATAAATTTACCATATGAAGGTTGTTGTACAGTGCACAGATATCCACTTCGTTGATTGGTGGATCTCGCTTTAGCTTGACTAGCTCTGTAAAAGCAAAATTAACAAAATTAACCAATGGTTTAAGGTTATAATTAAAATGGAATAACAGTCCTTTTTATGGTTTTTGTGGTTAGAAAAGATTCAGTGACTCAAATAAATTCACTTGTAAAGATGGCGTAATCTACTGTCATAAATTTTTTACTGCAATCGTCACAGTTCATTGTGAAAGGCCTGTGGAGGGATCACATGACAGCACCCAGCCTGTCAGGTGAAGTTCCTGCAAAGCCGGTGTAGGAAACCCAAGCTTGGCTGGAACAGGATGTCTGCTCTCTGTGGAAGCACCACTGACCAGCGAACCGAGAGTCTGGCTAGCCTCAGGAACCAAGCCTGGCAGAGCCAGAAGGGAGCCATGAGGAGGCCTTTGCAGTCCTCCTGCTCCAGCTTGGTTAGTTTCCAAGGGATGAGGGAGAACGGAGGGTAGGCATAGGCGAGCAGCCCATCCCACCGTATTGCCAGTTCATCTGTCTGCCATGTGCATGGCATGCAGTAGACTGGTACTTGGTGATCAGCCTTTGAGGCGAACAAATCAACATGTGGCCGGCTGATTAGCAGAAAAAGTGACTTAATGACCTGCGGGCGCAGCACCCAGTCTGTCTGGAGGATCCACCCCCGGAGATTATTAATACTATTAGAGTTCCCATGTAAGCACACACAGTTGACTCTACCACGTGCCCCTCCGGTGATTGATGTAAGCCACTACCGTGGCATTGTTGATCAAACCTGGGGTCGATTTCAAAATGCACTAAGATTCATCTTAAGATGTAATTTGAATTGTGACATCACACTTTGCTTAGCAACTACGATTGATTTGTACTTGAGATCAATCTTAACTCTTTGTGCAATCGAGCCCAGGACTGCAAAGCCCGCAATTGAGACCCCAAAACATTGAAACTGCCAACATTTCGAGTACATTTATGGGACTTGAGGGGTGCTCGAGGCCCAACATACCCACCACTTGGCTTGGGTGTAGAGTGGCCCCCCAGCTAGAAAGGCAAACAGAGCATGCCCAACAGGAGGGTGCTTGAGAACTCCAGTGCCATGACTGATTATATCGAGCACCCACCGGTTGGGCTAAACTAGGACCACCAAAAGTCTCAAAGGCAGCCTCCCACAGGTCTGACGGCGGGAGGCAACCATGAGTTGGACAAGTCACTTATGCCAGCCCCTTGGACAATGGCGGGGCAGGCGCCATGTGCCAGGAAACCATGGATGGGTTGGGATTGTTGTTGTCCGGCAAATGACCGCACACCAGACATGTTGCTGGCGTTGCCACAAAACACACTGCAGGTAGACTTTCACCTAACAATCGCTTATCATTGCAGATTATTTGATTTGATGTCTCAATGAATTTTCCAGAACTCTGTAAATTATTGTTTTTTGATGTATACACATTTTTCTTAAAGAAAAGTGTCATCATATTGTCCAAAATCTGTTGATGCATCTCAAATGAATGGTTGTTCATAACTTTACCTGTTGAGGGAGAACACATCCTTGAATCTTGATGCTAGACAGCATGCGCATCAAGCATCTTCTTTTGGCAGATAGACTTCATCTGATTGGCATGTATGTAGCTAGCCTAAATGCAAAAGAAAAAGAAAAACAACAATTTGTGAAATTTGTTTTCCTTCAATTCCAGCATCAATTAAAAAAAGCTTTGACCATAAGGGGGCACAATACACTTTTAACATTAAGCATAATAAATGAGATGGCCTTTGTTTTTCTTATCCCGCCTGTCCACTGGGGATATACTATCGAGTGGAGATTCTCAAGTTAAGGCCATTTGTTCTTGACAGATGTGGTCCTTGTAAGTTGGCAGGAGACGAAGACTGTGTCGGGTCCCCTACTTGGCCAACGGAACTTCCAGCGCCCGCAGCCTGCTGTGGCTGCAGGACGGTGCTGGACTGTAGACTGCTGAGGCAGTAGCAGCGCATCGCTACCGGTACAGTCTCCAGATAACTTGGTCTGTCCCAGGGGAGGTGTCTTTTTTCCCAATAGTTACAAATCGTTTCTCCCCAACCATTTTATTTTGTATTCACTAATCTCAACACACAGAAAATTAAAGTACACAACTCTTTAATTAAGACTGTTTAAATTCTCTATTTAACAGTTGGCGATGGATGACATAAGTTTACTGCAAAAGTTTCCCCTGCCTGGATGGAAACGGTGTACAGACGCCATTGTGTAAAATTGGAATACTGGAGCAAAGGTCGCCCGGACATTCAATTGCTGAGCATGCACAGACCATACACATGCCATCTAATGCTTCGTTTCACCCACACAAAGACAAAACAAGACAAAACATTTCACCTACTTCTGGCCAGTGATAAGAGGTAGTTTTTATGTAACCACCGATTCCAGACCTTTTGTCCTTCTGTTCAAAGAGGCCAAGAGGATTACGAGACATCACCATTGTTTATTCTTTGTACATCAAGAGGCTTTTACCATTGTTTATTCTTTCTATTTCAGCTCAATGGAGGTAAGTCAGAGTGAACAAAAAATAAAGTCATAGTTCCCGGTTTATTATCAATCCTAAGCCATAGGTATCGGCCGATGTTTTGCAATTCACAGTGCATGGATTTGATAATTTCTAGGTCGAGAAAACAAAACGCACGATGCAATAAAGAATCTCTGTTTTCTTGGCTTTGTCAAGTCAGGGTTTATTTGTGACAGCAGTACTCTCAAAGAAAAATGACTTTGACAATTCCGACAAAATAATCCCGCCAAAGGGACATGGACGGGAACAATTAAAAGAATCTTGGGGGCAACTGGTTAAAGTATAGTGTCATCTAGACCCAGTAACTGGGGCGCTATACTCCTTTTTTGAGATTTTGACATTATCGGCTCGTACAACCGATAATGTCAAAATCTATAAAAAAAAAAGGAGTACAGCGAACCAGTTAAGTACTGGATCTAACTGTCATCAAACTGTCCAAAATCTGTGGATGCATCTCAAACGAATGGTTGTTCATGACTTTACCTGTTGATGGAGAATACATCCTTGAATCTTGACACTGGACAGCATGCGCATCAGACATCTTCTTTTGGCGGATAGACTTGATCTGACAATGGATGTCTGTAGCTAGCCTAAATACAAAAAAAATAAAAACAACAGTTATGAGAAACGGGTGTGATGTCGTTTTCCTTTAAAACTTAGTCACAAGAGAACTCGCACAAAACTCTAAGTAAACACTCATGCAAGTACCAGGATACTACTTATAACGGAAATAACAGAGAGGATGTGGCAGAGTGTTTGAAGGATCAGCAATAAACTAACTTCAAAAGCTGCACAACGAAGCTCCTTCACCAGGCATTCAAATCCAAAATGCGAAATGTGGGTGAAAGTGTTGCCACTAAAAAGTATTGAAGCCGATCCTAGAAGACTGCCCACTGGTGCATGACCTATAGTAGGCTGTGATGACCATTTCAGCACGATGTGACCACTCGTGCAAATGATGGTAGCTCTGATCATTGACCTAACAAATGACTTCTGTACTGAATCAATAGCCCCTACACGAAATGGGCACTTCAAGGCATAACAGGTTGTCTACCATTCGATCAAAAACAATGCACTTCTTTTTAGTAGATAACTTTGCTTGTTCTTCCATGCCATAATTACTCTCTGATTCTGAGGAATGGGTGTACTCAGAAGAAGATGCATCATCCATTGCATAATTTAAATCTTCTTCATGCTAAATCACAATTATCATCAGAGCTACCATCAGAAGCTGTTGCACTTGAATGCACAGGGGAATTGTCAGAGTTTGATATTTGTGGGGGTGTAACTTACTGTTTGGAGATGTATTTACAGAAATACTGTAAGTATGATCTGCAAATACGCGGCCCTTCATAGCACTAGTGTCTTTAAGCTGCAGATCGCATGACACCCGTCGTTCATCGGTTTGCGTTCCTTGGGAAGTGAAGAAAAACCTGTTTGGGTTGCTTGGGTGGAAACTTCTGGTCGTACAAGGCCCTGCAAATAAGTATATAAAATGTAATTTAGTGAAATAAAGAAAACTTTTAAATCAAGTTTGTGTGCTAACTGCCACAAGTTTTGATTTCAAAATGACTTTCTCATGAAATGTTTTTATACCTTTATATACTGAACTCCTCTTCCGTCTAGAAGGACGAGGCTTCTGCACGCAGGCGGGAGATGAACTCTGAGACTCTGACAACTGCATTGAAGAAATAGTTACAAAACTTGTTAGACTTATTGGATTACTGAAAATGTAGGCCTACCATTAATATTTCCTACACAAATATAGCAAACCAGATGTCAGTGCCTCTTTAAGATCTTTTTAATATATAGCTGTCATCTTGTTTTTCTTTCATTCAAAGCAATATAACCAAATCGAGGGCCAGACGGTTATTGATTGTAATAAATCTCATAACATAAAAGGAACCATTCCTTCCAGCCTCAGTTTGGTTGCATTGCTTTGAATGGTAGAAAGATGGCTGCATCCGCACTGCTTGATTAAAAACATGTGAGGGTACTCTCATTTTAATGTAGGCTGGGCAATATGCTCATTTCCAGAATCAAGACAAGTACAAATTCAGCATAATGCATGTTTGAGCAAATGTTTTCATAGGGAAAAAAACGCTAACAAAAACAACTGTTTGCATGTTGAAGGAAAATTTTGAATAGCTATTATCAGATTGTTGACTTTTTATCAACAGAACAAAAGGTTTAGCATTTTCGTGAGACAAGGGAAATCAAGCACTGGGTGTTTACTGTACTTACATTGGTGCTCATGATGTTTGAACCATCATCAGCTTGTTGAACACCACTTGAACTCGGCTGCTGGTGGAGATCGTCAGTTTCTTTGGGAATGGATGGACATGAGGTATCTGTTGGCATGGTTGGTGTTGCTAATGCTGCTGTTGCTAGCAATAGCAGCTTATCAACAATCTGAAAATAGAATAAAGGACAATCATTACAGCTGACATTCAATCGATCCAGGCATTATATTCGACCCTTGAAAAAAGTAGGATTTTTCAAAACTGTGGCCAATGCAGTAGGGGTGTTCCGTCCCAACTTGACAATCGTCCCAACTATAGTTTGGACTGGTCCCAACTTGAGTGTTACAGTTGGGCGCCCCAACTATAGTTGAGATTGCAGTAAATACAGAGTACCATTGGACCAGTGGCAGTACATCAAATTAAGTATGTGGACATGGAGGCAAAATTAGCGATGCCACCCCCCCCCCCCCCCCCACAGAATGTGGTATGTCCACACAAACGGCAACACAATGCTAAAAGTGTTAATGACAATTTTCATTTCTTCAATTATCTTAACGAAGAGGACAAGAATAAAAAATAAAATAATAATAGTATGAAGATATTTAAGACCACTTTGTTCTAGTACTTGATAACATTTGAGATGAATTAGAATTTTGGTTTCCGAGAGAAGGGAAATTAAATCCGTACTTTGGAGACTGGTAACGTCACCTGCCATATGTGTCCGCCGTAAGAACCCTCTAAAAAAGGACACTTGTAACATAATTAATTATGACGAGTTAGTGGCCCAGAAGACCGATACTACTAATCAACCAAAAGGGCCTTTTCCAAACCTCTTTGCCTTTGGCTACGGCTCCACTTTCGTGTAGAGCTGCATGGGCAATCCCAACTACAGTTGGGGCGCCCCAACTGTAACACTCAGGTTGGGACCAGTCCCAACTATAGTTGGGGCGATTGTCAAGTTGGGACGGAACAGGGGCATTCCACTGTGTTTCAAAATTTTCCAACATAAAACAACGTTAAAAAAGGAGGGGGAGGCCTCAACCCTAGCATAGGCCTTACTTGATCGAGTACTTCTACTTGATCGAGTATGACAACAAAATAATTCTTTAAAAATTCAATCTTACATCTCTCTTCTTAGCCGATTCAAGTCTCCTTTCTGTGGACTTTCGACGCTTCGACTTCGCTTCGAAGGAAAATATTGTAGGCACGGCATCCTGGCGAAGTTTCTTGCACCTTGGGGTATACCCAAGCAGAACTGCCTGTCGATTTTCTTCGAAGCAATCTGACTCGAAGTGCTCTTCACAAACAATGAACGCTTTATTTGGCACAAACGTTTTGATGTCAAATTTCGCATTTTTTATATTGTGCAGCCATTTCTTACAGATTTCTGGACGTCTTTGGGGGTCTGGTATCTGAAAGAAGCTCAGACGTTTCCGTGAATTTGGTTTATTAGAGCAGCCAAACGCTTGACAAATCGTCATGATTTCGAGACTAGACGTACCAAGCATTAAGCAAGGTTGGTAGTGAGAGTGCGGGGGACCGACGTGGCATGCACGCACTCAGGTAACACCATTTACCAATGGTACGCACAGCCTGTGTATGCGTCAGGGCACAATACCCAATTTTGCGTTTATTGCACGCTATTGGTTACGTCCCCGTGCACAATGCGGGCTCCCAGCCTACAGCTAAAAAGCACACTCAGGTTGTTGGTGTAGTCATTACGTCACAATGTCCCGGATGAATAGACATCACACAACAAAATGGGAGACTTTTCTTTCCACTTTCTAGCAGCTAAAACGCTAATTATTGAACTCTTAAAAGGAAAAACCAAGCGGACATTTCAGCGCGCGGCCGGAGCTTTCACGCATTCATGCCCAAAGGTCTGGGGCCTTTTTGATGTATGTGAATCTTTATTCATTATTGCGTGATGCGGGCAAGGAGCACAACAAATGTAGTGACATACTAAAGAAGTGATACTTGTGAGCAATGTACCTATGTTTGTGGGCTGATCACAGGCAACAAAAAAGGGAACATGCAAAAAGAGACATTATCAGAAAGCTTGAAAATCTTAATAAATCACTTCTTTTCCAGATGGCAAAGATGATCATTAAAAAATCTCCCCCCAAAAAAGAAAAAAAATAAATAAATAAATAAAAAAAAATAAACACTAAATAAAAAGGGTAACACAATTTAACATTTACTCCAATTACTGATTTCATATCCACACGGTTTTTTTTATTATGACTCAAAAATAACTTTATTTGAAGAACTATTATGTTACAATGTTATAATTTTAAGCATTATTTAAAATTAAGCATTATTTATAAATAACCATTTTATAAATAATGCATTATTATAAATAATGCTTATTTTATAAATGACCATTTTTTACATTGTAACCATTATTTATAAATAATCAATATCTTTAAATAATCACTTTTTGTATAAATCATTATTTATTATTTACTATGGTGTCCCATATGATTATTTTGATGTTTTCTGTCGCATTTATTTTATAAAAATGCAACGGAAAAAATAGAAATGCAGCAGAACAATACCTAGTAACTATATTTATAAATAACCGTTTTATAACCTAAATCTAACTCTGACCCTAACCCTAACCATTTTTATTTTGATGTTATGCTATTGTTTTATCCCTTGACATTAATAAATGAAATGGTTTATAAGTAGAGATAATAAATGAAATGGTTTATAAGTAGAGAAAAAAAAGAAAAAGAAAAACTAACCCTGTCCTAACCCTAACCCTAACCTGTCCCTAACAATTTTTATATTTATATCATGTTACTGCTTTATCCCTTGAATTAAATAAATGAAGTGAAATTAACCCTAACCCTAAAACCCTAACTCTAACCCTAAAACCCTAACCCTAACCCTAAAACCCCAACCCTAACCCTAAAGCCCAAACCCTAACCCCCAAAATGATGGACCCAATCGGTCATGAAAGCACGCTTCCTATTTGTCTATCCCGGAGACTCCGACTAACCAATCAGGTCACGAAAAGAGGAGCGCGCAACCTAGCCGTCTTGACCATTGGTTGCACGCAAAATAGTAGCCAATAAGAAGTCGCAAAACGAGGAGCTCGCTGCACAATATTATAATTAACTCTGGGCCGTGGAGGAGGGCCACCAGTAAGAAATCACGAATTATGAGCCGTGGGAAGGGGTCCACTGGCAGAACGAAAAGGAGGGTAAGACTAGAGAGCGGGCGCCGTTTTTTTAAAACTCTTGTTGATATATAACCGCGGCAGCTATCTGCTGTCACATTTGAAACGAAGATTGTTTACACAAATGATTTGGGGGTCCTTGCTCTGTGACCATGAAAACGTTTTCAACCCTTCAGAATTGTTCAAACTTTTTAAACAATTTAAACAATTATTGTTGCAGTTAGTCAAGGCAAAGGCGCATGTTAACCATTTTGCCGTTTTAATGTTCAAAGAAAAATTGTACAAAAAATCCGGGGAGATTATGTAACCAAAAGTTAAACATACAACATTTTGGTGAAGAGAGTGAACCAAAGTTCTACTTTTTCCCTCAAGATACGTCCTGCTATCTTTAAAACGTAAGGTTCTATCGATCTGAAAATCTTATAAATGGAAACAGCGCCCCCAATAACCCCAAAATGACATTTTTGTCCAGTTTGTAGTTACACCACTTTACTGTTATGAAAAACAATAATAGGACATGGAAATTATTTACTTCGTCCCCCCAAAATATAATTTTATTCTATCGAAGTATACCATTATATGTCAGTCCGTCGTAATCATTTTATTCTGGGGGACGAATATCCTGGGGATGAAAAAAAATTCTTGGAGACGAAAAAAATAGAGATCGAAATGTTGTTTTAGATAATGTTGTGTAATTCGATTTATTGGCACATGAAAACGAAGAATTATCTCAAAGTACTTTCACGAGATTGTCGTTAATTAAAAACACAAACAAACGACTTAGTTTTCATTATATTTCTAAATTTAAACTTAATCCTATCGATATCAGGACCAGGCTTTTTTTAATGTACGGGGACAGGGGGGGGGGGGGGGGACGGGACATAGTGCCCACTCCGTATTTTCCAAAGTGTTCAACCGATTTCGATGAAACTTGCCACAAATGTTCATATCACCGAGTACTACATGATGACGTCAAAATTTGAAAAACAATTGTCACTAGAGGGCGTTTTTTACTGTGTTTTTCCCATTTTTGGTCAAAAATCGTGTTTTTGCCATAACTTCTGTATTTTTCGCCCGAATGTTTTGTAACTTAGCAAACGTGTACAATTTAACAAGATCAATATAATTGGAACCTAATTTAGTTACTGGAGTCTCCTTTGGGGGCGTTATAATTCATTAATTATCCCATTTTGGGATTTTTTTTTTTTTTTGCGTGTTGAAAATATTCCATTGTTAAAAAACTTGATATAATTTGACCCCCCCCCCCCCAAGAGAGAAGCGTTGGTAACAGAATTTCGCTTAAAAGTCTTGAGTTTCGGTGTACAAAGTCAAAATGGGGGAGGAGAGGGGTACAGTTTGAGAGGGAAACAAGATGAGGTGCATCTTTGGCAACAATAGGGTTTTCAATCATTTCGCTTAGGCAATGGTAACACTACGTAGTATCAGTTACCAGCTGATATTTGAGGCAACGAAATAATGATTTTGTTTCCACGAAACAAAATTGTTCGTTCCCACGAAATAACACATTATTTCGTTTCGATTGAACGAGTCATATTATTTCGAGGGAACGATTCTGCGGAAACGAAATATTTCGAGGTAACGAGGAAATAAAAATACCATTTCGAGGGATTGACAAATTCTTTTGAAGCGAACGATATAATTGTTTCGACGGGACACTAATACAATGTCCCCTGTTTTTCACTTGTTAATTTTGTTCGTTACCTGTCCTTTCAGGGGGCCAGATATGGGGACTAGACTGACGCAATTTTCACTTTAGTCCCAATTTTAGTCATTTAAACTATTGAAATTTTAAAAAGGCTTGAAATAAACACAATATCACATTGTCTAAATGATCTGAAAACAGGTGGAACAATACAAAATTGCTTTTGAGAGCATCGGGAATCAGGCCTACTGCCGAGGAAGCTTTCAAGTTAAAAAAGTATTCGTTTTGCATATGCTTGAATGCAAAACTTTGTGACGGTCTCTCGGAAGAATATCTCTTTTTTCCAAGCTATAAGAAGAAACATTATCAGGAGAGTCGGGCTAATTAATGGATTAATTGCCAGAAAACGGTAATTTGTTGAATATTCAGTTTTGCTTTAAATCGAAATGATGAAATAACAGGGATTTAATGGACAGTGTGGCTTCTTACAAAGATGTTATCAGCATCCCCCTCTCATGTCATTTAAACATAGAAATAAAAACAAATATTAAAAAAGATATAATTCAAATTTTGCATCAGAAAAATTAATATCAGTACATTAATTTGTTTGTTTGACAGCACATTGCAATGAATCACCCAACACACTCGTTGGATCCGCTAACCCCATTAACTATACGAAAATACATCTTCAAAGTCGGTATCCCAAATTTATTCTATCAAAATCACATCTTCATTATCATACAATGTGACATAATAATGAATAAATTGTCATTTACACTGCATGGTTAATGAAAATTAGGAACCTAGTGACTTTGTATCGATAAAGTTGTTGTCTGTGCGCTCTCGGGAAAAAAAAAACCCCAAAAGTTATGTTTTGATATAACTTCACAATCGCCATTCCGGTATACGCGATATCTCTTACTCAGTATAGGAAACAATTGTACAAATGAGGTACAATGTAATCACAAATAGTAACGATTAAAAATGTACTCTTAAATCAATCATCTGGTAAAATATAAACTATGGTGTTCAAGTGAGAGTCATCGGGCAAATTCACACAACAAAATAAACGACTCAACCTCAGAATAGTTTATTTAGGAATCATTTCGACAAAAGTTCGAAAATGAAATTCGGTAGGCCTCTTATAAGATATAAATTTAGAGGGAAAAAATCCCACTATAAGTAAGTCACCAAATAACATTATTTTTCTATGTGATAATACCTTGTCATAATTTATTAAACTGTGATTCTTGTGTAAAAGAAGTAGAAAACTCTTTGAAACTGAAGTTATTTATATGGACGGAATTTTCACAAAATAAACATAACATTAAGTAGAATTTAAAAAAAGACAGTTGCATTGTTGGATCACGAGCGGCCCTATCCCTACCGACACTCAAGATCGTTTTGGGGAGTCAGTAGTTGGGAAAATGTTTAGTATCGGGAATGATCAACAGTTGAACAATCTAAGTCCATGTCTGAATTGACGGCTTCAGTAGCGGCTAATGGCTACGGCCACATCGATGAAAGTCCTGTTCTACTATCGTTGTTGTTGCAGCCAACGGTAATCGCCGTAGCTAAAGTCACTCATTCCAAAGCGGCTTAATTGCCTTTTTATACCATTCTTTACTACAGTAAAGGTACCTTCCTAATGTATACCAGTGTATATTTTACCGATGGAGCGTCAGTGATCATGAAGAACATTTTAAAGCCCCAGCTCAACAACATTGGTAAGAAGAAAACATGAATGTTCACAGATTTGCGTATACCTTAAAACATGGTATAAAGATAATGATGGTAGAAAACTTTCCTCGAAATATTTCTGCCTGGAGAGTTATCGTTTTTAAATAATGAATGAAATAAGATCCAAAATTAGTTTTCGTCTATAGGATTTCGTACAAGAATGCTGAATGTATTTTTACCGTTTTCTCGCAAACGAAACAACGAAATGAGCTGACTTTTTCCACAGGTTTTTCTTATTACAAAATATCTTGATTTGTGCAAAGAATGGAAGCATTTACAGTCAGTTTACCAATGTTGAGCTGGGGCTTTAAGGGAAAGATATAGCCACAGACTTAGTTTGTAGACCCATAGGGAGGCTGTTCCATTTTTTTATCAGTATTTTTTTTAAAGGAATTCCTTTGAATTCGATGATAAGAAGCAGGGGAGGCAATGAAGAAGAATGGTTAATGGCATTGTAAATTCAGCATTGACCCGTATAACCATGGAGCCTTCCTCCATGGTTCTATAACTAGCTGCAAAAGCTGCAAACATCTTGCATTCAGATGCCAGCGCACCACGGGTCAAAGGTGAACACGCCCACAATAATTCAAGTGCGACGACATTGTCACCTCTGCATTAAAACTAAAAACCAACACTTTTGTTAAGTAGGATTTGAAACTATATGCATGGTGGGGGGAATAAAAAAAACGATACCATGTGATAAAATATCTTACGTGCTGTGGTGGTAATTATGAGGTGAAAACAGTTGTTATTACAATAAAGAAATAGATGACAAACGAATGCTTCTGATAAGACTGAGACATTTTTTTGGTTAAGTCTGCCCAAGAAAGGAAAAAGCCATCAGAAGTGAATAGCACTGGTTCCTGTAATACAATCTTATAAATCACTTGTTTAGCAAAAATATTCTTGAGGGATCGTAGTCTGGTTCCCTGACCAAAGAATGATTCATTGACGACTCTTGTTAAAAATCTGGGATCAGGCGTCATCCAAAGCTAAAAGTAGATAATGACGCAATAAATATGTCAACGGTGGACGATGCCATTGGATAATAAACGGAGCGCTGATTACGGGCTTTGTTACTTTCAAAACGCCTGGGATAATCACAGTCTGTAAAAATGTTACAAATATATTCAAATATAGTGTTGCATTTGTTGGGGAAAAAAGAAAATAAAAACGATAATTGGATGTGTTTGCAAACATTTTGAATTTTTATCAAGTAAAAGAAATGTCCGACCATCAACGACACTGTCCAAACGTGACGACGAGTTCGGAGCATTTCGGATATTTTCGGAAAAGGAGGAATGCCTCCTTTTTTGTCACGTGACCTTTGGGTGATACCGGACCCTAAAATGGACAGAGAATAGTCGAAATTTATGGGTCTGGGAACCAGACTAAAGGGATCGCACAGTGTTAGTAGTACTTATGTAAATGCATCTTAACTTTAGAAGGATGCGGGGGGGGGGGGAATAACTTTTGATAAAAACATCGCACTGTAATTAAAACAGCCACAAAATGCTTCTTTCTCACTCAACTTGGTGCATGTACAATGTTGAAAAGAGTAAAACAATAATGAAGCAAGTAACAGCATTCTAGATGGGAAATGTTTCACAGGGTGACTATTCACGGCACCCAATTCATCCCAAGTGATTGTTAGGCCTATTAATAATAAAAATTCAACAAGAAGCCATTTGCGAGTTAGATTTTAAGAAAGTCCGTCATGGTACAGTGACTTGCTCTGATGAGTGCACCACATGTGAAAACTAATATAGTACCATCCCTTTACGTTTTCACAAAACAGAGTAGAAAATTTCACACACAATCAATATCTGAAAGCATATAATTTGGAATGAGCGTTTTTTCACTAAACTGCAAAGTGCTGTGAAATATCAAGAGTTTTAATAGTTTCATTTTCCAACCAATTCTGATATAACTGTTGCATAAAAATACTTCAATGACAGCTCGCCATTGCTTTAAACATTACAATCATTCATTCTACAATAAATAATTCATTCCATTATTTACAAAATAAATTTCTGCATTCAAAATTACACTGGATGATAAAATTCTAAAATATGATTTGTATAATACTATAAATCTCGCTTTGTCTACAATAAATTTCAGTGATTTAAAAAGGTGGGAATGTATGAAAAATAACATTACAAAATCAACCTAGATACTCTATTCCTATACAGTATAGGCACACTTGGAAAACTACTTGAATACCAGATTGTCAAAAAGAAAAGTAATGATAATTCCATAAAAAAAACAGTTCATTTCAAACTTCACATCAAATTATACAAACAGCAATCAAAACATAAAACCTTAACACATAATTCATTCATAGCACACACATTTTGAAATAGACAAACATGGTTACAAGTGGAACGAATCTTTCACAACACATAAAATACCCTGTGTTCAATTGTTGATCTTTGAAGTGCTAAATTATTTCCTTTTGCAGAAAACACAAAAACAAAATCTGAAACCCTTAATTGCCAGCAATTTAAAGTTTCTTCAAGGTTTTTCTCTTGATGAAAAAAAACAAAACAAAACAAGTTTCTTTTCAGAAACTTCAGTTATAAAAAGTGAGTTGCCTATTAGAAAAAAAAAGTTCATTCGATTTCACTCTAGCCCCAAGAGGGCGCTGTTCTAAAGCAGAAAGTAATTCTTACAAAAAGGCTTGACCCAAATAACCTACAGTACACTTTTGTTGTTTTTCCCCACCCTTTTTCAGGGCGACATTCCTTGGAGCTGCTTTTACAAAATCAAACATTACCACAGTCAATTTCATTCACTAAGAGAAAATGATCGATACCTTGTGGAGTTGGCCACCCCCCAGCTGGTAGGATCCATGGAGGAAGAATTTCAACAATCCCTGGTCCCCATCAGGCAAACAACTTCACAACTGATTTCCTCTTGTTTCTTTTTCAGTGCCATTAACTCAATATAACCAATCGGCTGCTCAAGGGGAAAATAGTCAGGCACCTTTTTTTTGTTTGCATAATGATTATCAATATTCATAATTGATACTGTAAGACAAGGTACACAGCGAAGACGGTGGTAGCATTGTCAATATGGGACTTTAAACATCTTTAAGAATTGACTTGATCAGGCTGACCTTTGACCTTTGCATGCATTTTGAGCGGTACCTCCCTCAACAATGTGCATTTACCACGTGCTTGTTACAGATGAATCCAGATTTTTAATGATCGCTCACAGACGTACTGGAGTACGAGGAGGTGGTGTTGCCAATTTGGAGTACGCTCGTTCCATCTTCATCAACTCCTGATGAGAAACAAATGGGAGGAAAACAAAATACAATTAAATATAAAAGAGTTAAATACAAAGCAAGATGAATATTTGAAGACAGTTAAAATTTCAGTTATTTTGGTTTAAGAGAGTTAAATACAGAGCAAGATGAATAATTGAAGAGAGTTAAAATTTCAGTTACTTTGGTTTGCTGGGTGAGGGCGCCCTGCAGACGGCTGTTCTCAGATGATTTCTCACTGGCAGTAATGGCATTCTCACGGCAGCGTTCCTCAGCTACCTGAAGCTGACGCTCAAGGAGTTTGACTTTCTGCTGTAACTGATAGACCAGATGATCTTTGTCGTTGCTCTACAATGAAGAACAATGAAAATTACTCAAATAAACAAGTTTGTTAATAAGGGGTTAAGACATTTTCTCCAGAATGAAAATGTTCATTGGTTAGTTTTACGACCGATGAGGTTTCCGCTACTCAACAATTTTACAACAACTCAAGACAACAAATTAACAATACCTTTGAATGGGATGGTGTATAAAACTAAATCGGTTGCCCTTGAAAGTATGCATGACAGTGCAAATCACCAAAGGACTATCTTTTTCTTCAGGACTTCGACAAGTATGCTAAAATTGTACATAGGCGACAGAGTGAAACTGAAACTGTTTGTTTATTAATTATCCCCAATGCAAAAACTAAATCATATTGAGTAAAGTGACCTTGCAGATTTATGTTATATTATGGTGACATATTATAGGCCTTTCCTTTTGCTAAGTCATTACGTGGTATGCATGCATATCTACTGCATGCCCAAAGTTTTTGCTACTTCCAGTTCCAAAGCTGGAATACAATTGTGTATCAAATCACCCATTTCCCCATTCAAAAGCATTTATTATGACAGAAACTTTTGTATTATGTTTAGTCTTTGAAAAAGGTATGTAAAAGCCAAGTCCAAATGTTACACTTTTTGGGCATAAATCAGCAAAGAAGAAAACTAGCTCAATGCAGCTCCTGTGGGCTTCTGGTGTAATCAGTTGAGCCAGTTTGTGTGAGGTGGGCGTGGCTTACATTGGAGGTATGTCACACTTACAAAATAAAAAGAGGCATTGAGGCTCAATTTTTGTCCTGAAGACAATCAGAGCATACTGATTGTAACATCGAGTTGTTACACCACCGTTTCTTTTCACAACTTGCACAACTCATAGAGATTATTTCAAAGGTGTTACCCCCTAACCATACTTTATTATATTCCCACCATGCAAAGTTTCAAATGCTACTATATAAGTGGGCTGTGAAAACCTCTTAAGCAGCATGGATCATTTCAGTCTCTGCGTGCACCCAGTTCTCTTACTTCAGGGACCAATTTGATAAAGCTGCTCAAACAGTAAATATGCTTCACGATTTTCTGCCAAGAAAAAATAAGCAGGATACCAGTCGCAGACAGAACATGCGTAATAAATAGTCTTTTGGCTGGTATCCTTATTCTGGCGAGCGAGATTTTATTGTGCTCAGCTACTTTTTTTTTATATGCTGAAGCAGCTGTATGAAATTTGGCCCGGACTTTACCCCTGTGCTCCTGCTAGAGTGAAGACTACCCCGATCCTCTCCAGACGTTTCAAGAGGTCCTCTACTGCTCCTCCTCAGGCTCATGTTCTCTGTCCTTAGTTGTTTTACCCTCTCTTGGAGATGCTTGAGAAGGCGAATGGTTGAAGCATCACTTGCGGAGGAGTTGGTGGAGGGGCTGACGTTACCCTGGTACAAATAAACACCACCAAGTGTGTTAATAACAGTACTTGCTATTTACAAAGTGCTTCATGCTTCATTACAGGCATTTGAAAGTGCCAGTGAGGTCTACTTGTGGGCTGGGAAAATTCATGCATTCACTGTAAATGCATGTAGTGATAAAAACTTACATCATTTTTTAGCTCAACAATCAAGGTTTGAATCAAAGTAGGACTTACTGAGGATGAATGTCTGGATCTAAGATCTGTCTGACTGCCTCGGAAGGATGACCCATCTCTCTTGTTAATCTGCTCCTGAAGGCGACTGGAAAAAAACGATATGAGATTAAAGTCAGGTATAATGTGTTGAAAAACAAGGAATTTATGGAATTTACATTTGAAATATAGAACCTGTACAGGGAGGTTTTACAGCAGCAATGTTTGAATTTGAGAGAAAGCTTTTCTGGAAAGGAAGCAGTTTTTACATTTCAAGTTCTCGGCTGAGTTCTTCCTCAAACTTCTTAGCCATCTTGAGTGCAGTCTCCTCCTTCCATTGTGTCATGCTCTGTTGGATCTCTCTCAGCTCAGAGTCTTTGTCTAGTAGGCGTTCCTGAAGAGCTGCCTCATTGGTTCGCAGCCTTGATGTCTGTTGCTGGAGCTCTTCTACTTGAGCAAGGTGGTCCTTTTGGAGGGTTGGAATACAATTTAAAATTTGTTATAGTTGACAGTTGGCTTAATGGAAGAGTTAGTTGCATATTGCCAAATTAAAGGCATTGCATACGTTTGGTAATTTGAGCCTACTGTTTGTTTCAAACCAATATAATTGTAGATATATACCATAAAACTAACCTGTGTAAGTTTCATTTCAAAAGGTGGCAGTGTTTTTGAGATATCGCCAAAAATCTGGAGCGGTTGTGTTCACGCAGAAGAAGTATCCGTCACTGGAATACACATTCTGAGAAGCGTTCTCAGATTCAAATTTTTGGGGGTAAAAAGTGATATATTTTTCCATAACTGCAGTACTTCGAAGTGAAACGTTTCTCAAAGTGCATTTATACTATCCAAAGCTGCTGTACTTCTTACCAAGTAAGTTATTATTGCCATAAATTTTCAGAGTCATTACCAAACATACACAGACCCTTTAAAGAACCATTGACTGTGGTCAGTATAACTAGATGGGAGATTATCTGTTCAATAACCCATGCATGATCTGAGGATTAATAGGCTAAATTTAGTCAATTGGACAGGACCTAAAATACAGTAGATCCACAGTTTATGCAGTTCATAAATGATACCACTGCAGTTTAACGTTAACATTGTTGCCCAAGTTCACACTTCACAAGTATTTCATTGCCAAACATCAAAACAGAGATCTGTGCCAAAACATCAGCAACAAATGAGCACATTTTAACTGAGGCAAATCCTTCACTTGAAATTGGGGACAAAAAATACAACCAGAGTATAAAAAACAGCATATTAGGATCCCTTCTTGGTCCTTTACCTGTATCAATCTATCCCTCATTGTATCCATATCTTCAGATTTCTTCTCAATGGTATTAGCCACTTTTTTAAGTTCCTCTTCCTGAAATCAAGAAAGCAAAAGTGTCATGGCCAAGCGGGTTAGCACACCACGCTCAAGTTAAGGTGCTCTGATCAACAGACTATTGGTTGGAGTCCCAGTTTTGACACTTTTTGTGTCAATGAGCGAGACACTATCGACCATATTGATTCGTCCTTCAGATGGGACACTCAGCCGTAGGTCCTGTGGGTGTACATGTAAAAGAATCCAGTACACTTATCTTTAAGAGAAGGGGTTTTTCCCCGCAGTGTCTGGAATGGTTGGCTGCAGATTGCACAACATCACCTTGCAGACCCTCACAAGACGCTTTATAAAGTGGTCTTGAAAATTCAAATGTAGCTCTGCAAGTCTGGCAAAAAATAATGAGCGCATTGAGACACTCGCCGCATTTTCTATATAGAACTGCATATTATTACTATTATTATTTCTGGTAACAACAAAAGCCTCAAAATATAAAGGTGAGAGACCTGTCTATGAAGCATGTACCTTCTCTTTCTGGGCTTTTGTGAGTGCCCTCCTTTGCCTCTCCAGTTCAGATTTCTGAGTCTGGACGTAGTTCCGAAGCTCCTCATTACTGATCCTTAGATTAGTCAGGGCTGCCACAATCTGGGTCCGTCCAGGGCTCTGGGTTGAATTGGGCGTACTTGTGAATGGGGACTTGGGGGACAGGGTGCCGTTAAGGGTTTTGTTACCCCTGATGCTGTGAAAGAAAGAGCAACAAAGATCTTGTGATTGTTCAACATCTCAAACTCGAGTACAAGAGTGCAAACAGAGCATTAGGTACTTTCCCTGATCTCTAGCATCTCAACAACAACAAAAATAATGCGAGTCAACCATTTTTTCTTCCATTTACCTCTAAGATGGCGGCGTGATGACGTCAATGCATAAGGTCTATTCTACAATGTGCATTTTTTATTGTTGTTATATAATTGTTATGCTTGTGCACTCTGAATGGAATGGGTGCAATATAAATCAATAAATTATTATTATAACGTTGTGCTAAGAGAAGTAGATTAAAGAGCATAGTTTCTTCATATCTGAAAGAATAAAAAGTGGGTTTTTTTCACCAAGCAGAAATGAAAATGTCTGAACTTTCTCACCACTGTGCTCAAGGACAAAAGTGTCATGACCGGGATTTGAACCCACACCCTGAAGACTTATATATACATACACACATACATTGAGCTTTTATAAAGCACCATTTCATTTAGACCACAGCGTATTAGAATATTTTTCCAGCAAGGTATTCGGAGTTACTTTTGAAGTATGAGACCTTTTTCTTTTACACAGCACCATGTAACGGTTTACAAGGTGCTGTGGCACAATCTGCAGCCGATCAAACCAGGAACACCGGGGCAAACCCCTTCTCTTTGAGATAAGTGCACTGGTTTTTTTTTACGTGCATTACACAACACACGGGGCCTACGGCTTTACGTTCCACCCGAAGGACGCTGCAATAATGGTAAAGTGTCTTACTTAAGGACACAAGTGTCACGACCGGGACTCAAACCCACACTCTGCTGATCAGAAACACCAGAGCTTGAGTCTGGCAGGTGCTCTATCCGCTCGGCCACGACACGCCACTTGAGCCACCAGAACTTGAGTCCGATGCACTAGACCACTCGGCCGCAACAGTACACAGCAACTTTGACCCCTCCATGTTGAGTACTATCCCTTTCAACATAAAAAACTAACTCTAACTCACCCCAGTATCTTCCAATTCCATATAATACGTATCATCATAGTCAGTGTCATCGGTATCACATGTACCATCGGTGTACACTGATGCAGGGGAACACTGTAATACAAACAATCACAGATTGCAGATGTGCAACTGTGTAACCTAAAACAACCCCCCCCCCCCCAGAAAAAAGAGAGAAAAAAAAACAGCCTGGCAAAGAAATTCTAGGTTTTTTTCTTTTGTTTTCTGTATAATTATTATAAATACTATCTTTACTTTTTTTTGTTATAAAACAAAACACAACATGTGTTTGGGGAGAGTTGTTGGGCCATTAAAAATATATTTTAAAAAGACGGAATAACAAGAAATACATTTGTTGAATTTCTGTGGTTCAGATCTTCAAAGACTTTTTCCAAAAGGACAAAAATACAACAGAGGGAGACCACCAACTTCGGGCTAGTTAGCTCAGTTGGTAGAGCACTATCACTCAAATCCGGAAGTAGCAGGTTTAAATCCGGTTCCAGTCAAATTTATTTCTTTGTTTACCCCAAAATCTTTAATTTGAAAATAAATTACACACTTCATTGAAAAGGAGCCTGACCTTGAGATGTTTAATTTGTTTGGGGTAGAGCCAATCACTGCTGCAGTCCTCCTACACTCCTCATTAATCTCATCCAGGATGCTCTTGCTCTTGGTCAAACTAGACGCAGTCGCTTCCTTCTCTTGGTGAACTTTAACCTCTGACCTTAGTTTGCTAAGCTCTTCCTCCTGTTGGCGCAGTTTATGGCGGAGTTTATCCATTTCCAGCAGGTTCTCCTATAAAGGAGAGAAATTGTAGCGTTTACTGTATGACAAGAGCTTGTGGCCAAACACTGAAATACAACATTACATTTGAATAGTTAACCATTAAAAATATTTATAAACAATGTGATCCAACAAAAAACGAGTGTGGTGAAAACCCAACACCTGTTCTTACATTCAACACCCGTATAGTGAGTTGTAATAACTGGAGGCTCTCAAGGAACTGTGCATCATAACATAAAGTATCGCTTCCATAATTGACATTCACGTCGCCGTCGTCAATCTTATCAAGCCATCCAGATATCTCCATGGTGATGGCTGAGTGTTTCCTGCTCTAAGCTCAATGGTTTACATGATGTAGAGGCTTGAGTTATCAAAGTGGCTCTGTGTTGTTGCAAGTGACAGTATGAATTAACATCCAGTCCAACCATGCACATTTAACATTCAGATATTATTTTTAAAGTCAGAGCCTTGTTTCGTGTCGCGCCAAATCTTTCAAATTACTTTCCAACACTCTCCCATAATTTGCAAATTTCCAGTCAGTTTGTTGCTTTTCCACACACACACAATACACAAGTTCTCTCGTAGGCTACTTCACAAAACTCCAATCTCACATTACAAATCACAACCTGCAAAAGTTTGATGCAGTGGAAGAAAATAATATCCAACTGTAAACAGCGCCCTCAATGAGGTCATGGGGAAGGTGCATTCACTGGCTGCTGATCTTGGAGCTCTCACAAACTTGCATATTTCCATTCCAGTAGAAACTCCTCACAGTCACTGATTTCATGTTTTAACATTTTCAAAGTGAAAATCACAGACTTCCATTGGTTGAATAAACGTCCCAGTCTCATTAAAAGTCATGGTCATTTATCAAATAGCAAAAGTATCAGTTCTTGTAGGAATGGAGCTACCATCATGACCAAAGCTCCAGTTCTCCCAAAAATAGCCAGAAAGTACATGGACCCTTCATCCAGCTTAAAACTGCCAAGCTAAAGGCAGATAACTTGTAACTGAATAACATGCAGCACTCAATCCACAGTCATTATGTTCCAGCAGTCCCTCAGATGATTAATGTAACTCTTGACAGTCAAAAACCAACAGTTTCAAATCCATAAACGGAATAGGTGTCGTTGATAACTCCAAACAACTGCTAAAAAGTGGGGCAATACAGTGCATTTTGAACCCAGGAGTCAGACATCAGTCAGACATGGTGAATGGTAACGACTCATACTCATTGTCCAACAATCAGACCATGTAAATAACTTCACAAATCCACATGACAACAAAAATCAATATAAATGATCTGATTTCGGTCTTCAAATTGCAAAAAATTCTGGCTTTGCTGTTGATTTTGTCGGGCGAGATACTCAAGGGTCACTTGCAACCACATGTAGTAGGGTCAGTATCAGAGTTTGCTCAGCAATTACATGTCAATTAAAATTTGATATACCCAGTTCTGCTCAGTTCATTATAACCGCACACTAAACAAACAAAGTGGGGGATCACACTGTTTGTCAATGCTCCAGAGAACTCCTTCATAGCTCCGCCTCTTGTAACCGTTTATGCAAATAAGGTTGAGACCGTTGGCCAATGGATTTAAGCTGAGAGTAAGCATGCCTGTTTGCAGTGAGCAAGCTCTTGACATTCTTGATCCCACACTTGTTTTTATCCCCGCTGATGACTCGTTTTGGCAAAGTGACAAAATCACAGGTGCAAGGCAATCAATATAAAATCCAATATTCCGCGCCATGAAAAAAAATCAGGCGCCAATGGATTGGTTTTTGATTAGGAATGGAACATTAAAACAAGAACTAAAAACAAATACCTCCATGGTGCAATTTATTACAGTGCGTTTCAATTACACGGCAGAAACTATCGCTTGACAAATTTATTTGCCTTGCTATAATAAGAAGGGAGTCAATCGTCAGGGACAATATCCGTCCCTTGCAATAAATATTGGATAGTAAGTAGTTGCTGCCAAGCCCAACTTTTCTGTAAACATCAAAATGAGAGTGCTTTAGAAACTTATGAAATGTGGGTCATTCCATGAAGGCGGGACACAATTTGTGACATTTTTCAGTATGATCATTTTTTTTTTTGAATATAATGTTGATTCTAATTTATGTTTGTCAATCATCACATTTTATTTGGATTTTGAAAGTATTTCAGAAAGTTTCATATCCATCGAAGTAGACTAGTGAAGTGGTGACAAAGCTTCAAAGGTGGTAAGGATATAATGGTGTCCCTAGTGTTCCACCTTCAAGGAATGACCCATGAACAAAAGATGCAAAGTCATAAAATTACTACCAGTCACTCACATGTATTTTGTGCTTTAAACTCAGAGAAAAAAAGCCAGACAGACTCTTTGCAATTTTCTTTTTCCTTCCCATAAAAAAAGTAAAAGGGACTGTTGCCTTTGGATTGGGCGCTTTTGGGCTATAAAAAGCACTTGTTATGAAATGAATATGGTTGGAAAGATATTTTAAAAGTAGAATACAATGATTCACATAAATATCCCTTGAAATTGTGTGGTTTTTGTTTAATTTCGTGACAGAACACGGTCGGCTATTTTTGTAGAACCAACATTTTGACTCGCTGGTTGTATTTCCGAGAGGCAAATTTATGTTTTTCGACTCACTCCTCACTGATAACCATACTGTAGGTGTTTTATCACATGAACAACTCCTGAAAAGGACAAATAAGGAGCAATTCCAAACAGCAAAACTTTAACATATTTGAAGGCAAAGAGTCTGTCTGGCTTTTTTCTCAGTTGTGTTTGGTCCCTCACTAATATTTTGTGTATCACTACTGCTAAACATATCCTGTATTTTTTTTTAAACATTGTATAGTGAAATGGTTTGAAATAAATCTTGCCACCAGCACTTCGCCTGTTGAATGTGTAATAAAATCAATGGAATCAACTAAAACTTGCATCAAACTCACAAGCACTCAATCCTCAACATCAGCAGTACAGCATACTGTTGAAGACATAATTTTCATTTTTCTGACCTCTGGTTCTTCCCAGATATAATCTTCCACAATAATAGCCAGATACTTTGATCTCACCAAGAAGTTCTTTGCATTGCAAGAACTACATGTACATGTTTTTTTTACCCGTAGACCGGTTTTTACTGTCTCTTATCACCGTTAACATTTCCACAGCAGCTCTCCATAAAAAATACCTCCTATCACATACAGCCAAAACAAACAATAAATAATGACACTTTATCAGGTGAACTTTGATATCCTGACGATTAAAGTTCAATAGTCAGAGCCATCGATAAGCCCCCGAGGTGTCACTTGAGGTCCAAACTGATTGAGTCGACCAGCCCCCCCCCCCCCTTTACTGTTGTTGCAATTTCGGCAGGGAGTTCATGGAGTCAAGCACAGACTGCTATCGCCCACGCTGGTGTTTGTTTAGTGTGTTTGTGCTCTTCTGTACACTTGTTATGGATACATTTTTATGAACTGTTTCACACTTAGCTACACTTGGTTATATTTTGGGGATAGATTTTTATTCCTGTGTACTCCTTTACATTGTATAATGTTTTGAGGATACTGGACCTTAAGTGAGTGTTGCAAACTGTAAGGTGCATAATATCAATTACAAATCAGTCATAAACCTTTCATAAATGTCTAAGATGTTGTTTTGGTACAGAACAGAGCAGAAAACTGTCCATAGATCCATATGATATAGAGGTAATTATACAAGGGATTAAAACAAAGGATGTATTTCCTATCAAATCTTAAAAATCTGTTTATTATAACTGTCTTCTAAAAAAAAAATAATAATATATAACCTGTGTTTAAGCTCGACATATCTTCATGATCAAACTCAAATTAAACAGATTTGATGTCCTTTCTCTCCATTACCCTGGTCTCAGCCTCGATTCCCATCAAAACTATTCTCAGAAACCATATATTTTCAACTAGAAGCATCCTAAAATTCCACGCCTGGCAGGCAGAATGATACTAAACCCCTCATCACTAAGTAACCCAGGGGATGTTAATTGAGTGGGTCTATTGAACGCAGAATTAATATCTTTAAAGACATTTGATCAAGAGAAGAGTTCCTTTCAGTGGGAGTACAGGCGAGAAATCAAGTCCAAACTTGTCACTTCAAAATTAGAAGTTGACATGGATTCTTACCGTGGCAAGCTGTTCCCTGAGTTGATCTAGCTCCCTCTGGATTTCATCTCTGGCTTTCTCTCTTGCCTCAGAAACTGCTTCCACCTTTTCGCGCCCTGCTGCGATGTTTTCTTCTCTCACTTTATCCAATTCCTAAAAAACAAACAAGCAAACACCCCCAACAAACAGAAGGACTAATTACTAAGAAAAGAATGCACAGTGCAATTTAAAACATGCCCAGTTACATTTCTATAGAGCCCTTTTGCAAAGTTGAAAAAGCGCTGTGGCGTAGAATATTTTGTAACTGGTTTAACAGCAACTGGTTTAACAGCAAGCGGCAACTGGTTTAACAGCAAGCCTGTGTCCTTCAGATTGGACAATAAACTGTACGTCCTGTGCATTGTGTAATCCACGTCAAACACCCAGGACACTTATCGAGAAAGAAAAGGGGCGTGTCCCAGTGTTTCTGGATCAGCTGCATAATTCGCCCTCTCTGAGCATGTTTGGAGTATAGTTCATGTGATGCTCATATGAACACATTGATAATGGACATTGCACAATAAAAATGAATACAATTAACATAAATGACTAGATCTAATTCTCCTTCACCTCTTTGAGGACAGTAACAGTTGTCTGGAGATGCTCATGTCTCTGATACGCAACGCGGAGCTCTCCTTGTAATCTAGCCGTCTCCTTAGCCACTTCCAGCTCTTTGTCCCTCATCTCCTCCCGCCGCCTCCTGGTGTACTCCTCATCTCGCTCCTGTCGCTCCTTCTCAACGGCTGCTTTAATCTAAAGCACATAATGGCAAAGGAAATACTTTATCCACTGTTGGAAAAATTTGTACAGGGAGACCGCCAGGGCAGGATAGCTCAGTTGGTAGGGTGTCGGTCTGTTAAGCCGGTGGTTGCAGGTTCAAATCCTGCTCCAATCAATTTTTCTGTGTTCATCCCAAAATTGATTTAAAAATTTACCCAGTCAGTTTCCCATGTGGTTTCTAAAAATGCATACCATGTGCTGCCAATGCTGTTTCCTTTTGCATACAGTGCAGTTGATTGCCTCCAAGCTGCCTGTACAAATTGCCTCCTGTGACAAGGCCAAAACAGTCCCAAATTTTCTAAAACCCTTTCCAGACAGTTGTGCGACTTTGTTAGATATAGTACTACAGGCCCCGACTGACAGTCGCTTATCATTGGACTCTGCATACAACTTTATCCAAGTCCAAACTTTGGATGTTGAGTCAACAATATAGAGTGGAGTATTTTGAAGGATATGGGAGGGTCTCTAGCCAAGAACACTAGACCGTTAGATTTCAAGTAAAAATGCAAAACCGATAACTGGTTATTCTTAAACCTTATGCTGTAATCATTTTCGAGTTTTTTTTTTTTTTTTTCCCATGGCAAAAAACAAGTTTTTACGATAAAAATACACAATGTATTTTCATACTAAAACAGAAAAGCTGAGCATATCGAAGGTTGTTTTCAACCTAAAAATGTCTCACAGAAAACCCCTCCAAATATCTCAAAGTATAAGATTTTCAAGGAAGTTATTACAGTCTATAGAAATACCGTCCCATGTTTCAATTTTCTAACACTCTCCACTTTATAGTATATGAGTGAAGTACGATCACTTTACAATCTTTAGAAAGACTTGTTTAATTCAGACCAGCTTACCATTTCTTCAGTTTGTTCCTTCAGTTGCTGTTCCATTTTCAGTGCTTCCTCCGTCTGTTGTACCAGTTGAGACTTAACCGTTCTGAGGTCTTCCTCTCTCTCCTTCAGGGGAAGGGAGGACATTATTAATTACCAGAGCATCGAGAAAAAAAACAGGAAAAAAAAACACGTAGAAGAGAATCTGTGACATCTCAAACCCAGTTCTTCATAATAACCAACACTTCTCACAAAAGAGATTTTAATCACATGGTTGTAACATGTAAATCTACTCAGATTCAAAAAAATAAAATTTTCCTTTGAATTTGTTAGCATACATTCTCAAACATTCCTCTAGAACTCCCCCAAGTGCAAACGAAAGATGGCAAAGATTTGATGGCAACAAAGAAGTATTTTGATGAAAAAAGATTACTCAAAAGTTAACCGTCACATGAAACTGACCACATGCTCAAAGTTTGCAGCACTGATTTCTTTAAGTTTGTGGGTGGTGCTTGAAAGAATAGTAGGCAAGCAATTAAATGTGCTCTAACATAAAGTTTTAACTGATTTGAGACAAAAACATTTCCAGAGCTATATAGTGACTTACAGTGAGTGACCGTTTAGTAATCATCATCAACTCCGATGTCTTCTCATCTTGAGCTGCCACAGCTTCCCTCTTCTCCTTCTCCATGCTTAGTTTGAGCTGCAAAAAAAAGACAGAAATAAAATAAAATAGTCTGTTCCTCTTTTTGGTATACTGAAATCAGTATTTCTAATTGCTTTTGCACACTGGGAACACAACAAAGATGGTGGACTACTCACATTTTCAATCTCATGGTCCTTCTCCTTAAGTAGTGCCTCTCTAAGTTCAACCATCGCTAGCTCCTTCACCACGTCAGCATTCCTCAATTTCCCCTCCATTTCCTTCAAGGCGTTTTCTCCTTTTCTACCCTCCTCCTCCGCCTCTCTCTGCATCCCCAAGATTTTCTCCCCGAGGGCCTCGTTGATTTTGTCCTTCTCAGCGATGGTCGCTGACACTTGGTGAAGGTGCTGGTCCTTGTCTTGGAGCTGCTGTCTCAGGGTTTCTAACTCTGTCTGCAGTTTGCCATTAAGCTGCTCAAGAAGCTTGTTTCTCTCCTACGGAAATTGACATATAATTGTTGGGCTAGCTTAATGAGGTCATGTAAGAAGATACCATCTCATCAAGGTTTTTTGACGACAGGATGAACTACGCATCTTCATAATTCTCACATGCATGTAGCAACCCATGGGATGAATCTATTGCATGGAATTTTAGATTGTGGAAGGACTCTGTTTGTAAATTTCTTAAAAGAAATGCATTCACAACTACTTTGGGTTCAGTTTTGCTATAACACTGAAACTGGACTCATTTCAATACAAGGCAAAAATGCACTTATTTCTTTTTGCCTGACAGCATGACATTTATAGGCAAAAGTGTTGCTGCTTAAAACAAAAGTTAAAAGTAAAAGAAAACACACAAAGAAAAGCAAATTTGTAATAAATTATTTCATTACAATACTCTTTTACTCTACATTTAGGAGCAGCAATAAACGTGGACAATTCTAAAGATGGAAGATGCTGAAATCAAATCAGCACAAAGAATTTATTGGTAGTGACTTGTCTTTGAATTACCTCGATGTGTAATTCTCTCTGATCTTGGTGCTCTGAGATGAATAAAGTTTGTAGCTCTTTCACCTTCTCGGTTAGGTTGGCTTTCTGACTCAAGAGTTCCTCAACATTGTGACGACTTTCCTCCAGTTCCTAGTTTTGAGTTAAAATACAAAACTGTCAAATACTGTCAGATTTGTCAAAAAGTGACACAAATTCCATGTTCAAATGCCCATCACATCAACTATAAATCCAAGCATGCTCAGAGAGGGTGCATATGCAGCCAATCCAGAAACACGGGGGCAATAAGTGTTCTGGATCTTATATGTGCATTTCACAATGCACATAACCTTCGGTTTTACATCCAATCCAAAAAATGCGGGCTTGATGTCAAGGAGCACTATCATGTCCCAGACAAGCCACCAACCATGACAACACATGGAATGGTCTCTCATCCAATTACTGACCATGGTCAATGGTGCTTAACTTGGCAGTTATATCACTAGCTCTGACATTGAGCTCATTGTCCGTAAAGAGTTTATTTAACACATTGTTGGCAATAGGGGAGGAGGCAGTTATGTTTGTCTCGCAACGGATTCATTTACCCCTCCCTGTTCTTAGCTGTGCTGTGAAGAGACTTGCGTTTATATGTCGCCATGTCCTGTTTCTCCACATTCGGGCAGGTTTCTATCCCTTCAAAAAGTAGCCCACACCTCGTGTGGCCTTTGGGCTTTGTGACGGGCGAATTGCATAACAAAACAGTTTCAAAAAATTGTTACGGAAGATTCCCCAGAGTAAACAGTTCTTCCCAGGCTTCAAGGCTACTATACATACGCAGTTTTTTATATAGCGCTTTATCACACCCTATGGGCGTCTCAGAGCGCTCAATATTTTTTCCTGCGAGGTATGATGAGTTACGTTTTTGAAGTATGAGACCTGTTCCTTTACATAGCACCATGTTACGGTTCACAAGGTGCTGTGGCGCAATCTGCAGCCGATCCAACCAGGAACACCGGGGCGAACCCCTTCTCTTTCCGATAAGTGTCACTGGGTTCTTTTACGTGCATTACACAACACACGGGACCAATGGCTTTACGTCCCATCCGAAGGACAAAGCAATAATGGTTAAGTGTCTTGCTTAAGGACACAAGTGTCACGACCGGGACTCGAACCCACACTCTGCTGATCAGAGACACCAGAGCTTGAGTCCGGTGTTCTTATCCGCTCGGCCACGATACGCCACAAGGCTAGTATGGTGGTATGCATTTAAAACATCCTTGGTTTCGTTTCAAGATTTATAACATGATAATAATAATGACCTCTCGGAGAGAGTCCATCCTAGCCCTTGAAGACTTCTGTCCATTAAACAGCTCTTGTTTGGTGGAACTCAGCTGCCTCTCCAGCTCAGATCTCTCCATGGGTGAAAGGTCACCCTCACCGTTACGGACTCGCATCTTCAACTCATCTCGCTCCTTAATTACTGCAATCATCTGGATAATTGATGAATAACACAACAGGCATGATGGGAGCAATTCCACGGTTTCTCATGTTGCATTGACTACAGGAATAAGAGTACTGCTTTTCTGAATGATTTTCCATTAAAATCTGGGGTCAATCCTGGTGGTAAGTGATGAGGATTTGGAGCCGGAAATGCAATGCAAATGACTGGTATACATACATGTACAAGTGTCATCAATTACCAATAGGGTTTCATAGAAAGCTGCTTATAACATGTCTTAAGCACAAAAAGTAGGTAAGTGCAACACAAATATGCTTACCAGAATAAGGTTACCAGCCAAAATACTACATCATGTGTGCAATATGTGGCTGGTATCCTGCTTATTTTTGCTAACCAGAAATGTTCAAGCAATATTCTTTGCTTGAAGCAACTCTATGAAATTGGGACCTGTTCTTATCAATAGCAAGAGGGTGCATCTGAAAGACGATTTCCTTTACAATGCATCACAGGGAAATGTTTACATGCTTAAAATGTGTGTAGAAACCAAATTTGCCAATAAGAGTATCTTTTTCAATTTGTTAGCTCGAGTTCACCTTTGAAAAGTAAAGCTGAAGCAGTATTTAATTAATGTAACGATTGTATCGGGATTAAAAACTGTATAATCAGTATGTTTTGTTTTACCGATGTGTGTTAAGCACTGTTTTCTTAGTGCTTTTCGAGTCCTGTGGAAAAAAATCCACAGGTACACTTTCGGGTGGGAATCGAACCTACAACCTCAACACTTTTTTTTTTTTTTTTAATTGTGTGAGTTGTTTGGGTATTGTGGGTAAAATGATGTTCACAGATGGGATTTAAAAAGGCTTTTTCAGCAAGAAACTCAAATTTCCATGTGTATTGCGATAACAAGCATGTCAACTGTTGTCTTTGAAAACGACCGTTCGGGTGCAAATTCTTGATGGCACATTGTAGCGCGCGTCCTGGGAACTGACATAAATATGAATGCAATAATAACTACCTCATTTGGAGAGAAACGCATGAGACTGTTATTATTATCCAACCCGCTGTTCTCTTCCTGAGGTATACCGGGTCCTTGAGGTTGATTGACTGTAGCAATAGATTGCTCTAGATCCTGCAGTTCTCTTCTAGCCTGGTCTCTTTGGTATTCCAACACCATTAATTCTGACCTACAGAAAAGATTCAAAGCCAGGTTTGAAGGAATTCCACAAAATGGCTTGGCAATTGCTTAACTCTTTAGAGACCATACCACTCGCCAAGATATGACTAAATACTGATGATTTGGTTTATGGTAAAAATGTCTGACATTGTAATGCAAACAGAATTTTTGTTTTCCTTTCGAAATGTAGATATTATCTAAACAGGGGAACGGTGGAAAGTGTGAACTTGGGACGTGACCTTCTCTCTGGGGTGAAGTGGAAATAGGTCAAATCTTGTGGCCGTTTGCAGCCGCTATGAGCATTTTTGTACAAACCACTTGTGGTCGATGCATTTTATTTTACTTTATTTGCTATATTATGCTTTAGGTATTATGAGAGTGAGAGAGAAGGCTGGGGAGTGCGACCAAAACAATGAATGCCGCTTATTGCAATGATCAGCTGTTCCCCACCCTCTGGATCTGTTTTTGCCCCTCCCCCTCCCCCACCCTCTGGATATGTCCTTGCCCCTCCCCCTCCCCGACCCTCTGGATCTGTCCTTGCCCCTCCCCTCCCCCACCCTCTGGATCTGTCCTTGCCCCTCCCCCTCCCCCACCCTTTGGATCTGTCCTTGCCCCTCCACCTCCCCCACCCTCTGGATCTGTCCTTGCCCCTCCCCCTCCCCACCCTCTGGATCTGTCCTTGCCCCTCCCCCTCCCCCACCCTCTGGATCTGTCCTTGCCCCTCCCCCTCCCCCACCCTTTGGATCTGTCCTTGCCCCTCCCCCTCCCCCACCCTCTGGATTTGTCCATGCCCCTCCCCTCCCCCACCCTTTGGATCTGTCCTTGCCCCTCCCCCTCCCCCACCCTCTGGATCTGTCCTTGCCCCTCCCCCTCCCCCACCCTCTGGATCTGTCCTTGCCCCTCCCCCTCCCCCACCCTTTGGATCTGTCCTTGCCCCTCCCCCTCCCTCACCCTCTGGATCTGTCCTTGCCCCTCCCCCTCCCCCACCCTCTGGATCTGTCCTTTCCCCTCCCCCTCCCCAACCCTCTGGATCTGTCCTTGCCCCTCCCCCTCCCCCACCCTCTGGATCTGTCCTTGCCCCTCCCCCTCCCCCACCCTTTGGATCTGTCCTTGCCCCTCCCCCTCCCTCACCCTCTGGATCTGTCCTTGCCCCTCCCCCTCCCCCACCCTCTGGATCTGTCCTTTCCCCTCCCCCTCCCCAACCCTCTGGATCTGTCCTTGCCCCTCCCCCTCCCCCACCCTCTGGATCTGTCCTTGCCCCTCCCCCTCCCCCACCCTTTGGATCTGTCCTTGCCCCTCCCCCTCCCCAACCCTCTGGATCTGTCCTTGCCCCTCCCCCTCCCCCACCCTCTGGATCTGTCCTTGCCCCTCCCCCTCCCCCACCCTTTGGATCTGTCCTTGCCCCTCCCCCTCCCCCACCCTCTGGATCTGTCCTTGCCCCTCCCCTCCCCCACCCTTTGGATCTGTCCTTGCCCCTCCCCCTCCCCCACCCTCTGGATCTGTCCTTGCCCCTCCCCCTCCCCCACCCTTTGGATCTGTCCTTGCCCCTCCCCCATCCTCCCCTTTGTCCTTGTTCATACCTCAATCCATCAGCTCTCTCCATGCTCTCTCTGGTAATCTCCTCAGCCTTTTGGATATCTCTCTTGTTGCGATGGACAGCCTCTCTCAGATTTTTCAGATCACTCAAGGCAACCTGGAAAACAACGAGGTTGCAAAAAACACTGTTCATTTAGAGTGCAGTGTTCGGGTACCGGTCATGGCACTTGTGTCCTTGAGCAAGACACTTAATCATAGCTGCTTTGTCTTTTAGATTGGATGCAAAGACACATGTCCCGTTTGTTGTGTAATGCACATAAAACAAAACCAGTACACAATTATCATTAAGAGAAGGGGTTGGCAACAGATTGTGCTGCATCACCTTGTAAACCCTTACAAGGTGCTATATAAGTGGGTCTCGTAATTAAAAAACTTAGTACACCTGTTGTCCACAAACAATAAACACTTTAAGACACTAATAGATAAAGCACAATGCAAGAACTGAGTAGTATTATTAATAATATTAACTGATAGTAATATCTTGCAATTAAATGAGTGCACTCTTTTAAAAAGGCAATGCAGCAACAATCCCCTTCTAATATGTGTCTTGAAAATTACACAACTGGAATAAATCATTTCTTTCCCCATACATATTATTTAACTTCTGTTTATAATATATGTCTTAAACACAAATATAATAAATTGAATGCACTCTTGGATGAACAAAAACCAACAATAAACGTGTACTGTCACCTTATAAGATGTACATGTAAAGTGAAAACTCGTCCCAAAACAAATGATCAATTTCTTGCAAACAAGAGAGGAAAGCGAAGTCAATTCCAAGAAAAGATGTAGCACTACTTATACGAAAGACCTGCAGTTCATCATTACCTGCTTTTTGGTGGAAATTTCCTCAAAGCTTGACTCCAATTCATCCAGCTTTCTTTTCATCTTGGTCTCTGTTGCAAGCTGGATAATGGATGACAAAAGAGTCAAAAGAATCAATGATGTTTCCAGTAAAAATGAACAACAAATAAACTATATTTGTGTATTATTTGTATATGTTTTTTATTAATATTATCACATTGTGACCCACAGGTCAAGTAGCATGACAATTTACAATACGCAATTCTCACATTGAGCTACAACTCTGATGATAATTGTGAGGTTGATTCTCATGTGAAGTCCTCAGTATCACCCGATTCGACTAACCACCAAAGCTTATAAACAAGGTGGTCGAGTATCATGATAGCCACTGTAGCTTATAAGCGTGGGGTCACATATCATGATAGTCACCGTACATGTAGCTCAGAAGCAAGGTGGTCACGTATCATGATAGCCACTGTAGCTTATAAGCAAGCTTAGGTGGTCATGTTTCATGATAGCCACCGTAGCTTATAAATGAGGGGTCACATATCATGATATACACAATTCACCTCACTTAAAGAGTGGATACTCTATCATGATACCATGATAGTATCATGGGAGGTTTATAAGCGAGGCTGCCATGCTTGGCGGCAACCTTATAAACTACAGTAGCCAGGTGAATCGGTGGCTATTATGGGTTGTTGCATGGCAATTACTACAGTGGATGGGGATTAATTAATGTGTTGGGCCAACGATGATACAACTCACCAGTTCCTTGATAGTAGCCATGTTGTTACTACCAGATGGTCCCTCCAGCCCATCGAACTCCACACTTCCATTGCCCTGACGTCTACCAGGGTTTGCCTTTGGTGTCGATGTCTTTATGCTGTTTTCTCTAATTGTTCTCTTCTTCTTCTTCTTGGCTCCTGGTTTTGTTCTTGGGACATCATGTTGCGTGGCCATGTCATCCCCATTCTTAGAGTAAAGTGGTTCGTCCTTATCCCTGCTTTTAGAAATTGATGAATTTTAAAATTAAGGTGAAACATGGGTCATGTTAGAAAAAATACTGGTATTGGTAAGCTCACTCTCTATCAGTCAATATAAGGTACAATATTGGTAATAGTGGCAAATGGTGATGCTTACTCTCTCTGAGTTAACAAAATGTGAATGTATACTATGTAGTGTTGGGTGAACAAGGAATAATTGACTAGAATGGGAATTGAACCTGTGACCTCTCAATCTGATGCCAGTGCTCTACTAACTAAGCTAACTTGCCCTACATGTATGTTGGCAGTCTCTGTATTTTGTCAACATTTTAGTTGAGGAGTGAGGGGGGGGGGTGCCAGTCAAAAGTCATATAAGCTTATGACTGCTGTATGGCCAGCAATCATGGCCAGGTTTACGACACAACCTAAAAAGTGGCAGTTAGGGGATCACCATAAGGGGATGTGATTTATCTTTTAAGTATCAGGTTATGAACCACAACGGTAAATTTACCCACTCAGTTTCCCTTAATAAGATTTATTACTTGGTATCTACTATTAGTGATAACAAATACTGTTTACTCAAAATTATGGGAGTGCTCAAAGGTAATGTTTCATCATCACTTCAAAAGAAACCAGTGAAACAACATGAACATTTTATAAACTGTGTCTCGGAAAATGCAGACAGTTCGCTGTTGTCTTTCATGAAGTAAATTGGGAGTTTTCTATGATGAAAAACCAAGAGCACAATGTGTAAATTCAAACTTAAAACTGTGCATTCCTACATGTGCATCAAATAGTTTATCTGTAAAGAACAGGAAAGAACATACTACTATTGACTAACTAGAGTATATTGCCCATTATTTATAAAAAAAATCAATGCTCTGAGGCCATGTTGAAATAGTAGAAGTTATAAAAACTTGAACAGATTTTACGGGCATTCTTGTTTTAAATTGACTGTGTAAGTCAAACTTTGAAATACAGATGAACAAAATTGTTGAGGGGAAGCCAGTGTGACAGCACCTTTAAGCAAGACTATTTTCAACTGTACCTGGTCATCTGAAAAAAACCTTCAAATTCTGCTGCCTCCTCCTCCTCCTCCTCCTCTCCTGCCTCTACAAAGTCTTCTTCCTCAATTGCAAATCCATCTTCACATTTCTGCTCCATTATAGAGGACGACGTTTCAACAGCCGGTGATGCCCGAGTTGCTAATGCATCTTGCAGTTGGAGCATAAGATGTCCAGCTTTGTTACATATTTCCTCAAACGTTGGCGACAAGCGAGATAAAGACACTGGGGACGGGCAATCCAAACTGACACTAGCCTGAGAGGGAATGTCATCCGAGATCTGGAATGATGACCTCTTATTAGATGAGTCTGAGCATGGAAGGAACTGTACCTCAGAGAGGAATGTAGGAACTTGATGAGACTGACACGTTGAAGCGTCATCACTTTCAATAAAATCAACTTTCCCATTGGAAGATGTCGCTACATCTAGGTATTTTTCACACCTGACAAATTGCGAATGGGCAACAGTGCCCTCTATTGACCATTTCATGCCATTAGGGGGCTGTAACCTTATGAAAACATAACTAGATGTTTCGTCTGTTTTTTCATCCCTCGTAATGTGCGTATTTTGGTCATCATTAACAAGCACAGATTTCAAGTGATTGGGCTCCCGAGTGACATTTTGTTCATATACTTGCAAAGTTCCTTCTTTGTTCTCAGATAACGATGACGACTGTGAACTTTTCTTAACTGGATGGTCTTTTGTTCTGACATCATTCAAAGGCACAGAGCTGTTGTCAACCACATATACATTGACATTTGACTCACATTCTGAGCCAGTGTCACTCCTGGATTTTTTCAGAGATTCAACCTCTTCATTTGGATTATTCACATTATACATGTGGTCTTCAGGTGACTCATAGGAATCTTCAGCCCCTACATTAAGAGCTATGCTACTACCGTTAGAGTCATCTGAAAGACTGGACACTAAGTGATTCTTAGACGTTCTTCGCAATTTGTTGAGCTCAAGTCTCTGTTTTATCATCGGAGTAATTCCATTGCCTCCGGTTGCGTGCCAAACTGACCTCGCCCGTTCCGCGGAACTGCTGTCTGAATTCAAATCAACAGAATCATTCAGGGAGCCGAATGAAGGAACTGTGAGAAAATTGGATGACCGGCGGCCGGATGACACCTGAAGTTGCCAGTTTTTTCTTTTCTTTGATTTGTCTGTTATGGCTGGTGACATTTTAGATATGCTGGTTTGAACTTCGTCCTTGGAAGATCCATTTTGATCAATGGAGTGAGCGTTCATACTTGCTTTCTTATTTTTAGTTAAAATTTCCTCAGTCGGTGTTTTAGTTTCCCTTGAAACATTGGGATGAGATGGGAGTTTATTTGAAATAAATCTGCCATCTATTGGGGCTGTTTTACCTGGTTGGACATTGGACAAGTTGGTTTCATTTTTCTCGGTGCCACTGATGTCAACAATGCTTTCATCAATAGAATTCACTTCCTCATAGCCCTCATCTTCTTGTAGAGGACTATATTTTGTCTTGTCTCTAGAAAGCACCTTTTTCCTTCTATCCCGAGGATCAAAATCTGTGAATATTTTCCTGGAATGTGCTGGAATCTCCTTGTTTGATTCCTCCTGACTGGCCGTCCTCCCTTGTTGAACTTTCACGTTTTCTTCACTTTCTTGATCCTGAATACTAACAAGACTACGCTGTCGCACAAGGCATTCCAACTTGGAGGCAACCTGTTGCAGGGTTTGCTTCACTGTTAAGGGTCGACGAAAAACATCCGATCCAAAAGATCCAAAGCCCTCGGTAGAGGCGTTACTACGCTCTGTGACGACCCGCCCAAAGCCAGCCAAGAGAGGCTCCATCCCATCACTGTACAGAGTGTTCCTTTCACTGAGTGTTCGTAGCTTCTTCCTCTGGTAGTTCATGTTGGCTTCTAACGAGGTACTTCTGATGATGGCTGGTTGTTCAAATCCAAGATTCCACTCCTCGAGTTGGTTCGTTGCTGAGGGGAGAGGATCAGGGAATTCAGTTTCTTTATCACCGGGAACGAATGCAAGAAAGTTCTCCCTCACAACATCGGCTTTAGTTGCTTCAAACCCTCCACTTGGAAGATTTTTAAGTTTGATGGCAGCAGAGTCAATGCAATCATTAGTGTCTTCATCCACAATGAGACAATCTGGATAAATTTTCGACTTGCTGCTCTCCGTCAGATTTATCCCTTTGTCTAGTGCCTTTTCTTTCTCTGCTGCAGACAAAGGGTGCTCTTCATCTATGTTTTCGTCTTCATTGGCAATTTGCAAATCATTTCCTGGGGCACTACAATCAGAGTCTGAAGCCATAACATGTCTTTCAATATGTGATGAGATTTGAATTCCAGCAGCATCTAATCCTGTGTTAGGGTTGCTATGGTGATTGCCTTGTGAATTCCTTGGGTGATCATCTTGCCTGTCATCATTACTTTCACTCTTATTGGAATTTGTGAGCCACGGTGACTTCTCGGTACCCTGAGGCATAATTTCAAGGTTTTGTTGTTTGTATTTGATGACATCACCAATACAATTGTCATGGATTATTTTCATGGCTTCAGGAAAAACTTTCTCTTGATCTTGCTCTGCAGTATCATGTTCTCTGGCTCCTGAGTTTTCCAATTTGAGCGCAATAATATCATTAACAGTAACTGCAGGCTCATTGGTAAAATGTTCAGTATCCTTCGATGCATTTTTTTTCATGTTTTTCTGATCATCTTCTACTTGATGAGAAAATGGATCCTGGGTTTCCGAATCTGGGATGCTTTCCTTGAATTCAGCAGACAACATCACTGGAGTTTCAGAGAAAGTGACTTTGGAGAAACTTTCTCCGTCAGAATACTGCTCCCCGTCTTCGTCTTCTTCGATCGTTGCATCAAAATCAAAATCTGAATGGTGAGAAGTGTAGAAATCTTTTGTTTCCTTAAAAGGGTTCCTAGATTTGTCATTTGTGTGGGACGGTATTTGAATGGATTGTAGGTTCTCATTGGTGTTTGAATCATGCTGCGGCTCATCAAAGTGGTGTTGGCTGGCAACGTCTGGTTTTTCCCCATCTGTCTTGATGATTGGGGAAAGCAGCTTCTGGGGTTCTGTTTCCGCTACTTGACTTGGGGGCTCATGGCAAGGTTCCTCCTTCTCTGCTATCATGGAGAGCCCTCCATCGGATATTTCCTGGCTTTTGTTTTCCTGTGATGTACTCTTGGTGAAGCCATCAGCCGTTGTCATGACGGACTCAAGTGAGTCAGATCTTCTAGCATCCTTACTTATTCTGTCTTCTTCTGTACCACTCGGCATGACAAATACTTGTAGAGAACAGTCTAGGTCTTTGTCTAACATTCCATCAGGATGTTCACTTATTGACTCCAGGAAGAAGAGAGGTGACAACAGGGGAGAATGCAGATTGGGACTGGTTTGACAAGAGACTGTCTCCCCATTGCTGGGGTTTCCCTGAGAGGCATCATCTCCCTCGACTGTAATTTGGTTTAAGTCATGTTCGACTTCTACATCTGATGAGATAGGTGCAGCAGGATTGGAAGATTCTGGGGCTGGTTTGACTGATCTCGTTGGAAGGTCAACTCTGTTGGGATTCTGTTTATTGTGCTGCGTGTGGAAGGGCTTAATTGCGAAAGACAATGGTGCTGGAATGTTACTACTCTTTGTTTGTTTTGGGGAAATGATAGCCAACAATCTGTCAACAGCACTATCACTTTCACTGGATTTAGTTCTCCTCATTGGGCCTGCAGAGTTGGCTGTGGTTATTATTCTTGCATCCATAGATTTTGCGCTTTCATCCTGACTACTCCGGGGTGACATTTGTGGACTTCCATTTCGAGAAGGCCCATTTTCAAATCCAGAATCCTTGGAATCAATGATTGCTTTTACAACAAGGTATTGCTCCATGGTGACTTTGGCCGTCTTGTCAGTGTCCACATCTGCAATGGCCTCATCCACATCCACGTCGGTGGTACCTTGCCTTGACATTGCTTCCCGTGACTCAATACTTGGCTGTTCCATAACAATCTTTAATTTGCAGGGAAAAATTGCCTCATCAGCCATTTCAAGACTGTGAAGCTTAGGAAGCTGCCTCCCTGCTGGAGCATCCTTGTTCGCATTCACCTGTTTGGACTTTACCATCCCAGGTTTAGAGCTCTCATCCTCTTCTAATAGAGGCTCCAGGGATGTTGGGAGTGAGGTCTGCTTTTTCATGTACTTCCTACGTCTGTCCCTGGCACTTGATTTATGATTTTTATGCAAGGGACTGTATTTCTGTCCTCCTTGGGAGCGCCTAGATGCAGGAGGCAAATCAGGAGTATGTTGTGGAGCTAAGACATGCTGGCTTGGCTGGCTCTGCTTCCCAATCTCAGAGAGGGCCTGCCCAAATGACGAAACCGTGGCAGCCTTTTTCAAAGAACGTCGCAGACCAACTAACTTAGATCTGTCTGCTCCTTGCTGTCTGCTTAGAACAGCATCTTCAGATTGGGAAGGGTTTAAAAGATCTAATGGCTGAGCTGCTGATGAATATGACTGATGAGTACGAGGTCCAGCTGTCAAGTTTTTACTAGGCACTGGAACATTATGTAAAGGAGACTGGTGCACAAACGATACCTTTTCAGTGGGTGGAGTGGAGCTCCCTGGCTTTGGTGGTAAGTGTTGAAGTAAATGATTCCCACTAGAATTACCAAGAAGCCGCCGAACCTCCTCAACTCGCTGCTTCAGTACCTGTTCTTTCCAGGATCTTAGGAAGCGATCTGGTATTCCCATATTTGACCCAGCGAATCCCAGGTCAATCAAGACATTTTCAGCAAGTGTCCACTCACCCTCAGATTGTGGGTGGTCTTCACCTGCGGAGGAGCTGATACTCCCATCGATGCTGGCTCCCCTTGATATTGAGCTCACTGGAGATGCGTTTCCAACTCGCAAGGCAAGCTCCAAGTCTGTCTCGTTAGGAAGCCGAACACGGGAACCACTTCTTCCTGGAATCACATCTCCACATTGCATATTAAGGGCAGTCAGGAGCCTTTCATTTGTCACATCATGAGGCTTATTGCTGCCTTCAGGTGCCTCGTGGCTTCTTACTTGTGGATCTTCTGGGAGTCCGACATTCGATCGTCGACGTGCTGTCTCTGCCCTAGTCTGATCTACCCACTTGGCCACACTTGCATTCATCTCTTCTTCATCATCATCTATTAAACTCCTCCGAGATTTTTCTGGTAGATGCCCACTCCTGGTCGTTTTTGGTAGTTGCACAGGTCGTCTGCCATCTACAGAAACAGAATTAGTTGAATCTGACTCTAAGGACGATCCCTGATCTTCCCTAGAATAGGAGCTATCCTCTTGATCTATTGGTACGTGGACGCCTGAAGTAAAAGGACTTTCACTGTCAATTTGTTGAAGTGCCTGGTCGAGACTACTGGAGGAGCTTCCAAAGCTCTGCAAGCGACTTGGAGTACAGCTGTTGTCCAGAGACTGCAGAGAAGAGCACTGGTGACTGTGAAGGCTCTCTACCTCTTCATAGGTGGAAAAGGAGTCCTGGTGTTGGGCATTCCAGGCAGCCGCTCGCTGGCGGCCTACTGAAGGATCTTGCCATGATGGATGATTAGCTTGACCAGGTCTGAATCGAAAGAGAGAAGAAAAAAGAGAGATCTAATGAGCTACAGTGAAAAGCAAGCTATTTCTATTGTTATACAATAAAACAATAAAAGTTACAATCTACAATAAAACTTCTTTGAAACAGCATCTTCAATAAGACTTATAGATAATTCCCTCACGAATTTGACATGTCTGTTAAAAATAAAACTCACAAACCATAAAGAAGGTAGTTACTAACACCTGAATGAATGAATGAACTCCTACAGTTATTATTGACAGAGAGCACATTTTAATAAAAGTAGTAATAATAATAGACATTTATTGCGTCTGTCAGATTTGACACTCGTGGCGCCATTGTGGGTGATATGCAGTATAGGCATATACATGTACAAGTATTAATACAATCTACTAACATGGTAATTTAACACAAGGTAGGAGTTTGGGAAATGGTAGGCTTTTGAATCGTTTACATGAGCTTTCTTTTCTGAGTTCAGAAGAGACTGTGTTTCAGGGTGCTAAATAAAAGGGAACTTAGAACACAACTGACGTTTAGAGTGACATGCTACTTGGCTCCTTATGTTTTAACTTCCCTTTCTAAGAAAAATGTCAGTATCTTGATAATGCTTTATTAAATCCTCATTTTACTTAACTATTTTTTAACTATGTACATGTATAATTCTAACTGATGTACTTTTATAATAAAGTATATACCTGAGACGGATTTCATTATCATGGCATATACATTTCAACAAGCAACATAAATATGTACAAATCAATTTCATGTTTATACTGAGCTACCTTAAAGTAAATGTCTCCGCGCACTCAAATGTGAAATATGAAAAAGCAAAGTAGACAAACAAGTCGTTTTCGAGGATTCAGTGGTTTTGGTTACCAAACAGATTTTAAATTAACATTCCAGCCATTGTTTTTTTGTAATGCAGAATTTAACAGGGATAAGAGTTGATGTCTGTGCAATTTCTGAAAATGGCTTGTGGGTCTGGGTCCCCCCTTATTTTAGACTCTGAACCTCCAAACTATTTACAGGTTTACAGACTCTGAGCATCACCAGAAGTACAACCCGTTGTTTGGACACAATGTGGACTATTTCTCTCTCCCTTTGGTAACTGCTTTACTTCTGTCAAGAAAGTTCAGGATAGTTTCAAAATCTCCTTAAAAGGAGATTTTGGAAAAATCCTGAAATCAGGAAAATTCCTGAAAACTCACAACCCTGATTTAATAAGAGAAATGAGATGGCCACACCTTAATTAAGAATTAGTGACCAAACAAATATTTTGTAAAGGTATTCATAAGGGGGGTCAATGGACTTGAGATTCTTATAATTTCTTGGTTTCCCCTTTGATGACAACATTTTTTTTCAGCGCAATATGAAGCTGATGGGCAAACAACAAACGTTATCTACGTGTATTTCAACAGACAAAGCACAAAGGCCACCATGGAGAATTACCCACACACACTCCGTCAATGTGCTCTGGAGTGTGCATGAGGAGACTAAACGTCTTCCTGGCAAAACAATAAACGGAAAGGTTGGATGCCAGTTGTACTTTTTTTTCTTTACATCTCAACACCTCAATGCTGGACTCTCTCCCCGGTCTTCCTAAATGACTAAATTGGTGTGTCAACACTGTAGGGATGGCAGCTTGATTGCTGTGCAAACAAAAGCCATGCCGTATCAATGACCTCTCTAAAAGACTGTTTTTGTCTTCTGTTGATCAGTTTTTTTGTTCATCTGTGATTGCGTACATTTTGCTGGCACCGTGTCCATTAAACATCAGTGTACACACGAGTTGACAGAAATCTCTTACATCCAAGCTCTTATTATTTCTTTAAGTTCCAGTGGGACAAGATTTTGGAGTAAAATATTTTGTTAATGTTTGATGTGCATACTAAATCCAAACCTGCTTTAGGGTAAGAGTGACTTTGTGTTTGTTACTTTTGAAAACAAAGCTTATAAAACCGATCATTGTAGCCATTCAATATTAAAAAAAAAATTGTTTTTAATTGAAGCGTTTTTGAAAGGCCAGCACAAGCATCTGCAACAATAGACCCTTCCCATGAAGTATGTAAGTTGCATATCGGGCATGTGCACTAATACAACTGGTTGGCAAAATGAAGGAACCTTGCGCCTTTCGTATGGGGCCTGAAGGTGGCGGGACACATACACCTTCATGTGGCTGCCTAATTAGTGTAGGTAAATTCAAGGCCTTCTCATCAATCGCTTTCTCCAGATCCAGTGATTTCCATGCATCTCTAGTCTTCTGAATAAGTACAAACAAATAGCCTAACCCTGAAACTTACGGAAAAGTGTCATAAACAAGTGCCTTCTAGTTTACAAAAACACCAGGATGTACCTTTTGTTTTAAAAATTACCGCTGATAACTTCTTCTTTCCGGGGAGAGTGGGGAGGGGGGGGGGTTCGTATATCAAAATGCACTTAATCCATTTGTAATAGATCTCATGAGATGAGCATTGAGGTGCAAAACGTGTCTTAAATAACAGCCTCTTAAATAAATGCAAATTGTCGAGTCCTCCTCCATGTTTTGCAATCCAGCCTGGGGGTATTCCTCTTAAGGGCATCATTAGCAATAGCCAGAAACCATCAATAATCAGAAGAGTTATTATTGACAGACTAGCAATAGATGGATCCCTGTTTAAAATACAGTTTAAAAGATTTAGCTGTGTTTATACATCAAAATGTCAGCACTTGCTAATGTTGTGCTGACTTTGAAGTCTTCCCAACCACTTTTACAGCTGACAAGAAAAGAAAGAAAACAACACAGCTTTATAAAGCAAACTTTTGGATACCTTTCAATGCTTTTACTGAAAGGGTTTTATTTGGGATTTTCATACTTAAACTCTACCTAACTTGTGAAAAATCAAGTGTTGTAATACTTCAGCCCCTTTCAGTGGCAATCCAAGCTCTACATTTCACATGCAGAGCAGGACATTTGCAAATAGATGGCTTTATGTAGTAGACCCAAGCCGTGGTGCATAATCCTGTTTGTTTTTTTTTTGGTTTTTTTTTAATCCCAGCAATTTTAATTTTGAATTAAGTGAGATTTAGCCTTGCTATCTCAGACAATGAATATGACAATTTTGCTTATCATCAAAAAGGTTATACAGGTTCCGTGCTTCCTTATAGATATGTTCCCAATATGACGTAAATTGGCTATCTTTACAGGCAACGGAACACACGGTTGTGCGTTTTGCGTAATAACGGTGTGCAGGACGCGCGCATTTCACAAAATTCATTGCACAATAATCAACGCGGCTGCATTAATAATTTAAGCGCTTGACGCGCCTGCCAGCCAAAATGCCATTTGCCCGCAAAGATGGCGTTTACTGGGAACTATCTATCCTTAAAAAAGGAAATTTTGCGAAGCGATATTTTGTTACTTAGAGAGAAAGACATTGAAATGATTCTTTTGGAAGAGCAAATTGACCCCCCATCTTCTAGTTTTCAATAAACACATAATACAAACAACTTCTAATTAATTCATCAATCTGGTGGTTGTAGTGACATGAGAGAAAAAAACAAAAAGCACTTTGTGTTTTGACAGCAATTTTGTGTCCATTCAAATTGAGATTTGGATTGTAGCAATTATAATTAAAATATGCTTTAAAAATGATTTGGGGTTCTTCAAATGTAATTCCCTTGACTTTGTCAGTATTTCAGATGGAACTTGATAATCAATGAGCCGGAATGAAACTAATCAGTTTTTCTCCCAGTGTTACCAATTCTATACTTTGTCTTTGAGCACTTCTATATAAAATTAGGACCAGGGCCCAGTTTCACAGAGGCTAGCTTAAGCACAAAATGTAGCTCTGTTTACCAGAATAAGGTTACCAGCCAAAATACCACGTCACAAGTACCATCTGTGACTGGTTTCCTGCTCATTTTAGCTTAGCAAAAACTTGTTAAGCAATGTTTTCTACTCGAGCTCTTATAAAGATGGGCACTGCTCTTCTCGTTACAACTATACCACTTCTTTCAACAACTTCCAGAAGAGATTACTACATGAAACACAAACTAGAAAAAACAAAATATATCACACTCTGCGATCCGGAGCCTCCAATCCTCCTAGGAAACTACATCTGCTGTAAGATGACAAGCATAATCCACATGTACCATTATTTCATCTGAACCCTTACATTTCAACAAACGGTACATACTTTACGTATGCAATCTTGTACTCAGAGGTTTAGTGACCTGGGGTTGTGACACCCCCAATAATTTGCACACTCCCAGTGATGCATTAAAATCAAGTAGAACTAGGTCATCTAGACTAGACGTTAAAATTCATCAATTCGTTCTGACTAGAAATCATAGTTTGCTGCAGTGGCATTACTGAAAACAATGGGGTTGCAAGCTAGTCTTTCTTGAAATAGTGGTGAATATTGGTGGTCTGTGAGTCGGCAAACTGGCTACCATACACCCCACAAATGCCAGCCGGCAAAATGGCCTGCATGCACCCTCCCAAAGAAAATGCCCTTGCTACAAAACGCCCCTGCTTGTACTTTCTCCTAACCTAAGCCTTACCGTATGGGTGCAATTATCGGCTGAGCATGCATGTAAGCGTACTTCCAGTTGCAGCCTAAAACTAAAAACCTTACTCCAAGGTTATACATGGAAAGACACCCACGTACCGAGCAGAGCAGGATTGTGGCAGCTGCACTGAACCAGGTAAATGATAAAGCACCAAATTTCACACTCCTTATCAAATTAAAGACAATCCACGGTGGCTTGAATATGATAATTCATGGAGTACATAAGAGCCATATGCGGACAAGAATAAAGAAACAGCCTGGGGGCATCTGTCTAGTGAGACACATCATAACGGACAATTGTCTAATTGCTTGATTATATCAGAAGTGTTGAACACAGGACACTAATGTTTCTTATGCTTCATAAACAACACCATGCACAGAACACTTCAGTTTCCCCAAATTAAAAAAAAAATGTCCTGCCTCAAGCAAAATATTTCTAAGAGGGATTCAGAAGCAGCTTTTGAAAGGAAAACTGCAAAATGTAAAAAATGCTCACATGTATCCTATGGTGATTGCTGAATATAAAAAATTAAAGAAATACCATGTAAAGTAACTTTTAAAATAATTTAACACATCAACATTTGTTAATGGTGTTGTTTTCAAATAAACACTAGCCCTCCCCCCCCCCCACTTTGATAACATTACATGTCTAGTTTGAAGTTAATTGATAACAACAGGGTATTAATGAATTAACTTTGAAAAAACAACATCGGTGTGCCCTCCCTTTATGTTATGTATCTCGACAACTAGAGATCGAAAGGAACGAAATCAAGATCTTTCAATTAATCCTGTGACGTGATTCTGCTGCAAGCCACGCCCACTTCACACAAACAATTACCAAAGCTTATCTGAAATGAAGTGAGCTACATGTAGATTTCCCTTGATGATTTATGGAGGAACAAACAAAGTTGGATTTGCCTCTTACATGTTATATGACAGACCCAAGGTCTTGTGAGATTTATCAACGATGAAAGTCAGTGATTTTTGGCCTCCCTTCGAGTCAGAAAAAGCAGAAAACTCTGTGTCTGTAGCAGATAATTCACATGTGTAATGGCCGTGTCACATGGGGCAATTCACAGGCAATCACTTCCAAGCAATCTCCGCGAAGAGAAAACATTCACATGTCAATTTCCACGGAATTGTCTTGAGGACAATAACATACTAATAGAAAAATGTATGTTGTCCTACCTATAAACGTTCCTTTTGCCTGGAGTACAGTTGGTTGCCTCCAAGTTGCCTGTAAAAATTGCCCTGCGTGACATGGCCTTAAGAAACAATGGTTCACCGGTAGGATAAGAAAAAAACAAAACTAGAGGATTGGAATGACAAAACAAACGTTCCACCATCCCATCATCTTAATTCTCTAAATCTACAAGATGGGAAGAAAGACTAATCCAATCCCAGTGATGCATCAGTTTTTTTTTCCTTCCTACAATATGTTGCAGGTCACTCACTGCGTGACACAGCCTCTCTTTCCCTAAAACCTGACAGAAAAAAGCTCTGCCCTTGCAGTGTGTTTCGTAGAATGTTATGGATTCGGTTCGGAGTCCCTATGCAAGGATGCAAAAAGAAAAGAAGAAAAAAAAGAACTGCATATATGTGTGTTTAACAACCACTGCAGGTCAGGGACATCTTAAGTTGATTATGAAGAAACTGTTGTTGGGAGAGAATGACAGAAATATATTACAGAAATATATTACTCACCGGGGGGAAAAAACGTAATTTAGTTTTGTTCTCTGGTTTTATAAAATCAATTTAGTTTGCCGATGCAGTGGTTAATTTTTCTTTCCTTCAGGAGAAACTTAAAGGAGAACTTATTATCTAATTTTGCCTCACGAAACAACATGCACATAAAAATAAAGACAACAATTTATAGCTCGAATTTTTAAAATTTGTTATGGTGATATTTTACTTCATCTTGAAGCTCTGTTAAGTGGGCGCAAAGATTGGGATGGGGGAGGGCACACCAGCCCTTCTCTGTAGAGTCCAGATCCTAACACAAGGTTGTTATAACAATTAATAATTCTAAACATCAAGCAAGTTTCTCGCTGTTGCATTTAGCTCTAAAAACCATTTACCACGTCTGTTTTTACAGGTGCATTTCGTTGTCAGTTGAGTGTGGAGTGGGTGTTGGGGCAGGGGGGGGGAACACAACCTTAAAAGCTTTACTTTTGATGTAAATATCTAAAAAATCATGTAAAAACATTTCCTCTCTGTGGCAAAATGCATTAGGCACTAAAAGCTCTAACACTAGTGGCATGGAATAGTCCTTGAATCCTGAGTTGAGTAAGTGTCATGAAGGTAGGTGGGTGGGGTCAGCATGGAACCCAAACATACATGTATAGATTTGACTACTCATGGAGTCCATTAGCTGAAATGGAAATTAATAACTCATAACTGAACAGTGCGACTTTATTATACTGAAACCTCTGAACCCCTATAAAGAAGACCTGGCATCTCAAACACTCCCCAGTCTCCTGACAATGACTAGAGCAGGCTAGCCAAAATGTTGAGACCAATTAATAACTCACTCCATGGCAGTGAAGTTAATCATGAGAAATCTCCTCGATCCACTGAGTAAAATAAGCAGTCCTGGCTGATTTCCTACCTCCCATGTATCACTTAATAAGCTGGACAGTTCTTTTCAGAGTAGTACCCCCCCCCCAACCCCCCAAATTCCAAAATCCACTTTGCGGTAGTAGAAAATATATAGCAAGACAAGTTCTCACAAGAACAATCCTACAAAGCAAAATACATATGCACATGTACATGGTGTTCTGGTATTACCGCAAACCGAATATACTTTGACACATTTCTCCCTGTGACATAAAAAATAGGACGGGAAGCTCTGTCACTTCTTGTTTTTATTTTTTGAGTGGGATGGAGCAGTGGGGGAGGGATCACCCCCACACCCACAAGAAGTGACTTCCATGCACCTGTCTCTAAACAGAAATTAATAACTGCTATTGCCAAGCACGATTGCCTCTCGTGACACCATACCCTCAAGTACTACGTACAGATGTACATTTAAGTATGTATGTCACATCGCATTACGTGTATTACAGCTTGACAGCTATCTGAATCTCATTACAAACTTGGACCGGACAGCTGCTGCACTACATCAAGTAATTAGCAAGGAGATTAGAAGGCCTGCGTCGACTAAAAAAATAAAATATGACAACCAAAGCTGCCACCACCCTCATTTGGATTCTCTGTGTGCTGATACTACAATCCCTATTGTGATGCAACCGTTATTTTTACCCATGTGCATGATAAGTCTTTACCCTGCCAGATGCCAACTTATCTTGTTTTGCATAAAATTTGGCCGAGATGTGATGTCACAGGACCCATCTTAAAGAGACGACACGTTCTGCAATGCTCAATTTATGGAGAAAAACAGAATTGTAGGGCACATTTTCTTGTGATTTAGGTCAAGGCATCTATAAACACAAGAGAAAAAAAAGCAAGCATTCGTTTTTACCTTCGGTTTTGCCAAACATAAATGTATACCCGGAAGACACTAGGAAAAAAAGTCAACCAGCAGGTACAAGTAGGACTGTTTAAGATTCAGGAGTAGGCAGGCAATCCCAAGGTTTCAGGAATACCGAAGTCACGTACTTGATAATAAGAGACTGCTTTAACATACCTCAGCCACAACTTGTAACAATCCACTCACACATGTGTGTACTCACATCTTTTGCTATCCAAAAGATACCTTGGGTATGATGTCGCAAGCTAACAAAGCTGTGCCCTCACTGTGGTGATCTGGGGAAGCCACACAAGTTGTGCTTGGCACTGTACTAGCCTACATGTTTCCATATGCACTTTCATTATTTGGCCTCTGTTATGGCAGAGTTTGCAAGAGGTTTGTAGCAAACTAAACTTCACAGAGAACATAGACTTGTCTACTACCGTTTGCATGGAATTTCAGCACTAACGTGAGCAGAGCCAAGACGTTTGACTCCAGACTATCTGATGACCACTAGACACCGTGAAGATAGATAAAAGATGCAGGATAAGATTTCTTAATGCTGAACAGGGACTTTGCCATCAGGGATGACAATGACAAGTCCTTAAGACACAGAACATACTTATCTTAGGAAAAAAAAATTATGGGGATGGGAAATAAGTGCCTGCAGCAAAGATGGATATCGGATAAAACCTAAATATAGAGAAGGCAGATTTATTATTGTTTATTTGATGACTAACTCCTATTACAATCGGACTGTAGAGAATGTGTTTGCCTCCAAAGTGCTGTCTGGGATAGATAGTGTTTCCTTTTTTGTTTGTTCCCTTGGTTTTGTTTTAATTGTTACCTAGGGTGCTGTTTATTCATTTATTTATTTGTTTCTTTATTTTTTTTTTTATTGTTGGTGTGTCTATCTTTAAGGGGAAGGCAGTTGGTTGAAACAGCTACAAATGGGGACAACTACCCAGCTTGGCTAACTGGCTCAAAAAATTCTCTCTTCAAAAGTAAGCAAACAACACAGCTTAAAGCCTCTTCAAAAAACAAACCCACTTTCAATGTAGAAAACAAACATGTCCATAAAAAATCTAACAGAACAAGTAATTAGATGAAAAATGTGCGCATAATCTAAAAACCAACGGACAACAAGAGTCATCAATCAGTGATCTTTATAAAATAAGCCCTTTCAGAAGGTCACACACAGAGCAGATGAGCCCCACGTTTTAGAGTGGATAACAGCACAACATGAGTGAACTGTACATACACCAGACAGCGGTTGTACCTCAATTCACCGGCAAATTATTAGCAATTAGGCACAGGCACACCTGAGGACACCTAAAGCTGATAAATATCACAGTGAAAAAAAAAAACCCAAAAAACAATTAACCATAAGAACATCCAGGGGTGTTTTCCATTGCTAGAACTCTCGGTTTCATGTGTGAAGAATAATTGACAGAAGCGTTAACACAATGTTTTCATTCTGGGCAGGGATATCTTATGGATATAGGTGAAATGTGAGAGGATCCGTCACGATGGGAGTTGTACAAATAAGTCAATGTGTACTAATCCTATATGGGCCGAAGGGGAGAGTAGTGGGATTGTGATTTCAGGGCATAGAATACAGCCAAGGGCAAAATCATAAAATTTGATACAGAGAGAGAGAGAGAGTACTGGATAAAACCTAGCAAAGGTTGTGGAACTTTTACTAGGCTTTCAGTCTTCTCTATAGTCAAAGGTTTTGGTTCTTATTATTAAGTAGCTAAAGTTATTCTTTATGTTTACAATTTTTCCAAAAAAAAAAATATTATTCAATACCAAAAGGCAAGTTGTAAAACGAGCACAGAACCTGTCAGAAAAAGTACACATGACATGGTACTTTGAGTCAGTGTAACTTTTTCATGTTAAGCACAGTTGTTTTACGCTTAGCTAATCCCTTCTGTGAAATTTGGTCCTTATCTATACACTATAGACCTGGAGTCATTATAGACAATTCATCCAGAATTGTTTAACCTCAATGCCAAGATGTTAATTTAGTTAGCAGCATTATTTATGTGTAGGATTTTGAAACTTTGCATGGTGAAGTTTGCTGTAACATCTCTACTTGTGCATGAAATCTCTCCAGTTGTGGTGGTTCTGAAAAGAACCGATGATGTAACTACTTGACAATTTGATTAGTACGCTCTTGTTTTTTTAAATACTTTTTTCCCCTCCTTTTTCGAAATTTCTCCTCCTGAAGACAATCAAAACATACTGATCAAATCTTTCAGTTATTAAATCACTTGTTTTTTTTTCAAAACCATCCCAACAGAAAGGAAAATTTCATGTACATCGTGTTACTGAAAACCCAACCAGAATTATGCATATAACAGAAGCAGTTCGGATACCGTATAGAAATCACATCATTTACTTGTGCGAATTGCCCCTAACGTACAGCCTGCTGACCCCCCCCCACAATCGAATTAACATATCTCCACAGTTACCATGACAATGAGGACATTATATTGTTCTGCTTGGTAATTGGATTTGAATTCCAAGAGCCTAGCAATTGAAAAAAAAAAAAAAAAAAAAAAAAACCTTAACAAAATACTTGGGGTAGGACTGTAAAAACGAACGGGCTTTTTTTTTTATTGTTTCCTGAGAATTCTTCAGACCGCCTCTTATCACTTACTATTTCCCACTCATTCACTATGTAGATTGGAGATGAGACAGTACAAGATATACATGTAAATGTTATACCACACTCCTATAAATCCCAGTTTACTACAAACACTCAGCACCTATACAGCCATGAAAGTAGTGAAAAATGGGTACTGGCAACGTAGGCAGTGATTTACTCTTTGCCCAAGCGTTATGAGTTAGCCTTGAAATTTAGTTAGTATGCAAGATTCCCTGTTTGTATGGCTGCAAGAAAAATTAGGCGCTCACTGTGTATAACGCAGGGGATGGTTACCGTAGGCACGAAATACAGCATTATGCAACAAGGAGGAAATTTGACTGAAATAATGTAACGGTGAGATTTAATTATCCAAAGCTTGTCAGTGTCTGTATAGTATACGGTACTAATATTGAGTGGCTCACAGTACGATGGGAGGAATATTATCGCAAGGTAAAATTTGGACTTTTCTATTTCACGAGGCAAAGCCGAGTGAAATGGGAAAGCCAGATTTCACCGAGTGATTGTACTCTGCGACAATGTACGAGAGAAAATGCATTCAATGTTTGTTTTATATAACTCACACATAGATCCTTGTCATTTGAATTTTGTCACAATAAACACAACCTAGACACGGAAACTCGTCCACCCCAAACTCTGAAAATTCTCAAAACACCTTGTAAATAACGTGGACGACCCCATATCGATCGGATCACAATCTCTTGCATAGGTGCTCCTTTGTTTTAGCAGCGGCACCTTACTGCTCAAAAACACTGGGAACAAGGATGATCCTAACTGTTGAATGGAAAATACTACTCCCCCATAGGCGAATAGGACTTTTTGATTGCCAATGCGGATGGGAGGATAATTGTGAATGTCACTGTGATGTAAGTTCCACCAATCCAATAACAAGGATCTGGATGAGAGTTATATAATTACAAATAATTGAATATGCACGCAAGGATGTTGTCAGTGGAGGCACAAACAGTTTATGGACAAGAGACGTGACCTAAAAGAAGAAGTCTCACAAAGCGAGAACCTTCAGGTTTTCCGTGAAGGACAAACAGACTCGTTAAGCATAAGACACACAAAAAAAAAAAACAGGCGCTACATCCTTACATCTTCTCATCCCAATCACTTTAAGCATCTAATAATTAGTGATGTACATTTTCCATGGTTTCATATGAGGGGGGAAAAGGTTAAAAAAAAAGGGGGAATTTAAATGTGATTAAAGACAGTGATTTGACATGTTGAAGGTATCTTCATGGAATGGAATTATGGGCGTGCCCAGAAACAAACAGACGTGGAGGGCACTCGATTTAATTTGAATAATAAAAGAAATAATTAAAGGAATTGCAAAGATGTTTGTACAAACCAAAAATTATATATGGGGGGGGGGGAGGGGCATGCTTATACCTGTCACATATAAAAACCTCATTAAATGACCAACTTTTGTTTCAGACCTATCTAAAAGGCGATTATCTTGGACTACTTTCAAACCAGTAGCTGTATCCTGGGCACAATTTCATAGAGCTGCTTAAGCAGAAAATAGTGCTTAAAAGTTTTCTGCTGAGCAACAGTAAGCAGGATACCAGTCATAGATTGTACAGTTGACATGCTGTTTTGGCTGGTAACCTTATTCTGGTAAGCATAATTTTGTCTGTGCTTAGCAACTTTTTGCGCTTATGCAGCTCTATGAAATTTGGCCCAGAGGCAACACAACTCATAACAGAAATTCCAAAGGTGTGGTTAGAAAACCGCAATGGGTTGGTTTTCAGTTTCAGGGCTGTGGAGAAAAAAGAAGAGGGGGGGGGGGTGTTGTAGAGGAGCTGGGTTTGTTGACTTAATGCAACTGTACAATACTGAGGCAGGTGAGTTATGATGAAAACAGATCACTCCATGATTACTAGAGTGGAAGGGATCATTTGAAAATGGAAGATGAAATGTCAAACAGCCTAGAGTGCTCTCCAATGAAAAATAGACAAGAAAAATATTGACACTGCTGCGGGACGGAATCTGTCTTCTTTCTATTCAGGCTACTCGTACATCTCTAGCCAATCTCGCTACATAATAGAACCTCTAGACACATAGAATCCCATTTGATTCCAACATCTGCTTCATTTTGATTCTTAAAGTAAGGACAAACTGTGGATAAAATGTCTAAAAAGCTCTTCCCTCAAATACGTAGTCTTAAAGGACAGCAGATGTCAATTAAAATGAAAAGGCTACATTTCTTTTCATTGTGTGCTTTTATCCCATAAAAAAAGTGAGTAAAAACTTGTTTTTGTTGTTTGAGGTCATAAGGAGTGTTTATCAGTCGATTATAAAATTAATGCGCAGCGGTCTTCATGACATAAGGTCGGGAAAACAGAAGGTCCTAGTCTGGTTGCTTATAACTTCGCTGCAGTAAAAACACTTCCAATCGACTCGACATACACACAAGACGCCAGGGCGGCAGCGCCGTTGGGCTATGCACAGGCAACAGAAGCTCCCGACTTGACATCACAAGTTTGCTTATGTGTATGCAAATTAATGCTCCCATTGGAGGGGCGGGGTCAGTCAATTGAAAACCTTCAAAATTAATTTTAACATATGTACAAGAAACGTCTTTACGCAAATGGTGTATTTACAATATATTTTTTAATTTGTAATGAATAAAAACTTTTAAAATGTCTTTTAAAGAGGCTGTCTTGTCTAAGAAACTTTCTACATGAATTTGGTGCAATGGACTCTTAAATCTGACCTGCTTGTGGCTCAACATGCTGCCAAAGCGGACATGGGTGGTTCATGGGTGGTTGGGAGAGCGAGACCATAACAGCAACAAGTGGAATTTTAATTGCAAAAATTCAAAAGAAAACTGACTAAATGTGCATAAATGATCAAAGTGAGTTCAAAGGAAAGACTTAAATGCATATAGAATCAGGTTGTTAGCCCTCCCCAATTCAGCTCCGTTCTTTTAAGCCAGAAAAATGACCATTTTCATATCAGTGTTAGGATTTCCAATGTTTAACTCTGGAGAATCCTTACAAAGAAAAACAATAGCTTAGCTACGTCTTCGTAAATATAAAAATCTCAGCTTCAAAACGGCTTACCATACTTTGAAACTCAAGACTTCAAATTAACAAGACTAAACACTGCAGTCCCAAAACTAGATTACTTGCAATGATCAAAATGAGAATTTGGTATGAGAATTGATGTAGGATATGGGATTCTGGACTACAGTGAAAAGTGACTATAACTCAACTATGGAACAACAGGTTGTGTATTTCGAATACTTGGGAATTGCATATTTTGAATGACAGTAGACCGATTTAATCAACAGCGCCCTCTTGGGTAGCGCATATGACACATGCGCCTTGTTCTGCCTAGCCCAAAAGCACAAAAGACAATGAAACAATACAAACGGCTGAAACTTATGTGATGGGATTTCAACAATTTGCAGGGAGATTCATTAGAAAATCCTGAAACTGACAAAAAATTCCAGACAAATGACAAGTCTGTTTTCCCCGTTTCTAATTACACTGACACAACAGTATGTATGTATATAACCTGTGCGGAAACTTCAGTGACTTTTGGTTGCACTTTCTGCCATAAAGTGCAACAAAAGTTCACTATTTTACCTCAGCTGCTGAATATACACAGACTTTTACCTTGAAATATGACATTTTTGAGGCGTGCTAAAAATAGTGGATAGACAGTACAATTACATTTCCATCAGACTGCTTTGTCTTTCCAACCCCATTTTGGTGAAATTAATTTGGGAGAGAAATAAGATTACTGAATCGACCAGGATACAATTCCTATCTCTACTGTGCCTACATTATGTAGAATGTCGTGGCCGAACTTAAGGTCTAGAGCATAAAACTCAAGTTCTGACAGCTGAGTCAACAGAGTGGGGGTTCGAATCCCAGCAGTGGGTACCTGCGAGGGAAGAGATTGTCGATGTTGGCAATTCCACGTGCACAACCGACCATGCCCATATGGGACCCCTGACAAGACAAGACAAGACAAGAAGATGTGAATGATTAGCGACCTGTGCGTATACTCCAAAGGAGTTGAGATGGTCTCAAGGAATGCTTAAGGCCCAATGAACCCCTGACAAGACAAGACAAGACAAGACAAGAAGATGTGAATGATTAGCGACCTGTGCATATACTCCAAAGGAGTTGAGATGGTCTCAAGGAATGCTTAAGGCCCAATGAACCCCTGACAAGACAAGACAAGACAAGACAAGAAGATGTGAATGATTAGCGACCTGTGCGTATTCTCCAAAGGAGTTGAGATGGTCTCAAGGAATGCTTAAGGCCCAATGAACCCCTGACAAGACAAGACAAGACAAGACAAGAAGATGTGAATGATTAGCGACCTGTGCGTATACTCCAAAGGAGTTGAGATGGTCTCAGGAATGCTTAAGGCCCAATGAACAGGGGTAGTACTAATGTAAGGTGCTTTGATATTGTTCAAAATTGCCAAACAGATGCCTTTTAATATTATTATTTCGCTTAAGGAGAATAGGAGGTTTCCATATCATATTAATCGTCATATACAAGCAGCAAAGTATTTCTTGCTGTGTTCAACTTTGCACCATAAGGTTCTTACACTTTCGTTTTTGTACGTGTGCATGCGTGTCGAATCTTAGGCCCTCTGGACCCATGGACAAAAATAGCACATCTTTATCATCACCATCGGGCAGGGTCTTCAATTCAAGCACCAACCAGCTGGCAAATAATTGTTACCTCCAGCTTTCTTATAATCAACGTCATCATCAACATGGTTGATTATATATATAATCAATAGTTCTGTCTGTCATGCCTAAATCAACCGATCAAGAGTACGTACATTTCTTTTGAATGGCACATTTTACACAAAGTATGTTGCCACTGTTTTGGTTGAATGTCATAAGATGCCAGAGTTTGTACTGTAGTATGGAGCTTAGTGGTTCAATGTTTATTTTTTCTTTGCGTAAACTCCGGTCTGGAAAATAAGAATGGTGACTTTTGTTGTTGCAAAATTTTGAATAGTTTAAAATAGATTTCTTTCCAAGGAGATGGTGTAACATTACTTTTTAGACCCTCAAGTTTCACACTATAAACTTGTAAGACTTTCATCACAGCATTAGTGCCTCTGTTGTTTTTACAATACAGTGATACATACTTTACTTACCCTCGATTTTTGTTGTTGGGTTGTTTGTTTGTTTGTTGTTTGTTTGTTTTTGTCTTGTTTTTTGGTCTCGTTTTTTTGTTGTTGCGGGGCATCAGATAAGGGAGCACTTCATTTATTCCCCAAGGTGTTTGGTATTGGAGTCTTTTTTACAGTGGTAACTATTACTTTTCAACAACGCCGATACCAGCCCAAATTGTCAAGAGAAAATGTTCCTTCATGAAATACTGCCATGTGCAAATAAATTGTTTCCGTATTTCAATTCGCGAAATAGTAATAAGCTGAACGTGCACAAATCCCCATCGCTATTTTCCTTGATTTGAAAAATTCCATGAAGTGGAAAACCTGACATTCTCAAAACTTGGTGTGAAATGATGTTTTTGATGAAAACTAACGGGCAGGATTGAATATACCCTTCCAGCAGCCAATAATGTATCATTCTTGTTAGACGTGTCATGGATGAGGCCACAATCATAGGCCAACCGGGCAACGACCCTCACCCCAGCACCGCGCTGTTTGCAAACGTAACAAATTACTTGGGCCTGTGACAACTTGACTGCATTGAAATGTTTGACAAAATCAATGCAGGGCGTAAAAACAACAAATGTATTTTGTGTATCCATCCAATTACGTATTCTAGAGGAGGCGGGTTGGATTATTAAACCACACTACTACAAAGTTAACCTTTGATATTTCCAGGTAATAGTTTCTTGTGAGTGTGCTGCAGCGACCCTATTTAGCATAGTATATTATAGCTGCTATACACATCTCCCATTTTGGGAAATTGTTTGCTGAACTCATCAATGTAATGGAGATATAAGAAGATAGATCAACAAATGGGAAAGGTCAGAGAATTCCCTTGTGGTCTGGGAATAGCACGTGCAAGACCTTGCTCCAGCAAAAAAATGTGAATAATTTTATTTTACTTTTATGAGGTGATCTCCTGCTTTTATAAATTGTACATACACAGGAATAGCAAACTTCCTACTGTAAAGTGTTGTTTATTGAATAGTAGTGTATTTATTTATTTATTTATCTATTTATTTATTTCTTCTTTATACTGGGTGTCCCATTCAGTGCTTACAAATAATGATCTCCCATGGGTCCCAGTAACGAGATACAAACAGTTAAAAAAAAACAATAAAAAGAAAGAAAACAATAAAAATTAGGTTTTCATTACACCAAAAGAATCCAAAAAATGCAAAAAAGAAAAGAAAAGAAGAGCAACACTTTAAAATTGCAAAAATTACAATGTCATCAGTCGGTCTGTATAAGAACAGTCAAAAAAAAAATTGGTACCAAAAGTATTCAAAAAGACTCTGTTTGTCGCCCATTCAGTCAAAATGGTCAGTAAGTTAGTCATTTCCATAAACAATACTAAAAACATTACAGTGTCAATGAAAAGGTCCATCAAAGGATATTGACTAATCCATTAGAAAATAGATGATTATGAGTTTAAGTTGGTTGACAAACCTTTGAACCGATACGGGACAAGGATTTCTTAAACTTGTTGGAATGTTATTCCAGGCTTGAGCACCGCGATATTGAAAGGTACTTCTACCACCAGTAACTGTACAAAGAATGACGATCCTGAAAACTGGAAGTCTTCCTTGTGGTCTGAAGATAAAATACCTTGACTGTTGTTACAAACAGTTTACAGAATCTCTACATCACCATATATACACAAACCTCGAGATTTGATTTGTTTTTCTTCCCTATGATGGCAACTTCACCTCTTTTCCTGAAAGTCTGAAGGCAAAGGGAGGCTAACTAAACAAACGACATTTCAGACAAATTTTATGGAGCTGCTTAAGCACAAAAAGTAGCTAAGCACAATAAAATTATGCTTACCAGAATAAGGTTACCAGCCAAACTATCATGTCAGATGTACCATCTGTGACTGGTATCCTGCTTTTTTCAGTAACATTTTCTGCTTAAGCAGCTCTATGAAATTGAGCCTAGGGAAAAAACTACCAAATCAAAAGCCTAAAATGAGTTACTTTTTCCACAACCAGTTTGCCGTCTGTTCCATTTCCTTGAGAAAAGAAATGAAGAAGACAAAGAAAAAAAAGGAACCTCTACAATTAACCTAGAATTGAAGCATTGAAGGTCCTGAATTGCCCTTCAACAAGCACAGTCAACAGAGCCCACAGCTTCCAAATACTACTACAACTACAGCGAGGGAAACATGCCCTAAGTCAATTTACACATTCCCCATGAGGAGTGACTCTGCACCGTTTTGCACCTCCGTGTGGTTGCCCAGAGGGATTGCCACGTAGGATATGTTTGCAACTGCAGGGATATGATTGCTTTCTGATTACGCAGAGCGAAAAAGGATGACTTCTTTATTGTAGGATGTTCCATCTTTTCAAACATAATGTATGACAGAGACAGCTGATAAGAAGTAATTTATAAAAACAAAAGACGAAAAAAGAAAATAATAATAATAAACTAAACATTAACAATATTTTAATATTTAAGATTGGTTGAGAAAAACAATAAAAACACTCCAAAATATTTCAACGGAATTTTTTTTAAATACAAGCTAACAAATTAAAAAGTGACAGAAATTTCCATAAAAATTTCCATGGAAAATTTTAAAAGAATAATAGCGGACACAGACATTAATAAGAGGCAAGTGAATTTTTCACCCGAACACCAAATCAAAATGTGATTTTATTTGCATAGGCCCCTACCTCGTGGGAGCTCATTTAATGTAAAATTGGACAGTATTAGGATTCACAACGTAATCAATAAGTATCCGTTGACGTCAGTCCTCAGGCTCATTTCCTTTTGGGGGAGGTTAATTGTGTTTAAGTGAGTGTTCCAGCTCATTATTTCCACATGACGATGAAAACTGTCAAAATGGACAGCAAGTTTACATCCAAAGGAACGTATAGATAGATCCTGAAATGTATAAACACAGGATCCTGTGGAGAGCGGAAGGGAAGGGGGGGGGGAGGTGGGGTTAGAACTTGACTCAAGTTCTATGATTGTAATTAATGTTCTTGTGAGTTACATGGTTTTGATGCAATCATTTATCATCTCCACACATGTTGAGGAAAAAACCCTCATCATTTTAGCCTTTGAGAAAGACCCTGCTAGGGTCGAAACGTGAGACCAGTAACAGTTTTTGCATTTATGCCACAGGTCGTATTTTGATTGGTAAGCAGTTCGCAACAGTACTTTTTTCATCTGAGAATTACAGGTATTGACCCCTTGCACGCACGTCACACATAGCCACTGTGCCACGCTCACCAATTTGGAAGTCAATAGGTATATGTGTAAACGCCGCATCTCATAAAATATACCCAACATTGTATAACACACAGAGGCATTGACTTATAAAACGGCGCAACCAAGATTATTGTGATGATGATGTCACGTGAAATTGAAAAACTTCATCTGACAACTACCATGACTACAAGTACATGTAAATTGTATACATGGATCACATTTACACGTTTCCAGAAAATTGATCTGATATTGGCATGGGAGTTCAAAAATAAACAAGTATATAATGACTATTAAGAAGCTTTTAATATGAATGTATCAACATCTGAGAAAGTAAAGTGTTTGAAAGAAATCCTTTGGATGGTTTCATCAGATATTTGTGCCAAGTCAGAAATACTCAGGGTGTCATGTTTAACATCTTATCTGATGAGATGGTGTCAGCTAATTACCCATTGGTGAATCCATGCTGATTGTCTTCGTTGTCTGAAGTTCTCTCGATTTATGGAGTTTTTGGAAAACACCTTTTAGGCTGTGGATTCAGCTATAGACTATTCCGAGTAGCTCGTTCATGGGCGTTTACAACAACGCAGCTATGGTTGCATGCACGCACGCGCTGATGCACACGCTCTGTGAATTCCCCATGCTGACTGGTACATATGCGCGCTGATGCACTATTGTTGTGTAGCGTGCATATGCGGCGGCCATGCTGAGTTAGCGTAAAACACCATAAAAGAGCGCTGCTCAGATTAGTGCATACATACAGGCTTTAGTTCTGCAAGTCATTTTTTAGCGAAATCTTGTATCCAATGCACTGCACATTGCTTCAGGTGTGGTGACATTATGATTAGAGCTCAGCCTTAGCCTTAGCTCAGCCTTAGTTTAAGACAAAGTACAGAATTGGTAATTAATTACAGGGTAAGATTCGTTGCGGACAAAAAGTCTGAAATAAAGATCCAAATATCAGGTGGTAAGTTGAAACGATGGCATTTCCACTTCTTCATAACCCTTTGAGATATAAATTTCAAGGAGCTTTTGGTAAAATTATTCCAAACCCAAATTCCCTGACAAAACAATCCATACCTTTTTTTTCACTAAAAATGGCCATCGATTTGAAGAAAAGTCAGCTGTATGGTGTTAATTAAAAACTAAGACAATGGGGATAAATTTACTCTTTCAAACATGCCACCCCCTCCCCCAAAAACAACAACAACAACAACAAACAAAAACAACAACACCAACAATGGGGTACTTTCCCTTTATATGTGCATATTGTATGGTACATTTACTTGCTTGCTTGCTAGTAAGTTCCAATTTGAATTCCTAAAACTAAAGAAGTTTGATTTAAGAAATAAATCCCGACACAATCGTTGATTTTGCTCTACAACTAACACCACTAGAACTGCAGAGTAAAAGTCTTAAAATGAACAGGACAAGTATTATTTGGGGGAAAATCTTTTCCTAGCAATGTCCTGAACGAGACACATGTAAATAAAAAAAAAGACTTACTGATAAAAAGCAGCCTGATTCATCATCACTGAAACAAGTATTGATTCCCTCTCAGACAAAAAGCTTTCAAGTGAACAAGCACGATCAGCACACATTCAGCCGCCCTCAAGTTAAGTCATGATTATCACGTCAAACTTTGCCTGTTTGATAGGAGGCCAAAATCTTACAAAACACGTGTCGCATACAAGATCTCACTGTAGAGTGGTGATGGTCCATCGATAAAATATACGCCAATCCAGGCATACGATTGACAGCAACGGAAGTCCCTCGTGGATTAAGGTATCAAAATGGAAATATTGGATTAGACTGTAACACATTATACACTGATATCGGATGTCAAGTTAGATAACGGGCATCGAAGCAACACGGCAAATGTCAGCGTAACTCAACCGGACACTACTGTCTCCCCGAATCAAGGTGATAAACAAATAAATGTCAGATGCTTTAAACTAAGCAACTTTGACATGCGGATACAGCCCGATGTTAGGTTGGAATAAACCAACGGCGCTGAACACGGTCGTAAACATAAATTCCGTCTACATTTTTAGTACCTGATGAAGAGTTTGCCTAAATCCAACAGAATCTAGCTGAAAAACAACACCCAAAATCTTAATTCTTCATTCCTTCACGCTAATGTAAGCAAATGGAGGTTGGAAGGGAAAATAGTTTGCTAAATCAAAATATGCAAATATGTGGGTTCGAATCCCAGCCTGGCCAGTCGCGACACTTGTGTCCTTGAGCAAGACACCGTACCATAATTGCTTTGTCCTTTGGATGGCAAATTAAGCCGTAGGTCTCGTGTACTAGGATGGGTAGTGCATGTAAAACAACCTAGAACACTTATCATGAAAGAGTAGGGGTTTACCCAGTGTTTCTGGTTCAGATAGCAAGCTCCCTTATCTACAGGTTGAGGCATCCTTGGTTTCATTACCAGTAATTAATAATATATAAAATGTGACAAAAACAATTTTTGCTTGGAGAAGTTATCAATTTTTTACTAAAATTCTCACAAGTTGGCTTAATAGTTTTTTTTATAATTATTATTTTTTATAACTACATTTACATGAAGGATTGCACTCAATGAAATAACCTGAGATTTTATCATAACTTTCTAACTGCGGAAATAGATTAATCTGTCCAATAAATGCAGACAATAATTCAAATAAAAATCATGACATTTTTTCAATTAATAGGAAAAGAGACATTGATATACGTGGTACCTGGACGGCTCGTTATCCTGAACAAAGCCTATTAAAAAATAATTTACAAGGAGGTGCAGAGCAGGCAGAACCCTGGAATTCAATGCCCACTGGCTAGTCCTGCCTGTACAGCTCTGTGAAAGCGGAAAGTGGACAAAAGAAAAATAATGTAATTGTGGAGGGTTTTGTACTTGCTTCACAATGCATGCCAAAGCCGCAGGGAGAAATCCTTGTTGAATAACTCTTTGTACGGTGTACATTACAGGGATGCTAACGAGACAAGAGAAAAAAAATTGCCAAACCATTCCTCCTTCTCTAGAGTCTATGGAAGCCTGTTATAAGTACAACATTATCTATTAAATTTAAAGTAGATGTGTGTATACATTTGAGCACAAAACATGGTGATGGTGATGCTATCTTGCCAATAAAAAAAAGGTAATGAGAGGTCAGCCTTGCCAATAACCGCCAACACTTCAAAGTGAACATCTCAATCATGACGGTAAAATGATCATTTTTGTGTCAGGACTGAGGTTTGTTGTACTCTATGACAATTGTTTTTTTGTAGATTAAAATCAACATACCACTTTTAAAAACTCAAATCTTGACAAACAGAAATACCCTCTGAATTAAACATACTGTTTCTCAAAAGTGCTACGCAAAAACTTCAATCCTGAGTACAGTCAACCCCCCCCCCCCCACCCAACAAAAGACAACAGCAACAACAAGAAGAAAAAACAACAACAACAAACAAACAAACAAACAAATAACCAACCCAACAAGCAAACAAACAAAAACAAACACAAACATGTCAGGAAAATGAAACTCAAAACCTCAAAAGTTTGTGTTCACTGCATAAACCGTTGACTTTTTGTTTATCGTCTTTTGATTGTGCTTGTTGGTTTTCTTTTTTTGAAATAAATAATAAAAATTATAATAAAAAGAAAAACACTCTGACTGAGATGTGTGATAAAAGAATTTCCTGTTAGTCTTATCATACAGCCCTAGCCCTACATTAAGGGAATATGACTCCATGGACCATCTGACAAAGCAGAGTGGAATGATGCAATTATGCATCAGTGAGGATCATTATAAAGACAATGTAGAGAGCATCATTATACAGTCTAATTTATATAGCAGTCTAAAAACAAGGTAATCAGATGGAACTCTCTGTACGCATTTGGTGCTAACGTTGGCTCAGAACTCCTCTATGAATGCATTTGTTGCTGATGTTGGTTGTGGTCAAAATGAGAAATGCATTATTAATGTCGGTGTTATTTCTAAGACTCAGCCACACAACAAATTATCATGACAGTCTTATAGGAAAAATATAGCATCGGTTAAGCTGATAGTACAGTATTACAAACCTGTTAAAATTTAGCCTCAATCTGTCATCCGAGTCAGGAGAAAATAGTGAAAAACCGTGCACACTTTTCAGCAGGTAAACACATTGTCCTTAACTTTGATTGTTACAACCGAAATTGAAATCATGGTCTTCAAATTGTATTTTCTCGACTTGGACAGAAACATTTCTACGAAAGATAGGTATACCAGTATAATCTTCATATTCAGTGAGCTTTCAGACTGATACTGACTAAAACAAATTATGATGAGTACCATCCTGTATTCTACCTTTATAATAGGGCTGCTTGGAAAATGTCCAACATGGAAACGGCAATATTCTTAAGTTAGACCATCGCTTCAGGGTATCCAGTCTTGCAAAACGAACAGGGTTTCATTTCATGGCTCTGCTTTATACCACCAAATTCTGTGCTTACGATGGCCCTTTAAAATGCATAGTTCTGTGGGCCTTAAGTGCAGAATTCTGCAGTAAGCAGTGTCATAAAATTGACATCAAGAAAAAAAGGAAAAAAAGAAAAGAGACACCATCCCTTTAGGATACGTTTTGAAAACTACAGACCCCATATACATGTATTATAGAATAGAATGCTTTATCTCGCCATTGATTAAAATCAATCACAGGAATTTGTAATGTTGGACTCACAACGTCACTAAAAATCTACAGATATGTTGACATACTGTACACTAAAAAAAGATAAGTGCACCACTCAATACAACAAAAACATACAAGAAATTACAGATTTTACTCTCTCCCACAAACCAATGATGCACCACTTCTTGTTTTCTTGAGAATTCTTAGATAAGAATAAAAAACAAACATTTCCACAAACCATTGTTCGTACCATCCCTTTAAAAAAGTGATTTCCAACAGTGAGAAGGAGTGGATGACGGTGACAGAGTCCAGTTATTTACATCCACAGTATCACAGCTTAAAACGGACTACCGACCGAGCTTCTGTTGAATGTTAACGGTATCAATTCCATGTCCCCTTGTGAAAGAATATGTGTACCAACATGTAGAAAAGGTTTTGAGCAGATTTTGAAAACAGAGTGTGCAAATTTGTTGCAAGTTGAGAAACAGGGCATCCACACAACTCTCTTACAATTTTGTTTTACATAAAAGTAAATGATATAGTAGGTCGTAATAAGACATGTAAGACATCTTGTTAGTCTATCAGGTTAACAACAATAATTATATGCTCTAGAATGGCAAAGGTTCAAATCCCAGCCGAGCAATATGCCTGTGGAATTTTTGTTACAGGACTCGGGAAAGTACCGAGTGTACAGTGCTTAAAATACACATCAGTGTACGGGAAAAACACAAATAATATTCTTTATCACGATGCAAATTTAACATCTACTAAAATCGTTAGTAATCATCTGCTAAAACACATGATTCCATAATTAACGGGTAATTAACAAAGTCTAAAAAGCACTGTACACTCAGTGCTTTCCGAGTTTTTCTTGAAAACAAAACAAAAAACATCGGCTTCTTGGTTGTGATTTGAACCCCTTGACTCCCACATTCTACAGCAGATGTCTTAACTGCTAGACCAGGCACAGAGCATGCAGAGTGTTGAGAAGACAGTTTAACTCCTGTAACTATCAGCTAGTTCCGCAAACAATTTCATTGATGTAATAATTGCATCAAGGTTAAGTTTTCGGCCTTTTTCACTGATGTGTTAGCACTGTATACTCGGTTATTTCCGAGTCCTGCTGGGGTAAAAAAAAAATTCCACATGCTACTTTGTTAAAGTACATTACAATATGTAGACTTATTTACCAATGCAGAAGGGTGCTGTGTGATGAGCGTGCCTTGCAAATCCCAATTTTATCTGAGTAGCTTTAAATCAGATTTTGTTTTAGTCCACCTTCCATGGGGAACTTTTTGATACTTTTGGCACAATCAGTGCAGGAAACATGAAAAACTACATGCCGTATCGGTCTAACATCTGGTGTGCATATTCAGTTACATACAAGTGCAAGCACAGTTGGTTACAGTGTTTATTTAAACAGATCAGGTAACTATTATAAAATCGGATTCAAATTTGACCTTCTCTAAAAAGACAACATTTGAGAACGAAATACTTCTCAGATTGATAAAGTATCAAGCACGCTTTCAGACTGAAATCAAGCGTTTATTTGGATACAAACATACAATTTTAAACTGCTGTATGTTTTTATGAGATTCAATTCAAAGCAGCAAATCAAACCGTTTAAAGAAAATTTCCAAGACAGATATTCTGAGTGCACTTTGACTATTATTGTCCAGCCAATGGCTAACCAAAACAAGCCAGTAATAACAAAACACACCCACCATGAGAGACAGTTTGTTTGCTGTAAGTGCTGCCACCTTTGCTCTTCTCCAAGCTACCTAGCAATTCCTCAGATAGGTGTGCCAAGTACGCTGCCGATTCAAAGGTTATTGGACATTCACTTTGAACAAAATCTGTGAAGTGCAAGCGGTTAAATTGATTGCAGAAACACTGCCTATGAAAACAAGTTATGTGACTGAGGTTGATTTGACTACCGAGGTACATGTACATGTACCTAGGCTATTAATGTGTAGCAAACCCTACTGTTTGTTCTTCTCACACAAGAACAGACTTGAAATGTGCTGCGACGGAAAAATGAAGTAAAAACAAAAACGAACCCTGCTATTTAAAAACTTGCTTAGCTCACATCTTTGATTTTTACACACAATAGACATACAATATTTCAGTGCCGTCACTCAAGCATGTAATTAACAGTTACCACTAATCAGTATAACTGAATTTAATTGATTGGAATCATTTCATAGTCCTCAAGGTTGAGAGGCCTTTATTACGCAAACAATTATAAAAAAGATCTCAAATTTACACAAAGTCAACACGATCAAATTATAATAGCCAAGGGGGGGGGGCCTGGGGGGCTCGTGCCCCCCACAAATTTCCAGTGCCTCCCCCCCCCAAAGTGCCCCCCATGAAAACAATCCAGATACATGTAATTCATTAAAAAACATGGTCCCTGCCCCCCCCCCTACTGAAAAGCAATGTCCCCCCAGCCCCGTGCAAAAATCCTTGCTGCCCCATTGTGTCTCCCTTATTTCATTGCCTACCTGCTCTTCAGATAGATCATCCTAACTGAATCCATAGGGAGCTCTTTGTTACAAGACACAGTCAAAATTACATCAATATAAAAATTATCATGAGTAAACTGAGGAAGTATTATTAGTGTTTTTACCCATACACCGATGTGTGTTCAGCGCTGTATATTCAGTACTTTCCCCCCGAGTCCTGTGAAAAAAACACAGGCATATTCCTCGGGTGGGATTCGAACCCACTACTCCCCCCATTGTAGAGCAGATGTCTGACCAACTAGACTACCGAGATTGCCCGGCAGCTAGAGGCAGTTCGAATCCTAGTTTATCTAAACAGAGGAAGGCTACACAAACTGCAAGATGGCAGCTTTTGGAGAGTCAGGATTTTGTTCAGTGATTTTTGTATCCAGAAAATAAAATATATAATATGGGTAAAATAAAAATATGGGTATGGGGAAACTTTTGGCCCTGCTAATTTCCTCTTGCAGGGATGAGATGTAAAAAAGAAATCTGTAGAAAAACCCAAACCATTTAACCCAAACCCTGACCATTTAACCTAAACCCTAACCCTAACCCAAAACCTAACTTAACTCCAACCATACAAAATGTACTCAAGATATTTAAAAAGGTACTGAACATAAAACTGCTGCAGGTCTGGTCTGTGTGTTTGTATCACACTGTTGCAAAATAATCTGTGTATCTTTTTTATCATCAAGAAATTCACAAAATATCACTGAAATATTCACAAAATATCAATAAAATAGACATCGTTTTTGTATTTAACATACAACTGTCAAAAGCACCCAAAAATCCTTCCATCTTTTTCAGTAGGGTTTTTACAAACAAAAACCCACACGCCATAATAAAAAATTATATAGATATATATATAATAAAAATAAAAAATAAAAAAAGAAATCTATAACCGTTAATTTCTCACGCTGCATTAAACCACCTCATCTTGGCAAAAGAAAACCCAGTGTTTTATCCGGGCATCTTATCTGGCAATTCCCTAGATGGACCTTTCCTTTTAAGATCCATTAAAACCATTACATATGCACTTGACCATCTGCAAATGAGACCTCCAACTTTTATTAATATTGATTTACTTTTTCGCTGAACAGCAGATTTACTTTTGTTCTTCTTTTTTTTTTAATATTACGTGTGCCAAATATAGACAAAATTCTCTTTGAGCAATTGACCTATATGTTTTGTACACGTATACATGTAGATAGCAAACTTGCAAATGCTGTTGTTGTAATGGCTTTGCAAAATAATATCATTCTGTCAAGGACTGAAGCATTAAAGATATGCTATAGCGATATAAATAAAAGATATTAAAAAAATATATATGTTTTTGTGCAGTAATTTGGTCAGGGTGTGGCCTTACAGAGTACATCCAAACAGATATTTCTTGAAAACTAGTAAATTAACTTATATAAAAACCAATGATGTACCACCCTATTTACCTGTATAATTTGATAACTTTCCTGAAAACTACAGTAGATGGTTTTAATGTGCTCGTCCAAAACCAGTGCTTTCCTTTCCTTAAATGAAAGCTTTCCCCATCCGGCAAATCATTTCAGTTCAAAGAGGAAATGATCCAATGCCACTCTAAAAGCAGGATACAATATTGAATTTTCTTCCACAGAAGCCTTTGTACCTTCATCTGCTTTTAGCCTTGCCTAAAGTAAAAATGCCCCCACAATCTGCATGTTTTCTATAATTTGTGCACTTGAAACATTGAGAGATGCATCTACAGTGTACATAACAAAGTAGACAAGTTTGTGTCAACTCACTGCTGTTAATATTTGCATCAATGATGAATACATGCACATATTATGTGCAGTATGAAGAATGCCGCTTAATAAAAACTGTCCGGCAACAATAATTGCCACAGTGAGGCTGGCATTTTGTCTCTTCATCATCTACGCTCCATGTCAGGAACTGATATCCTGTGGCATTTCATAATAATGTAATGTTTCAGTGGGAGGAACAAACTACACAAATATTTGAACACGGCATGGAGAAGCAAACATTTTGCAATTTTTTGTTGTTTGTTTGGGGGGGTTGTATTTTTGGGGAAGTGTGGCTGAATTTTAATACATGCTCTTGAGTTTCCTTATCATCAAGCCTGGGCAAGAGTGAGGGGGGGATTGGGAGGATAGAGCAGCTGAGGAGATAGGTAATGGCAATAACTCTGACATACATGTATATTACAGGCCTTCTCAATCCAGCTTAACACACATCTATCCAAATCTGCTTAACTGTTATCATACATTGCACTTGTCATCTCAACAGGAAATTCGGTGTACTCCATTTGTCCTGAATTGTCTTCACTTGGTGCCTTGGAACGGGAAAGTAAAATGATGACCCTCAGGCCTGGAATTTCATCTTTGAGAGGGCAAGGCCATTTTCATTTTGTCGATGGGAAAGTTTTGAAGGGTCACCAAGGCCAAGAACAGGGCAATGGAGGCTCCATTTAGTTCCAGGCACGGACACTCTACAAATGCCTGATGATTAATCTCAATTTTGGGTGAATAAAGAAAAAGTGACTAGAACAGGATTTTAACCTGGGACCTCCGAATTTCCTTGCCAAAGCTCCACTTATACTAAGCTATTTAGTCCTATCATGGTGGTTTCTCTAATCTGTCAATATCATTGACAATACAATTAAAGGGGAACATTGTCTTCAAATCTCGTAAAAAAATTGGTAGTTTGGAATTGCTCTTTATCCTTTTTAAGAATTGTTCATGCATTAAAACACAAACAGTGTAATTATAATTAGTGAGTAGTGATTCCTAAATCCCTCTCTCGGAAATACAACCATCGGAACCAAACTCTACACAGAAACATACAGTCAGCCATTTTGAGGTGTCAAAAATTTCATTCTACAAATCGGCGGACTGTTTCTGTCAGGAAATTTAACAAAACCACACAATCGCAAGGGATATTTATGTTAATATTTATATTCTACTTTTAAAACATCTTTCCAACCATTCATAACAATTGCTTTTTATAGCCCAAAAGCACCCAATCCGAAGGCAACGTCCCTTTAATATGGATCAGTAACAATATGGCTGTCTCTGCTTATTTTCTAACATGTTTCCCTCTGTGAAAATGTCTGGTGAAAAATCAAGGGGCATTTGTGGTTTGATTTACAATTAACTTTTTGTTAACACCACCTCCATGGGAGATGGAAAAATTGTCAAATCAGGGCGTGTCTACCAGGTGCATTGTGACCTACTTTAGCTGAATAGGGCTAGGGCAAGTGCTACAGATAATTCCAGTCTTGCAAGCTGCTTGTACAACCCCCCCCCCCCCCCCGCACCATCTCTAAAGGGCTAAAGACTGTTAAAACGTAAAGACGCCTTCAGTGTTCAGCCTTATCAAGGCTTTTGAAATTTAGGTGCCTTGCAGCTCAAGAGTGAAGTGTAGTAAACAGGAACGTGACATTGCATTAAATATTCCTTCAGTGGGAAACTGGAACAAATTAATGGAAGAGGGAAATAAAGATACCGCTGTAGCAACATGAGTCCATTAGTAAATTATAATAGGGAAAAAAATAGTAAATAAATTGACTGGCGATCATCAGAAAATTAAGTTTCTCAATTTTTATTCTGAAAGCTTGTGCAGGTATTATTAAAAATACGCAGTTCTTATATCACGCTTTATCACACCCGAGGGCATCTCAAAGCGCTCATTATTTTTTTTCTACAAGGTATGTGGAGCTTTGTTCAAATTTTAAGACCAGCTTATTTTAACATAGGACTATGTAGGCCTACAGGTTTCCAATCTGCAGCCAACCATACCAGAAAACACTGGGGCAAACCCCTTCTCTTAATAATAAGTGTAACCATGGTAACTGAGATCTTACAAAACACACAAGGCCTACGGCTTTAGTCCCATCCAAGGGATGGAGCAATAATGGTTAAGTGTCTTGCTTTAAGGACACAAGTGTCAAGACCGGGACTCGAACCCACATTCTGCTGACCAGAAACACCAGAGCTCGAGTCGAGCGTGCTCGACCGCTCGGCCACGATACCTCAATCCTCCTGTGAAATACACACCAATCTGCTTGAAAAAAGATACCAATCCTCCTGAGAAATACATGTACCTGCCATTTAAGCTGGGTATAACAAACAAATTAATTAGTTATTAAACTGACCGAAGTCCTAACAACAAACAACAATTGTGTACCATTTTTTAAAAAAATTTGAGTATTGGAATATTGGAGTATTAGAGTATTAGAATAGATACCCTCTTTACATAACACATGACCTTCTTGTAATGATAAGTCTTGAAAGTTTTGGGATTGGAAAGAATGAACAGTCCCTAAAACCACTGATGTACCATCCTTTAACAGTATGACTCTTTAAAGGAAAGCATTTAAATATTGAAAATAAAATCGTTAAAACATTTTTTGATATAGCTTACTAAAACCGTCTTAAACAGACATGCAACTTAGTAAATTTAAAAAAAAAAAATTAAAAAAAAAAAAAAAAAAAGGAAATGGCCAACGTGCAAATCTATTTTCAGATTTCTATGGCAACATGCTATTAAAAAAAAGAGGACGTACGTCTGCGTACAGCACTTCTTCCTTCAGGCAGTAATATGCATGTTTCACTATATAGAGAACCTGGATGTTATATGCGTGCACTCTTCAGGTTAATTTGCCCTTAGCCCACATGTATTGATCTGCAGTACATTCAAGGTTTTTTTCTCAATACTTTGGCGATATGGATCAGAAAACCTTTCCGCGTGTTGATTACTGGCCACATGCACTATGCGTCACACAAGCCAACCGGTGAAAGGAAAATTGCACTGCTTATAGTGAGACTATCAAAGGTTTCATTAATAATCCATGTTAGCGAAGATAGATGAGTGAGGAGGCTTTTGTCTTTGGTGTAGATTTTACTGCTGGACAATATTTGGTGTCAGTGTTTGCCAGTGCAGCAGCAGCCGAAAATTAAAAACCATCAATAAACAAGGTCAAAACAAGAAGACAAAAAGCAGAGGAGAAAATGAAACTTCAAAACAGAACGGGAACGAAAGTGATTACATCAAGCCACTAGAAGTAATTGAGGTGAAGTTCCATGTATCAAAGAACACTAACCACAGGGCACTACTATCAAAAAAAGGAAAAAGCTTTTTGATAGTGCGGTTGAATTGAGGGGTTACTTGATGAGGTTTGACAGTAATGCTAGTCCCATGGCCAATCTTTGCATACCAAAAGCATTTTCAGCGAATATAATAATATAATTAGCGTGCCATCAACAAAACGTTTTGTTTTCAATCATTTATGTAGTGATGAAGCCTAGTGTCAGCTGGCCTTCATGGAGCAATGGGGGCAATTGCCACTGCCTATTGCCTTGTTCCAGTTGAAAACTAGCATTTATTTCATGAGGTGCCCTTTTACTGAAAAAAAAACTGCCTCGCCCTATCAGGAACCATGGAGGTTGAAGTATCAGGCCTGTATTGCTTCAATCAAAAGTCTGGGGATGGGTGTGGGGGAGAGCAGTTAACTGAAATGTACATCAGTGAAGATTCAACCAGAGACCATCAGTCAATTTTATCGTTTTATTTTGTATGACATAAGAAAAGGTAGGGCATGTAACATTGGATGTCATTCCAAAGGCTTTTTTAAGTAAGCATATCTTCCAGCATTCTGTACATGCCTGGAACATCATTCATACAGGGAATTGAATGGTTCACTTTCCCTGAGGCACTTGCAGTGGGAAATCAGATTCGTCATTTTTAAGGACATTTCTGTGGGGCAGTATTAAAGCAAAGAACAGAGCAATGGAGGCTTCTGTGAAATTCAATAATATCAGAGACTTATCATCAAACATCCACAGGCATGGTAGCTCAACACCATAATTTGTGGCTGTGGCAATTACTGTGGCAATTATTGTGGCAATAATGGTACAATCAGTATGACCAGGAAATTAAGTAAGGTAAAATGTAGGATTGGTAAAGATGATAGTGTAATGTTCTATTTTGTGTGGCTCAATATATACATGAAAACAAACCTGTGAAAATTTGTGCTGAATCCGTCGTCCGACTCAGAAGAAAATTGTGAAAAACCGTGCACACTTTTCAGCTTGTAAACACATTGATCTTAATTTTCAGTGTTACAACCGAAATTAAAATCTCAGTCTATAAATTCTATTTTCTCGACTTTGATAGTATTTCAGACAGAAATGTTTCTATGGAAGGTTGGTACTGGTATAACTTAATAATAAGATACTAATAAAATCGCGCCAGGAGTGTCAATTCTGACAGACATGGCGTGCTATAAGTGCCCTTTATTATTATTATTGTTAAAAATGTTTTCATGAATAACAATCATGTATTCTACATTCAAGCTTATCAAAGAAAAACATCTTTTTTAAATTATGTAACAAAACTCATATACTAAGTACAAGTTTTGTTCACATTTTTGTTGGTTATTGACACCCATTATAAAAATTGCTTTTAGATCTAGTTCTAAAAAGTAAGAAAGAGTGGGTAAAAGTCGTTGCTGAAAAAAACCCACATCTGAAATAGGATCCAAGTTTTAGGCGGGGTGATGAAATGATGACATTTCAACCTTTTGGTAACCCCGGGAGTTATAGATTTCAAGGAGCTTTTGTGAGCAGTATCCACAGGTATAGAGAAGTAGATCAAAGAACAAGATATTTTTATATCTGAAGTTAAATAACAGCTACTTTTTTTGTTTCACCAGGCCTACATAAACAAATCTGAATTCAGATAAAAGTTTCTCAATATAACCAATGTCATATTATCCGTTTAACAAAAAAAAATAATAATAATAGCTTCCCTCTTTGTTTATATTAATTATTAATGCTGTACTTGATTCATGGGACGGCAAATTAAAGTAGGTCAAACATTTATGTTTTTTTAAAAGCCAGACAATTGAAACCTGTCGCTTGATTTCAGGCATTGACGTTTGCAGTTTGAGCTATATTTAGAATGCATATTCATTACAAGTCTTTGCAATCAATCTTGCTTGTTTAATGCTGTGTGCATAGAGAGATACCACAAAACAACACTGGACCAAAAGTAACATTTGTTTTCACAAGTCTGCAATCAACTTCCCTTGTTTGAAGGGACTGTACATCATCGTTTTGTTTGTTTTGTCTTTTTGGAAAAGTGAACTTGTTCCCATCCTCTAGTTTCCAAGACACCTATTTCAAAGTGATGATGCTGCATTATTATTATTTCTTTCTCCGTTTTTCGGAGAGTACAGTCAGTCCAGTCTTCGAGACAAACGGCATAAAAAAGATATTACACCATTGGTTTTGTAAAGAATCCTATTTTGATTGTCTTTGTTGGATCGTCCAGTTTGTTTCTCAGCTGAGAAAGTGTCAAAATCACACAGTGTGAATTGCAAAACATCGGCCATTACCTGTAATAATAATAATAATAATCAAATCAAGACCTCTTTGTCCTTGTGTCGGTGAAATGAAGCATAAGATGGCGTGTGTATGGTCTGCGAAATTATATAATGAATCCTTAAGACGGCTTCCGTTTCCAGGCAGGGGAAACAATTGCACAATTGGGTGTTCTCATGTCATCCGATATTAACTGGTTAAAAACTTATTTGTTTTCATATCTGTTGTTTGGTTCACATAGCTCAGAATTCTTTTGCAAAGGTGCTTTACAAATTCCTGTAAATATTAGTATTAATCTAATTGCTTTATTCTTCTGATGGGACATAGAGACCTAAAGCCTAGGTCCCGTGTGTTGGGTACTGCACTGCAAAGACCTCAGTGTACACTTAGTTGGCATGGCTACACCTTGTAAAGCTTTACAAGAAGCCATATAATTGTGTCTCATAACACAAAATAGAGCTGTCATAAAACACTTTGAGGCACCCCTAGAAAATGCGCTATTTAAAAATTGTGATATATATTACAAACAATTGGTACATCAGCGCCTTTTTTAGGTGTACTTTCATTCCAATTTCAATGAGTATTCTATAAATGAAACCGTATAAATAAACCATCACATGTTTTGGTATGTCTGTGTTATGTCAAAATGCTTCTAAAATGAAACTGTCCAGAAGAAATTACAAACGACTCAAAGCCAAAGTTAAAAAAGAAAACACAACAAACAAACAAAAACAGATGCTATACATTTCTCAATGATTACTTAACAATTTCCAGAAATAATTGTCAATCATTTTGCAATAGGGATAAAATACTGATGTCATACCTGACCTTGTACCACTGTGCTACAGGCCAGAAATTGAGTTGTCCAAGGGGCAAGGCCATACTTAAATTCACAAAGAGCACTACAAATAGGAAATCTTCAAGACAAAGTAAAGGGTTGGGATTTAGTATAATAAAAATGAATTGATTAGTTCCAATCTGATAGCTCACTGATTGTAAGAGTGCATCCAATCCTCCAGAGGCTTATTTCATCTACATAGCATAAACAGACCCCCGAACAGATTGCGTTATTTTGCGTGATTCAATATATGCATACAAAAACAAACCTGTGAAAATTTGGGCTCAATCCGTCATCTGAATAGTGAAAAACCATGCACACTTTTCAGCATGTAAACACATTGTCCTTAATTTTGATTGTTACAACCGAAATTAAAATGGGGTTTTCAAATTCTATTTTCACAGCATTGACATTATTTCAAACATAAATATTTCTATGGAATATTGGTACTGATACAAACTTCATAATCAGTAAGCTTTCAGACTGATACTACTTTAAAAAAAAAAAAAAGAAGAAGAAGAAGAAACAACAAATTGATGAAAACCAATCCTGTATTCTACCTTTAAATGTGACCGCCTTACTTTCACAGGTAGGTTGTAAGGTGTGTTCACAATAAAACGCTCATTAGACAGCATTATGCTCACATTTAAGGTTTCGTTAAACGCCCTGGACAAGCTTGTGGATACAAATACTGTGATCCAAATTAGTCTCAGAGAAACCACACATCATTGGTAGCTATGCAAAAATGATACTCAGCAGTTGGTTGGTTCGAATCCCAGAGCAGATCAAGTGGTTGGTCAGCAGGGCTTGCAATCACAAGGTTCTGGGTTTGAATCCTTATTGCAAAATTTTCACTTTAGTTAGAATAAGTATAATGTTGTTTATGAACCTGAACCACAATTGAATGGTTTGTGCATTTTTTTTACTATATTTAGTCATGAATTTTTTGGTTGCCAGTTGAAAATATCAGATACGACGGTACGTGTACATCTCCTGCCAAGATCAAAGCAAAACCTATGCACTATTTCATCCTCGGACAAGCACATTACAGACAAACAGACAATGGAAAAATATTGCCCGCAATGAAACCCAGTTAGAACTTCTTTTTTTTTATAAATTGCCATCCAAATATGTATGTTACCTTGGCCTGCATGAGTCCAACTCAAGCTCCACTGATCTCTGCCAGTTCAAAACATTTGATTCTTGGGAAGCGCTGCCTAAATGCTGGTGCCCTGCCATGCTTGCTGTCTTACAATCCAAGTATCTGATGTGGTTTCGGCTGCCTCATCCCAAAAGAATATGTGCAGATTAGTTCCCTCGGTTATGAAAGCCAGATAGAATTAGGAGCTGTACCAGCCCTTTACGAGCAGTAAATTACGGCATTGTATAATAACGGCAGGAGATGAGCCGAGTTCACCCAATGACACAGTAGCTATTTCACGATCGTTTAAACATGAATCTCAAGCTGCCATTACCAGACATCATAATAAACTGCAGCAGGATTCGATGTTAATAGGAGAGTGGAGTGAGTCGTTTGTGGTTGTCCGGGAGCTCTTCAGACTGTTTCATCCCCCCATCCTGTGGTGCGTGATGAAGTCAACCCAAAGAGAGTGTCCTGTGCACACGTGCAAACACACACGCACAGCATCTTTAATTGATCCCCGTATAGCGTGTGTAAGGTGGGGGGGAGAGGTGAAGAGAAGTTGTCGTCTACAAACGTTAACCTTCCATAGACTTGTTGCAAAGTGGTTGACTCCACTGTCCATCAGCCACAGATTAATAAACAATCACGGTTTAGGATCAAGGAGGGAATAAAAAAGGCACTTGCCGACTCATGGAGACTTTCCTGGAGAGGGGGTAAAACTCAATCGATTTGTCCAATGCGCCTCCAGCAAGAATGTTTTGTAATTTGATCAAGTATTTCGCTCGCATTCTCTTTGAGATTTGAGGTTTTAAATTTCCTTTTACTGTCTGTGTATGTGAGGAGGGAGTGTAGATAATGGGAAATTGTTATGGGCCTAAAGGTTTTGTCACAAACGATCGCACTTTGTGTTAGAAAAAAGTGTTAGAAAAAATGTGATTAACACAATCGTAAAACTACAAATAAACAAATAAATGATTTTGGAACTGAAAGACAAACTTACATCAAGCTTATATAAGTAAAAGTTTAAATAACATTTACTTTAAAATCCTGCCATCAACTGGAAATCTGTCCCTCAAAACTCAGCTTGAGTTCACAAGGCTTTTGTTCCCTTTTTTTTTCCAAAAACGAGAGCTCCTAATTTGATGATATTTTCAAAGGTTGTTCAATTTGTTGCACTGAAATCAAATTGGGGTGAAACATCTCTACCTGAAAAACTTCTCCTATACAATCAGTCTCTTATTTATTAACAGACAGGTGAAAAGTGAAATGACATTTTGATTGATCATCCTATCTCAGGGAACTCTGCAAGGCTATATCTAATGGATGTACAAATGTCAAGTGGGCAAGAACACCCCCCCCCCCATCACATAATTTACAAATAAATAAACTGCAGTACATTCTAGGATTGTGGGATTCAAACTCAAAAAACCTTGAGCTTGTGATTGCGGAAGACATAACTATTACCCAGCAGTATTACCACTTTAGCCTGCATGGCTTGGATCAAGTCTGTTATTACTACTAGACCGAGCGAGTCATGGGCGAGCGATTTAGTGCATTGGACTCAAGTACTGGTGGCTAGGTCATCAGGATGTGGGTTCGAATCCCGGTCATGACACTTGTGTCCTTGAGCAAGACACTTAAATATAATTGCTTCAAATAGGGGAAGAGGCAGTTATGTTTGTCTTGCAATGGATTCATTTACCCCTCCCTGTTCTTAGCTGTGCTGTGAAGAGACTTGCGTTTATATTTCGTCATGTCTTGTTTCTGCGCATTGGGGCAGGTTTCTATCCCTTCAAAAAAAAAGTAGCCACATCTTGTTGAGTGGCCTTTGGGCCTCGTGATGGGCAAATTGCATTAAAAAAACAAAAACAAAAAACAAAACAAGGGGATTCAAACTTTACCTATACATTGTTACATTGTGATTACAAGTCTTGCAGTCTTACCACTTGACTGTATCAAGGTTATGCAACTTTGTTAACACTAGAAATAAGGAAACTGGAAATTACAAACAACTTTGTACAGTGGTTTTCAGTTTTCTATGGAACAAAAAATGACAAGAAAGAGAAAACCAGGTGATCAGCTGGGGAATTCATCTCACATAAAAAATATTGAGTGAGCTATCCATTCATGTATTCTATTGGGTTCTAATTGACTTTTTGTTAAAGTCTGACTGACCAAGATGTTACTTTAAAAAAGATAGACTTCATTTTCATTCTCATTTCATTTCATTTCCTATCAAGGAAAAGGTTGCATTCCTTGATTTCTCGTGGGATTTGTGATTGCCAATTGTGTCATTTCTTTGGCCAAAATAAATCGTCTTGCTAGGAAATGAAATAATCAGCGCTAACGGAGACATTTCCCACACCATCACAACTAATCTGGTGTTGACATGTACATAACTCATGACCATGCTTATCAACTGGGATTCAGTCAATCTGGTAAATACGTGAATAGTTGTTCAACAGTCAAAAATTACCTGCCAAAATGCCTTACATTAGGCCTATTTTTTTTTTTAAGTACCTCAGCTATTCCTTTTTATGAGCAACAAATTCAACAAGCAGTTATTCTCTGCTTTGTAACTCTAGCCAATTGAGCTACGAAATGTTTAATTTGATGATCCTGTCATCAGGCAAAAACAAAAGGTTTTATGAATTTTACCCTCTGTGGTTTTACCGTTGACGTCAAAAGTTCAACTATTGCCATCTCTTGCAAGGTCTTGCTAAAATTTAAAGTACATTTTTTGGGTGAACAAATAAAAACTGACTAGAGCTAGATTTGAACCTGCGACCTCCGGATTAATGTACCGGTGCTCTACCAACTGAGCTATCTAGCCCTAATGTTGGCGGACTCCCAATTTTGTCAATATCTTTGTTCGGTGGTGCCAGTCAGAAGCCATACAGCCTAAAATTGCCATGTAACCTGGGATAACACCTAAGTTTACGATACAACCTAGAAAGTGGCAGTACAGGGATCACCTTAAGAAGATGCGACTTCTTATACGGCAGTTTCAGGTTGAATGGCTTCTGCCTGGCATCCCTGAAAAATAGGGAGACCACCAAGATTGGAGCTAGATAGCTCAGTTGGTAGAGTGCCGACACGTTAATCCGGAGGTCGCAGGTTCAAATCCTGTTATAGTCAGTTTTTCTCTTTTTTTTTACCCAAAAATTTAATTAAAATTATCAGTTTCCCTTGTGGTTTGTTATTCTAAATTTCAAGTACTACATTCACTGTTGCCACTGGGAAATAAGTGATCAATTGGGCGGGAGATTTGTTAAAATTGAATTTATGCAATGAAGTTGGTTGTTTACCAGGAACAAACACATAATCAAGTGACCCTGCTAACCAGACTTGGCAGTTAATTTATAATTTTGTCCTTGTATAGATTACGAACAGCAATCGGTGCAGCCTTATTGTCCATGTCAATGATTACGAGTTATAACGATGACGCCACGCATAGAAACAGCACGCTTGTCAATCAATCCTCAATCCACAAATCTTCTCATTTCAAAACAGTCTCTTTGGTGTGCTCGCCATCCTCCCTACGGCTTGACGCCGGATGCAGAATAAACTTCAATGTTATTACAGGAGGTCTTGACATGCAGCAATGCGGGTAAATACCAACAACCTCAACATGTGGAAACCCGAAGCTTGGCTTCAGCTTGGTACAGGTACTAAATATCAAGACATGCAACATCGTTACGACAAAATGAGAGAGCTGTCCAGCAAGCAAAATTCTGTACAGTGCTTTGCCAGTTTTCACAGCACTTAAGTTAAGGAAATAAAATATGACTTGAAATCTGCAGATCAGCTGAAAAATTGATCATCCTGAGACAAATGAAACGCTCCCGTCTTTAAGAAAACTTCACTTAATTGATATCCCTACTGTTACATGACAAACAAATAGTAGTTATTATTATTATTGTTATTATTTTCTGGTAATGAAACAAGCATGCCTCAAAACCAAACTTAATCACTGTAGCTCGGAAGCCTGAGGAAACCTGTAGATAAGGATGCTTGCTATCTGAACCAGAAACACCAGGTTAAATCTACTCTTTCACGATAAGTGTTCTGGGTTCTTTTTTGTGCACTTCCCATCCTAGTACACGGGACCTACAGCTTAACATCCCAGCCGAAGGACAAAGCAATTATGGTGAAGTGTCTTGCTCAAGGACACAAGTGTCACGACTGGCCAGGCCTGGATTCGAACCCACATTCTGTAAACTACAAAACTTAAGCTCGGCAGACTCGATCAATCGGCCACGACCCTCCACAATGATCACCATATACAGAAACATGAATCCATAAGTTGTTGTTGGTAATGTGGATACTGATTTCAGTGACAATTATAAAGGGAAAGTGTTTTGGTAAAGGAGAGGAGCGGATTGAGTTCACTTTTCCAGAAAAATGATACACGTGAGCCATCCTCTTATGATCTGTTTTTGGAGGGTGGATTGACTCTTTTCCACAGATCAATGATATACCATTCCTTTGTTATGTATCCATGAAATGTAGAGCATTGGAATGAATAGACTTCTCCACAAACAAATGACATACAATCCCTTGATTTTGTGTTTCTTATGAAAACTTACATTAATAAATAAGTTACTTCTTTTCCAAACCAACGTTGTGACCATGTTCTTATGTCTGTTGAGGATTTGAATGGTTAAACAACTTCCAGAAACAAATGATTTACGCATTCCTTACTATCCCTTAACGATGTGTCGTAAAATCTAGATGATTGTAATAAATGCACTTTTCTAATGACACAAATTTATCTTCCCTTTATAATACTATTGTGTCAGTGCAAAAAAAGTTGTATCTCCTAAAATAGCATTTGTGTTACAAGTTTCAAAGTGTCAAAATCTTTTTTGTATCACGCTTTAAAATAACCCGCATGCCACACAAAACCAACGGACGCCGAGATGGGAACTTTTTAGCATGGAGTATTTTTGTGCGAGATACTTTGTTGTTGCACAATCGAGATATGTCATTTTTGCCGTGACACGACGGTTTGTGCCTCAAATAGGAAAAGATTGAAATTAATGCAATCTTCTAAATGAAAACACTGTATCATATTATCTGATACTATTTCTTGAAAATGAGAAAATGTACTCTTCAAAAAGGCCATAATGTACATGTTACTGTGTCTGTACACTACCAACCTTTCACTTAGTCGGTTGCTGTATAAGTACGCAACACTTGCTATACTCATGCATGTAGTGATCACTGGGTATATAAGACTGCAGGGCAAGACAATGGCATGGCATCTACGGGTACAGAGAATTGATGTATCAATTTGGACGCCACAGAAAATGTCCCTGACCAACGCCATGATCCAGGCATGGCATTAGCATTACTAATTGAAATATGCTCACCTACGGCACGGTAGCATGTAATACAATCTCTGTGATTTGACTTCATTCAGTCAAAGCCACAGATAGTGCCTTTACATATATGTGTAAATTTATTTTTTGAACATCTGTGTTGTGAGTAATCTATCTGGACCTCAATAAGTAAATATTACATCAAGAACTGAAAATCCAAAACTATAGCACTATACTGTACGTACCCCCCCCCTCCCCCCCCCCCCCCTCGTCCATGCAAAAAGGAAGCAAAATCTGACCTGATTCAACTTTACAGTTTTCCTCAATTCAAATACCATCTATTAAAAGAAACAATTTCAACTACAACCTGCCACCTCATCCAACTGATCCCCTGCCACCGTAGTTTATAAGCTTGCCACCAAGCATGATTTCCTCGCTCATTATAAAGCCTCTCATGATACTATCAAGGTATCATGATAGAGTATCCACTCCTAAAACCAGGCGGATTGTGTTATCGTGATACGTCGTCCCTCGCTTATAAGCTACGGTGGCTATCATGATACATGATTCCTCGCTTATAAGCTACGATGGCTATCACGATAAGTGACCGCCTTGCTTATAAGCTACCGTGGCTAGTCGAATCGGGTGCCTAAACACAAACACACAAGTCATCAACTCAAAGACCCCTACTCCAGATCATTAACGATGGAGGTTGCAGTAGACAACAGTAAGTGTACCGTACACGTACAGTACAATGAAGTGTACAGACAGTCAATGGCAAAATGCATATTATTCAGCCATTAAGTGCAACACATGAATTCTGCATGTAATGTAAAGTACTTTGTCAGCTTCATGTAAATGACTTACATCATTACAGCTCTGTAGCATCTCTGGTTTTCTTTTAATACAGGCAGCTTCAATTCATGCATGAACAAATCCAATTAGATTGTCTATACAGTTGAATTATGTTCGGTCTGAATTAAATATCTACAGTTGAATGACATTAATTGAAAAAAAAACAAAAAAACTAAAACACGATGCATGTCTAGTGTCTATTTTCAAGGGAAAGACATTTCTATTTCAGTATTTGGTCTCACTACTCAGCTATTGTTTCAACATGTTTCATGTATAGGAACATGTCATTATTAATTAACGTCATTGTAATTCTGGAGTAGATAATGGTGCACACTTCACTAAGGGAAAGTTATATATTTTTGATATAACATGCACACCTAAAATACAATAGCTGTTTTTAATGCATGAAGACAACATTGGTTATTGTCACCAGACAAGTATCCGCACTTAATGTGTAAAAAAACAAAACAAGTTAAAAACTTTAAGCTCAATTGGCCACCAGAGTCACAAAAATAGTAATTAATGTTGTTGTTTTTTTCTCCCTGTTTTCAAACCTTGAGTTTTGGACTGTTTGAATGAGTTGTCAAGCTTGAAGAATGTTTAAAAAAATCTTTTCCAGCTTAAAATTTCAAGGTATGAGTGAAGATTTCTGTCCCAAACAAACAAATTTCTGAATTTGTCATGCATTACATAGTAGCTACAAATCCCCAAGAAAAGAATGAAAAAAAAACGGTTTGAATGAGCTGTCAAGCACTAAGAACTTTTGCTTAAATCAACAAAACCAGTCAAAAGCTAATTTCAATGGCAGACTGCAAAACACAAGTGGAGTAGGGCAGCAGAATTGTGACATGATGGCTTATTTCAAGATGTTCACGCAGGATAATTATGTTACAATGCATTATGGAGCCAGCACTACAACTGCCCATCAGAGGTTGGGCGAACACCGTACACACGTCACAATCAGCCGGGTTACAAGAAGGACAGAATGACACAGCTGAAAGATTGAAATATTCCCCCAAACCCCACACTTTCTGACAAAACTAATCTCATTTATCTGGTGTAACATTGCTTTCCTAGTGTAAAACGTTTCTCATTTTCAAAAATACAGAGTAGAGATACAATTTACAAATGGTCTCCTTTATGCTCAGAGGTTATTACTCATAATACACCACTGATGTCTTTCCTGTAGAAATGAAAAAAAAGGATTGAATAAACATGTCTGAATACTTACAACTGCTGAGTGAAAAAGACAGGTCAAAAACGTTAATGGTAAATCCAGTGTAGACAGGTTTCCATGGAAACGTAACAATCAAGATATTCCCCATTGGTTCTGACAGTGATCGGCCCACACTGCATTCGAAATACACAAAAAAACACCACCACCCCCAAACACGAGTAGCGTAGTGGTGAGTGCAAAGAGCGCCATAGCTACGAGCCAATGAAAATATAAGCAGTCTGGCTTGGCATGGGAGGAATGGGCGGAACCGACCAGGCATGCCAGGGGACCGTGGAAAAGACACGGCATGCTCCTGGATGCATCATCAGCCACCACTACGTCTTCCTCCCTCCCTGTGGTTACCACGGTAACGCCGCTCTGCTCATTACTTACACGGCGGTGAACCAAACGTCGGGGAGGAATTCCGTGCCTGGCTACGGCCAATTATTTACACTGCTTGAGCACTTCCACCATTTAAGACCAATACTTGGTTCGTCTGAGCAATAGGCCTTACTCTCCGTGGCACGGCCAAGCAGAGAAGGCTGCATGGCACCAACTCGACTGTGACTGTTAACAAAAGAGCTGATTGATTTGCCAACAACTGTTTCTTTAGCCTCAGCCCATTTATTAATGCAAGTCCTTTCATGTCTGTCTATTTATTAGAAATTGTCCTCATTTCTCTTTATTAACGTCCCCGGTGATAAATGATGGAGTGTGTTTATTATAACGACGTTTATTACGAAACACGGTGCATACATTTATTATATAATTAAAAGGCACCAAAATGCTTGGTGAAAGTGTAACAAAATCAAATTAGTTTTAAATAAAGTGAAATAAATCAACAAAGAGAAATACATGCATGCTGAAAAGGAGTCTCTTCTCTGTAAAATAGACGGGACAGATATCTGCAGATCCTCGTCCCCACTACCACAATTCATGTAGCAATCTCGAACTCACATTACCACCACAAATCATGCAGAAATGAGATTTGACAAGTCCTGAAAAATGAATTGCTGGCCTGGGTTCCCCCTTATTTTAAACCCAAAACCTCTTAGATGTTACAATTCAGGAGGTTTACAGACTGCTTTGCATCACCAGAAATACAAAACTACAGGTTTAGACACAATGTAGACTACTTCTTTCTCCCTTTGGTGACTGCTTTAGTTCTTCCAAGAAAATTTGAAGGATCAAGGAGATTTTAAGAAAATCCTGAAATCAGATAAAAATCCTGAGAAATCCCATGCCTGATTATGTCCATACATTTTGTACAGATCAAATCAACAGAGCATGATTGGCAACATGTGTGTGGGGGGGGAGGGGTAGAAAAATCAAACAACCAACAGATGGTTGGCTTTGTATCAAATTCATTTTTTCAATTCAATCCTGGAATAAACTAACCCCATTCCCAGGTCCTCAAAAGCCAACAATAGATCGATGCTTAAAGGTGCAGTACATGATTGGTAATGACGGGAAAAAAAACTGTTTTGTCACGATTTTCACAGACAGCAAATTCATTAACAGAATCATTGACATCAACATTTTCCCCAATTTTAAAGTCATAAAATGTCACATTAAAATGTCACAAAAGTGTGAGTGAAAAAAAACACAGTGATGATTTTTATTAATTTGATACTTGTAGCAAACTTCCCTTGGAGTATTTTGCAAGAAAAACTGCCATGTGAGACTGTCCCTCTATACTGCCTTTCTTATTTCAGTATGCCAAATTCAAAAAAGCTCCTTCACAGTGAACAGACAGATATGCAAAGAATCCTGTGGCAAAACATGAGCCATGGGTTGAGAGTCTCTGCTGACAAATAGGTCTGAAACTGTACATAGGATCCAAATTGTATGAGGTACAATGTTCAGAGTGATGCAAGCAGACATTTACATTTGGGAGAGGCAAGTTGGGGCAAATTCACAATTGCTGGCAGGGGCGGGGGGGGGGGGGTCTTTTCATGTGTTGACACTTTTATTAGTGCATTTTTCCATCTCATGGTGGTGGGGGCAAGGGGCATGGGTTCTTAACAGGGAGGGGGGCTCTCCAGCCACCCCCAAAAATTTGTACTGTTGGTTGTTATGTTTGTTTTGTTTCATTTAATGCCTTCTGAAATACATTTGTAAAGCACTTTACGTAAAGCACTGGGAGAGACAAGTTGGGGCAAAGTCATAATTGCAGGCAGGGGCGGGGGGGGGGGGGGGGGTTCTTTTCATGTGTTGAAACATTTATTAATGCATTTTTCCATCTCATTGGGGGGGGGGGGCAAGGGGCATGGGTTCTTAACAGGGGGGAAGGGGCTCTCCAGCCACCCCCCAAAAAATTGTACTGTTGATTGTTATGTTTGTTTTGTTTCATTTAATGCCTTCTGAAATACATTTGTAAAGCACTTAGATCCGTGAATAAGCACTATATAAATACATAAAAACATATCATTACTATGTATGTATGTTTTCTTTGAACGCGACCACCTAAAATACTGTTGGATAGGCATGAGTTATCATCAGAGAAACCAATGGTGAAGCTATCATACTGATATATAGACCTAAAATGGTGAGCTCTTTTTGATGCAGTGGCTCCCTTAAGCACCCTTCATCACAAGGGAACACACAACTTTGAACAGGAAAACAAAAATGACCTTAAAATTCTGCTGAGAATGGGGACAGCCCCGATGTTTATTTCCCTAGTCGACTCTGTGTCATCATAGTATTGGAAAGATCACCGAGCTTACAATGTCAGTGAAGGGCAAAACTGCAATTAATTCTTCATTATCCCCGAGAAATCCTTAGACAGACATCGTTCAATTATGGAACTCCGTTTCGTTTAAACATTTAGAAGTTAAGAAAAAATGGATTTCAAGGTGGTTTTTTATTGTTTCAATGCTTAAACATGTAAATGTTGCAACACTACTAGAACAAACAAATAAAACCAATGAAAACACATAAAACCAATAAAAACAAATAAAACCAATAAGTCAAAAATACATAGAACAAGTTAGTTTTTTAAATTTCTTCATGTTCTTGAAGACAAGAAAATGAAATAAATGAGAAAAATATGGCTGGCTGCCTTGAAAGTGCCCAACAAATCTCAGACGAAATTTCTACTTGACAGTTTTGATGATGATTAATGAAAGGAAAACTTGAGTGTGTCATTAAGAGTAATTACCATGTGATTCAACCATTGAAAGCTTCAACTATTGAATGCTCAAACTGCATAAAACATTGACAAGAGTGGTTAAGAACGATATTAACGAGTATGATAAATTGTTGTTTTTCTCAGATCTAAGGGTATAGTTAATGTTTTAAACCCAGAAATGTGGAAGTTTGGTTTTGTGGGGGCAGGTGGTGGAAAGGCTTGATTAATTTATTTATTTGTTATTGCAAAAAAAAAAGTTAATGGCCTCTCGTTTTGACCCCAGCAGAATCTTTCTCTTTTTGTAAAAAGGCGTTTTGGTTAGACAAACTTGAAATCTTATGGGATTTTTTTTTTCAAAGCACTGCCAAGGCTGGGGGCATCAGCCTCAGTGAAAATCGAAATGAGATGTTTTATAGTGTCCCAGCGGTAGCGAGGACCTAGTGTCTGTGCAGGTACAGGTGAACAAGTAACAGGGCATGCATAAGGGAAATCATCCTTTTCTTGTTATTCAACTCAGCCAATATACCTCCAAGATATCGCCATCCACTCTGTAAAAGATTTGGTCATATGGCTGTATTTTTTTCATTTGGAATTTGACATTTTCTTCTTGGTGGGAAGGGGGGGGGGGGGGGACGATGTGTAACATCAGCTGATGGAAAAGTTAAATGAATGGCACAAAAGTGACGGTAGAAAATCAACACCTTTGACATATACGGCAGTATTGAGACGATGAGGGTCTGATGTCTGATGAAAACAATCTTGAAAAAACTCATTAATTTACAAATTGTGTTGGAGAAAGCAGGCACGGTGCACAGTGTAATTATTGGCAGACAGCAATGTTATTAAAGTACGTCACTGAAGAAAACTATGCCCAGCCACATCAATGGGAAGAGAATAATTATGAAGTTGGATGTACAAAATCTCACGAGGCATTTTTGTCATAATTGCGGATAAACTGTGTACCAGTCTACAGGTCCCTTGGTAACTGACTCAAATTTGGCGAAATATTAAAAACACTTGTAAAACTCCTAAGGGTTTCCGTGATAACGCCATGCCCACTTTTTGCACTTTTGAGTCACAAATGTGAATTTATAGAATTTTTGGAGGCCGATATCTTGGAACTGATTCACAGATTTATGCTAATACAGTACTTGCTACCCAAGATAATCTGGCACCAAGCTTTCAGAATCTTGTGATCAGAATTGGTTTACTGTATTTCTTCTCATAACGGAGTACTGGCCCCTCAAGTATAAGCTTTTCAAAGCAGAAAAAACAAAATTTCAATGTCCATGTGGCTCCTGTCATCCAGGGATTTCTCACAGAGGGTTATTGATGCTGGATTCTTTTTAGTTTTTGGACAAGTCTGCCTGCAGTATGCAGAGTGACTACATTGAAGCATTCATTTGGGAGTACAGTGGCTCTTACAAGAGTTCCAGATGACTTTTTCTGCCAATCTTTGGCTGATGGCAAGTTAAAGGTGTGGGCAAGTTACCCATGCAACCTGCCCCAAAACACTTTTTGAGCCAAACCCGCGTCGGTGGCCGAGGAATATTTCTGAACTTTGTGCGAGTTCACATAGAATGACTCATTTGTTGAATGTGAGAATAACAGCGCTGCTGCCACATAATGTATGTTGCAAAAGAGATATCGGGTGAGGGAAGAAAGAGGGTGAACAAGACACATACCCATGTACACTGTACGTGTGCATAATATAGTACAGCTCCTTGAAGAAAGTGGGTAGGGTTTTAAACTAAATATTGTAAGGTCTGCAGAATGATCCCCAGGATAATTGGCTACCAAGGTATATGACACTCTTTTATGTTAGACATGATTAATAAATATATTCGTTGATCTTAAAGGGGTAGCACAACATTGCTAATAGATTTATTGAAAAAAAATGAAATTGGTATTCAAAAGCCATCTGGCTTAAATGTTGATAGAAATGGAAGAAGCCAATGTTGTACTGTCCCTTTAACTGATATCAATACAAGACATTCAAAATATTCAATGACAGGTAAAGAATAGTACAACAAATGTAACAAATAAAAAAAGACTCACCATTTTTTCCATCCAGGAACCACACCACATGACCACATCACATGACCACATCAACAGCCAATCAACAGGAAGGCGAGAAGGAGGAGGAGGAGGAGAGCAGGGCGGTGCTACAGAGCATACCATGGAGGGATGACAGTGCAGGCATGCAGACAAATACATCTAAGAACATGCTCTTAAGATACTACCAAAAATCACAATATTCAAAAGCGTGCACCTACACTCACGCAACAATACACCTTATCAAGTGCACTCTTTTGATATCATACCAAATGTCATGTTTCATTGTTTCTATAGCCACGTTCTCATTGGATAAATATTAATCTAAGACCATGGGTAACTTCCAATGGGTAAATCTTACCGATGTCCGCACTTTAATTATTTGACCTGGGTAAACTAACCGAGACGATGGTGAAACAAACCAACTGAGGCGTCAGCGTGGACTAAGAGCTGCATCACACCTCGATTTTACCATCGCGTGACCAAATATAAAACCAACCTTTGCTGGATGTGGAACCAGATGTGGTATTTTACTGACCGGTTTTACGGGACAATGCGTCTGCATTAGACTTTTTGGCTCGGTTAGCTTGACCAGGTTAGTTTAACTAGGCAGAAAGTGGCCGGTTCATCTGTCCATTGGACTCGGTTAAGTTACCTCGGTGAAATTTTCCGGGGCTGTTCGCACTGGACTTAAAATGGTCAAGTTACCCCTTTACATCAGTTTTAAAAAATCTATACCGCATATCAAAAATCTGGGTTTTTGAATGACTATTGTTCATGGTGGGGAATGGGGATATGTGCCATTAAGTATGGTCTCATTATTATTACTATGTACAACTGAAAACATCAAATTATAAAATTGACTCGGAAAACTCAATGACCCTGCACTTATTGTAACGTGAGTAACCAGTAACTGTATCAATAAACTGATCCATTAAGCCCCGCCTACCTCAGCAACTGCCTAGCAACAGCACATGTTGCAGCGGTGGTCCGATTGCGGCCCACACGTATCGGATATGATACACACACATACATGGTTTTCGTGAATTGTATGGATTTAGTTTTGTGGCCTTTTGAGCAGTGCTTTGGGTCCAAAGAACAATGCAGACAGCAGGAACACTGTTAAACCACTTACAGGACTGTATAGGGACCACTACTGTGGGATTTGCACCACCAGAAATACAAACAAATATATAAAAAAAAAAAAGTTAGTATACAGTTGTGTGTACTGTTGTGCGTCAGAACATTGGCGGCGGTTTGTTTACTTTTGCAATGAAATTTTAACGTGTCAGACTTTTGTCAGACTTTCAGTGGTGTTGTCAAGGCTGTGATTGGTCAATACGTTAGGAGGCGGGGCTTAATGGATCAGTCTATTGCAAGGGGGAATGGTTTTAAAAGCCGAGAACTAAGCCAAGGATGTGAAGCAGGCTCATCTGGAACTTCTTACCTCTGAGCAGCCTTCTCATGGTTCCCACAGGGCTTTCCCTGCAGCGGTGGAGCGAATGCAAACTGTGGATGCACCCCCTGCTGCAGGGTGGGGCTTCTCTGGGGCGGACTCGGGCTGATGTCTCGTGAGGTATTCCAGGGGCTGGCTGGCTGGGGGCGAGCAGAGCTACTGGATACTCTTGGGGACGACCGGCTGGAGCTGTAGGCACTTGAACGGGGCGATGGGTCCCGGGAGTGATGGGTTTGCCTCCCGCCTGTGGGTGACACAACAAGAAATCATTATGCTCAACTTGTGTGTGTACATTTTTATGCAGCTCAGCATGTACGCGCCAGGCCTTTTTCTGCTCAGCAGCTATTCAGAAGCTAGCCAACATGTAGATAGTGAATAAACTCAAAGAGTTGCTCAAAAGGAAAATTCATTTTCTAATAGATAAAGTCTTTAGAAATTAGGACCAAAAAATACAAGTCTCTAACCTGCAAAAAAACTTGTTAATGCCCTCACGGTTCGACCCTAGCAGAGTCCTTCTCAAAGGCTAAATGACAACACAACACACACATACAAATATACAGGAGTAACAGAAGCAGTCAAGTAGAAAGAAGTGAAAAGAGAGAGAGTCAGAAAGCAGTTTAGAAAATGTCAGAATAATTAGTTAATGGAAGCCACAGTAACATCTGAGAACACATTGGGAAATTAAAAACACTGATAAAATAGCGCTACCCCAGCGCACAAATGTTAAAAGTATTTGGCAACAAAAACGTGTGTACGGGACTATTGCTGGACAAACACCATTGTATTAATGTTGGGAATACAATTTCACTGTGCTCCCACATGTTCAAATTTGTACTAGAATGATATTTAAAAACTAAGTCAAGGCGTAAGCTTCTATCTGGTATAAACATTTGACTACTGTTTTATGTTGCTAAATTTGGCATATGACTTCAAGAAAAGTCACATAAGTCAATAGGGAAAGAAAGAATAATAATAACAATGAAAAAAATTACAATCTTAACAGAAACAATCGCTGTTCGGACTAGCGGGTCGGAACAGCTTATGACATTTGACACCACTTTATGTGTAATCCCCGATTCCAGACCTTTGTTCCAAGAAGAGGATTTGGCTATTGTTCATTTATTGTATTTTGGCTCAGTGGAGGCAAGTCAGAACGAACTGGAATCCAGCCTGAGTTTCGAATTTAGTACCAATCCCCGGCCAGGAGCGGCTTTGCAATTCACGGTGCATGTGTTTGATATTTTCTTAAAGGAGGAAACAAAAATCCCGGTGCAATAAAGACAATCTTTGTTCTCTTGGCTATGTAAAGTCAAGGTTTCTTTGTGCCAGCAGTATTCGCAAAGAAAAAAGATTTCAGCAATTCTGGGAAAATAATCCTGTCAGGGTGGACAGTCACAAATGGAAAAACCCCTGCGGCAACTGGTTAACATGAGGTAAGTGACTTGTAATTTTTTCCACTCATAATAACAAGGACTCCATCAATTGGAAAATGAGCGCATCAAAAAACTGAATTGAACCTTAGAGTCCCTCTTTAAATTGTCCAGAGTAGATTCTTTAAAGTATCAACTAACAATTACTGTTACTGTTTATAGGTAGTCCTACGGATTCACATTTTCACATTCCACCTTGTAAGTCAAATCAATCATTTTTGAGCCTCCTGCTGGAGACTGCAAGTTCTTTGATCTGCCTGATGGGCATGATGGGGATTAGAACCCACCAACACTGATGCCACTATCCATGCCAAAAACAGCAATCACTTGCATTAAGGAAAATATCGCAAAATGTCTCATTAATTATGTCTGCTGCTCAAGTGCTCTTATACTGAAGCACTTATAGGTACATGTAGACTGTATAGTGTACAAACCACTTCAAACAAAACCGTGGCGAGGATGAAAGCGCTCCTTTCATTCAGGGAACAAAAAAGACCTGTTCTGATCTGCTGCAAATCTTGTTGCAAAGTCAATGTGTCACACGTAGGTGTGCACACATGGGTTGATACCACAGACTTTCTACTATTTCTGGCCCGATTGACGGCATATACCTTTGTGCCATAAATTCCCTTGTTTGATGGTTTTATTATAAAAAGACAGAATTTGCTGTTAAATACCATGTTTATGACATGTCCTGGGTTCGATTTCACAAAGAGTTAAGATTGATCTTAAGTGCGAATCTATCTTAACTGCTAAGCAAAGTGTGATGTCACAATACAAATCACTATGGTAATGCCGACAACTCATCTTCAGATGAGTCTTAGTGCTTTGTGAAATCTACCCCAGAGCCTGACAACATGTGAAGAAAGACAAGACAAGCCAAAAGTTTCTGTCATTCTTACTGCCTCTGATAACCATTTGAGCCAGGTGCGATGTAAATATGGTTAACTGTTCCAAAAGATGGACGTAAATTGATGCAGTTGATAACTCGTGCTTTAGGAGGCCACCCTGAACTGCAAACAGTTAAAGATGTTGTAGCAAGATCAAAGACTGCAAATGAGACGGGACCAGTTAGCAGTTAGCAGTTGCTGTATGACCGATACACGTACCTCTTTTACCAGCTGCCATTCTTGAGTGCGCAATGTACATGTCCACTGAAGAGTGGATCCGACTGTGCCATATTTTTGCACATTTAAATTGCACACTTCCAGGGGTTATAATTGAGCAAGGCATATGCGTGTGTAAAATGAAGCGGCGAGATCGATACCCAGTGAGATTGAGATGAAGTCCAACCCCAACCCCCTTTTCCCACTATACATTATGAGATTCTGTAGATTCAATGTTGTTTTGTACACAAGATCCCTATATAGTTGCAACATACATAAAGCAAAGTCTAAAATATAAATATATGATTTCACAATGCCCTCATGCCAACTTTGCAATCAGTGGTGGCACATCCGGTGGGGGAGGAGGGTGTTGGCATGGGGTGAAGAAACAGGCCCTCATATCTAGGACTCTGTATATGTGTACAGCACAGACTAAGAGTCCTACATAGGGCTAACTGCAAAATTATTACTTACTGAAAAAATAATAAAAACAAGTCATTTTGAAATGCGAGCCAGTGATACCTTTACAGAAGACTGAAACATTTTATCTTTCCATTTCAAATCTGTTTTTGGTTTAGGACTTTCACTCTTATAAAGCACTTTGTAATACAAAGCCAAAGTTCATACAATTTACTTTCCATTTTATGCAATTACCCTTTGCCTCGAGCCCCCCCCCCCCCCAAAAAAAAAAATCTATTCTTTAGAATTATCCTTTTGTATCGTAAATCTATGTTTGCTTCCCATGGCCCAGCTCATAGCCTTAACTTAATATTTCATGCTCCAACACGGCCGCCAAGTCTGCTCTTCAAAGACACGTTATTAGTTTAATATTGATCATGGACAATCCCAAGAAAATGGATGCTTGTTCTTTGCACAATGGGTAAATTGGCTGTGTATCTAGAGCAGTTCTCAAAGGAAGCCTTGCACCGAAAAGAGAGAATCAAGGCATGAAATGAATCAAATGCAACTTCTGTTCGCGAAAAAGAAGCAAAGTTGTTGATGTGAACGCAATACTTTCTATAAAAAAAGTAAGAAATTAAATCTCTGGTGCCATATAAAGGGTCCAAGGATTCTAGGTGAAGGTTACATCTCAACCGTGTCAATAAATTGTCAATTGTCAATCAATTTCATTTGTTGTTGTAACTTTTGTATAACCACATCTGCAACAAGTACAGATTTCTTTAATTTTCTTTAATAGAAATGAACAGAAGATCTAGAATTTCATGGAGGCCTTTATTCTCCTGGTTTTGACTATGGTGCCTATTAACGGCATTCTAATTTATTTGTATAGAATTGCCCTCTATGAAGGAAAAGTGTGGCTTTGCCCCTCTCTCCACAAGAGGAAATTTCCTGACTTGATATGTAAAAAGTAAATTGTACAACAAATGTAACATGTAACATTTAATCAATGCAACATCAAAGCCTCAAAACTCTGAAGAAAATACTCATCTACGCATACCATATATATATACTACAAATACACATATAAATAGGTTTATACGTACAAATCTCGTGGGCTGCTTTTGCCCGATGCTGTCCGCTATTCTGGAGATATCTGAAATGATGCATATTTTTCAAGAATCCCACCTTATCTCGCTGTTACCGCATAACAGAAGAACCAACACAAAAGATGAGTTCTTTCAGCTGTTCAATGAATGCTCAGTCCTCAAGAGCCAGAAACCAAAAAAAAAAAAAAAAAAAAAACCCTATTGAAGTAACTTCACCACAAGTTCCGGTTGATTTCTTTCAATACCAACTCAAATTTTTTTCTCTCTCCAAATGAAAAAAATACATCACACAAAAATCTGTCTTGAAATGGAAATTCGGAAGCTCTGTCATCTATGTCTTGGAAATCACCGTGAGAAATGTCTGAGCAGAAACGGCCGAACACACTCCGTCAAGCAATTATTGTACTCCTGCTGGATGGAATTCAATTTGATGAACAGAGAGGCTCAAGGGCACACAAGTGAACACAATGCCGTGAAGAAGAAGAAAAAAAATGTGCAAGGCCTCATTTTGAGCAGACATGCTTGTGGAAAATGGTCACAAAACATAACTGAGAGACAAAGAAACGGGAAAATCTGTTTGATGTATTCCAGCCTCGTTGAAATCGCACTCTATTGTAAGTCGATGATGGCAAATTGTAAATAGTATCCTGCCTTTTGATGCGTTCATTTTCATTCCCTGATGAGCAGGCGATGATTGCTTCCACCTACACAAATCCTCATTTAAAACTCATAAATATCGTCTGTAGACAATATTGACTTTCATGCTTTCACAAATATTTAAGTTCCAGGGTAGCCACTTCATCACAAGGGGGACTCAATAATAAAAGGTCACTGAAGAATTTTGAGACACTTTCACTTTAAAATGAGAGCTATAATTAATGCAATGGAAAGGATTTTGTTCTTTATCCCAAGCATTCATCATGCACTTTCCTGAATAAACCAGTCTTTTTGTCCGGATTTCTCTGACCAAGAATTTATTTCCCTTGAGTTTACTTGATGGCTTTCACCCTCATTTTCAGCTCTTTTTCAGCAAGATCAGATTTTCCATTAAACAAGAAAGAAAGAAAAAATAAATGGAAAACCCTGTTCTTAAATGACTCAACAACCTTTTCCTCTAGTAACACAGGTACACTGCTGGAGATACTTTTTTCATATTACCTAAGCCATAGATCAGTGGTGCCTGGCAGTTTTTATTAGGTGTTCGGCATACGGCTGAACACCTTATAGAAATTGTTACGTTATATTAAACCTTGCATGTATTCAAGCTGGGATGTGTTACATCAACAAAATATTGGTCACGTCACGGTGACGTCAGCAAATGTTTCATGATATCTGCTTAAAGGCACAGTTTTCAAGGCTTTTATAAATAAGAAAATGCACAATTATGAGCATTCAAAACAAGTATGTCATCTGAGAGCTACACAGGCGTACATATTTTTATTAATTTTACTCTGAATAGATTAAAAGATTTTTTTAATGAACGTTAACCCGAACACCTAGTTTTTGTATAAGGTAAAAACATATGTTTAGTTTTATTTTCTATTATTTTTTCGGCGGAAACAAACAAAAAGGGAAAGGAAAACTGTTAGCAAAAGGAGTGTATGAGACACTGAAGGAGGGAGGTTGCCTGCTGTTCTGTATTAAGCCCCCTTTCACACTACAAGTATTTCCCCTGGGTAAAATCATTGACCTTTTCACACTTGAGTTGTTAACCCTTGTAAACCCTGGTGAAAATTGGGCTTCACTGTTATATTTTGTATTCAATTATGGTTTCCCATCACTATAACAAAAAAAACTGTTCAATATCTTCAACAACTGGAAAGACTTTTCTGGACTTATCCCATACTCACCAATACCTGAAAAATTCTCATAAACTGTTAAATTGAGCAGGAACACCTGTTCTCCAAAATGTGTAGGTTATATGTACATTAAAGGTGCAATATAGGATACATATCCAACCATTTTTTCATTGGTATCAGTCTGAAGGCTTAATGATTATGAAGTGCATACCAGTACCAATCTTCCACAGAACAGAAATATTTCTGTCTGAAATCCTGTCGAAGTCGAGAAAATAGAATTTGAAGCCCCCGATTTTAATTTTGGTTGTAACAATTGATATTAAGATCAATGTGTTTACATGCTTAATAAAAGTGTGCACGTTTTTTCACTATATTTTCCCCGACTCGAACGAAGGATTGAGCCCAAATGTTCACAGTGATTCTGTTTTTTATTTGTCCTTTTCAAGTAGGACTATATATTGAATCACACAAAGTAAGAATACTGCACCATCAGCTTTACCAATCCTAAATTTCACCTTTAAAGGCTTTTTATCCTCTATCCAATCATTGAAAAAAAAAATACATGTGTTAAATATCAAAACTATACCAACATTCTTTGCCAGCTTAGCAAAATCCCTTTCTCTGCTCAATTAACATGTTGATCCTGTCAGACTTTTATGCTAACCAGTACAACATAAACATTCTTTCCAACTCAAAATGTACATTGCAATATAAAAATGCTCTCCTACTGGACAATGTACAAGTTTATGTACATGTACAATACAAGACAATATAAATACATGTGCATTAAAATATAACAATTCTTTCCTATACTCGACATGCATACATACCTGCAATTTTAAGATATATTGCCTTTCGTATTTCATACATGCGATTGGCTTGAGGAGCAAAATTTATTCTTGATCTGTATGAGCGTTGCACTAGATGCGAATATAATTGCAAACACTGCATACTTTATAGGGCAAAACTTATATGACAACAAAAAGACACAGTGAAACTGGTAACAATTGAGCTCTTAACGAGATTCTCTCGTCCCTTCTCACTTCTAATCAGGTGCCATTATTAGATTATTTCATAACTCAATCATTTCATAATTCAATTTATCCTAAGTACGGCTGCTGGAATAACAATGAGTAGTTTCAGATTTGAACTTGATTGAATGCTATCAGAGAGAACTGCTAATATATTCTCAAGAATGCATTCAGCCCTTAATACCTGGAAAACGTATGCAGTGATCTGTGTATTGTCTTCTCTCTCCCCCTGCTCCCCCAACTCCAGCTCCCCCACCCCTACCTTCCCCCACAAGCAACTCAAATTTAATGCACTCAACTATTAAGGACTTGTACAAAAAAAAATACAATGTCGCTAAATTTAGTTTCTCAAACATAAGTGTTTTACGCCCTCAATACCTGGATAAAGTGTGCAGTGTATTACATTCTCTCCCCACTCTGTGCCCCCCCCCCCCCACCTTAAGCATCACACATTTAATCCACTCAGAGATTTGCGACTTGTAAATACAATTTAGCTAAATTTAGTTTCTCTAACATCAGAATGTACTACACCCTCAAAACCTGGAAAAAGTGTGAAGTCAAATGTCTTCTCCTTACCCAACCTTCCACCCCCACAAGCCACGAACATGAACATGTAATGCCATTAAAGATCTGAAACGCAAAAATGCACCCAGCTCTCAATACCTAGAAAAAGGAGACCTGACCCCCAGCACCACAAGCCACATACACGTAATCTTCTCCAAGATTTGAGACTTGTAAATTTAGTTATTTTTAGCTAAATTTATTTTCTCAAAAAAACAAAAATTCATTCAGCCCACGTACATTTGATAATCACTGTTCCTCAAGTAATTACCACGACTGCCCTTACAATGTTAATTTCCTCATTTGAAACTCATGAATTCCCTGAGCAATTATGTTAAATCACTTGTGGTTTAGGTGGGTTTGAAATGAAAGAAGTAAGGTTTCGGGCTTTCCTGGTGAAGATGACTAAATCAGTGACATTTTCCCTCGTACAGCGCAGCAACATACAATGCACAATGAATCAGTTGATCCACAAAAAGTCATCATTTGCTAAATCAATATTTGCATTCAGTGTGCGCAAAACTTATTCAGCGTAAATATTTCAGTATGCAAACTTGCTGGACCAAATTGCTCCGTGCTAATTCATACAGGCGCATACATCATGTAAAAAATATCCTTGTTGATGGAGACAACATGGCTCTACAAAGAGTTGATTACCATAAAAAAGTGTACAGGGAAGATACTAAATTTATGAAACGTCTCTCCCTTTGCCATCTGAAAATGTTACAAGGGCACTCCTTTTGTTGAAATCTGCCCCATTTCCCGTGGCATAATGTTATAACACACGTTCCAACCTCATCTCGTGTTTTCTAACACAATATAGGACAACCTTTCACCTTGGGGCGAGTTCCTTTGCGCTAAGAGTATTCAACATTAATTTTTCAAAGAATCATATTGAAAAATGGAATGTAGTGATATTCAAGACCTTTTTTTTATTGACTCTCCATTCACAGTAACATAATTATTACACATTGTATGAGCCACCGCTTGTATGACCGAGAAACGATAAAATTGAACGACTTCTCAACCAATTTATTTGCTCAGCAAAATGCAGCAGAGAATCAGTGACATGCAAAATGTGTCTCATGAAATTTTGGCCCAGTTTAGGCTATTACCTGCATCTGCCTAGTAAAACGTTGTGGAACAAACAAATTTAGTGTGTTTACCGACTTTACGAAATGAGGGATTTTGGGATCCTACTATGTAGGTGGCAGCAGACATACCAGATAATTTTCCATAGTTTACGTAATTTTGAGCAAGCGCAATGGATTTACCTGGTTAAGTCTGCTGCCACCTAACATCCCCAAAAGTTCCCATTTTTATTTGTGGCTGCAGCCACCGTTTTACCAATGCTTTAACCCTCAAGAGACCATACTCCCTGTACTGAAATCCCTACACCTGGCCATAGATTTCACATTGGCGTGTCCAGGCCGAGAGGTCAAGTGCACCGGACTCAAGCTCTATAGTGTTTCTGATCAGCAGAGTGTGGGATTGAGTCCCAGTCTTGACACTTGTGTCCTTAAGCAAGACACAACCATTATTTCTTTGTCCTTCGGACATGTCGGAGGGGACCTAAAGCCGTAGGACCCGTGCTTTGTGTGATGCACCGTAAAAGAACCCAGTTACACTTATCGCTAAGAGAAGGGGTTTTCCCCGGTGTTTCTGGCAGCGGCTGCTGAATGCGCTGCAGCACCTTGTAAACCCTCATAAGGTGTACATAAATGTTTTATATGATTCAACAACTTCAAACACCTGTCTTAAAAAAAATAATAAGTGCCTTGAGTACCTACATGTACATGTAACTGTTGGTAGACACATCTGCTATATAAGAGTCCAGTATTATTGTTAATACCAACATGCTACATGCGGGTCCCGCTAGTTGAGTTAATTTGAAATTGGGCAGTTAGTACACCTAAATATTTAGACTTGTAAAACATTAGTCCTAGCCCTTTTCCCTAACCCTAACCCTAACCCTAACCCTAACCCTTCCTTTTAAAAGCACTTCCCCATTCTCAGAAGGACCCTATGTGTTTCGGTATTATTATCATTATTCACATCACCTGTGACTGAGGCCTAAACAACGCTTTCTGCTCAAACAGCCTCACAAGATTTGGCATTGGAGGGTTATAATCCTCTTTTTACAAATCATTTTTTAAATCTGAAAAGGTAAAAAAAAAAATAAACAGGACATTTCTTTATTGCGACCGACAATTCCCTTTCCAAAGAAACGCAAAGATCAGATCTGTTGCTTTGAACCCTGGAGAATTCCAGAAGCATTTGTAGACTTTTTAATCTCCCCTGGGTCATTCTCTAGTAAAACTGCCACTGACGCATTGCTGTGTCAGGGACACATCACAATCTTTTCGATCAGGGAGTTTTGCAAATAGTCAAATTTACATTTTATACAATGGGCAATTCCACGGTTATTCACGTAACACTCGACCACAAGTACAAATATTGTCAATATTTTTGCTGTAATTGTTACTTTTCTAGAATAACCGAATTTTCTTATATTTGAATCTCTCCTGACTGGCTCGGTTTTTTTATCTGTTTAATTTAATTCTTAGATTTCTTTTTAAGTAAGTTCATTAATATTTCTATGTAATTTTAAATAGCCTTTCTTTCTAAACGTTTTATTTTTTTTCTGGTTACAGCGCTTTGGGGTCGTTTAAGGCGTTAGGCGCTTTTTAAATTTAGCCATTATTATTATAAACGATTTGGTTTGCTGAATGATTTTCTTGACTTGATATGCTGAGATTTTCTATTGATAACATACAAATTCACAAAAAACCTTACAGAAAAATTCTGATAAATGTGGACACTTTAACATGAGTAGCTAAAACAAAAGGAAATTGATGTGGGTGCCCCTTTTCTCTAACTCAGTATCCTTAACTGCTCATAAACATTACTTGAATTTTCCTACCAATCAAGAACCAAGACATATAAGAATTGCATTGCATTGCTTTATTATTCATTATGATAGATGTTATTTTATTATTATAATTTATTTATTTTATTAATTTTTCTTATAATATTTTTTATTCATGTTTGTTATCATTCATTGGTTTTCTTTCCCTAATAAAATACACAAAGTCCAAATAAAAAACTCCCTCCAACTCGTATTGGTATTAGTGATTTATCAAGAGATTCAAAACTCAAGAATAAACATCCTGGAGTTTGCCGCAGGACCCCCCCCCCCCCCACCCCCACCCCCAAGAAAAAAAGGGGGGGGGGGAGAGGAAAGTGCCAAGCACAGCAAGACTGTGTTGCATTTTTCAATTTTTAATAGCACAGCTGAGAAACCAAGAATGAGGACATCAACCGATCAGATGAAAAGTTGCAAGTCTGCATCCTGCAAATATCTTACACCACACATGAATTGCATTACGTGTAGCTCCCACACAAGAACACTGCAGCACCGCAACACTGCAACACCCATGCATTAAGACTGCTGACTCAATAGAGACCATAAAGTATGACTGAATGGATACTAAATCGCCGATAAAAAAAACCTCTCACCACAGTACAAGCAAGTTATTTTAAACCTTAATATATCGTTGTGTGCATGGTAAAAGGACGTAAGGACAAGTTCCTAGTGAAAGGGCATAAGCAAATGATGTGAAATTTTGTGTTTCAAGAAAACTGAGCGGGAAAGTTCGATCTGTTTTTTGCCATTCAAAAGTTATTATAGGAAGGTTAAATTCTGCATGGGAATGGGAAAACATGTCTTTGGGTTAATTCTACAATGTAGCAACAAAAATGTTACAATAATGCTATATTTTTCATGTCAGGGGCCATTTTATTGCTTACGTTCTTTTAATACTGGGACGAAGATTTTTATGTGCCTGGTAAAAAGACGCCCTTACGCCCTTTTACCGGGCACACGACGATGTTTAATATATCAAGCAATAAACCACAAGAGAAACTGACTATGTACATTTTTAAATCAATTTTGGGGTAATCAAAGAAAAAATATGTATATACATTTTTAAAATACAAAATGTTTATGAACCATTTTAAGACAAACAGATCCCCAAGACAAGGAAGCAGAACACAGAACAAACCAAAACGCTGGCAAACAGACCTCGTAACAAACCAAAAACACTGGTAAACAAATCTTGTAGAAACAACAGTACATGACTTGAGAGGATGTGTGAACAACAGGCAACAACACTGCCTCTCTGAGCTTGATAGAGGGCACATCCATAGACAAGCCACACCAACAGCAAAGGCTACTATCTCGGGCATCTTTTCAGATCAGAGCGAGAACAGACGGGTCTAAAAGCTTTCTCGTCACAAGAGGGGGCAATTCCAATGAGATTTTAGTAAGATGAGAAGCACCAAAATATAATATCTCAAGAGGGCAGCTGTAGCATTTGCTTCGAGCAAGTTCGGGTGGGTAACTAGAGTCGACTACATTTAATCAGAGTCGATCTAGAGGTCAGCCGAACACTGTGTGGTTTGATAAGCTAGTCCAACTGAATCACCCTAGGCCCAGAGCACTGTTCCTCTATTCAATTCGCGAGTTACGTCACAATTAATGAGTAGTGTAACGATAAATCTGAGATTTTGTTGAATATGACGATAATTTATCTTTGGAGTGAGAGAATCAGTTAACTATCGCACCAAAGTAGAGAAAATATGTGGGGAAAAAATAAAAAATGAACTTGAAAATGTTGTTGTAAATCCTGTCAGCTCAAAAAATAATAATAATAAAATAAAATAAAATACATTGACTAAATATGACTAGTCGATTGACTTGATGCGTTTGAATGAAGACCAGACCACGCAAAAGTCGCATGCGTGGTTTAAATCACAAATTGACTGAAATTCAGCACCGAACTTGCTTTAAAATGACCTAAATCACAGTCAGTTCTCCTTTCCATAATGACATATTTAACATACAAAAGGTCTATGGGTGAATGTTTTTTTACTCTGATGAGGACAAACATCCTATGAATGTATGATGAGGCCCTTACCCACGGAGGGAGAAACCAATTTCTGTCTCGCATGCTTTTGTTTCTCCACCATGGCAGGGCAGCGAGACTGACACAAAAACAACTTCATCAGGAGGTAAAAAAAAGTGACACAATTTCTAATCAGCACAATGGCACATACAAAAACAAAATTTAATCTGAAAATATGATGAGGAACCAGGAACTAAATTACTTTCTTTATCATATTTACCTATAGGGTAAAACATATAAGGGAAGATGCAAGAAGATATGGACTTGATTGTACTTCGCTAAATAGACTGTTCCAGGGCATCACACAGAAGCCGACTGTCATCCCAATGATGATAGGGGACATAGGGATGACGGGAAGGGCACCTAACCAGCTGCAGAGCCAGGATTTTTTCACTGGGGGTGGCGGGCACAGGGGGGCATTTATTTTCAGTGGGGGCCCAGGGGCCATGTTTTTTAATGAATTACATGTATCTACAATTTTGTTATGGGGGAGGGCACGTGCCACCCAGCACCTCCCCCCCCCCCCCCCCCCCCCCCCCGCCCTTGGCTATGCTGCTGCACCCAACTATTTCAACCGACCTGTCATGTGGCTATTGACATCCATTACAACCCTGACCCCCTATTTTTTATTTTTTTTTACACAAAACCTGTTCCCGCCAGACGATCAAACATGACAAACAGCACTGGTGGGCAACCAATAATCTCATGAAAAAACAACCAGCTAAGAGCAACAACAGCAACATAAATAGGACTTTAAAAAACAAAAAGCCTACAAACGTGCTTGGGCTAATCTGAACTTCAATATATGAAGCCGGGGTCTAAGTATGGCCAATCAATAAATGGTGCACAGCCTCCTTAAAACACTTGGCTAAAAACCTTCCCACATCCTCTAAAATTCTTACACTCTACGGTAACTCAAGACTGTTTGGACTAGACCATCTTGACATGCCGATTCCAAGGATATAAGGTGCAATTTTTATTTGGGCCTGTAGAGCCTTATCCTACACTTCCTGAGTAAGATTTTGGAGGGTTTGGGACCATTGGTAGTTCCCGATAGACGGCATCTTTACAGACGTTTGGGATTTTGGCTTTGAACTGCATCAAGCGTTCCAACTTTTTTAGTTAGTTTAGTTTTTTAGCCAAGTGATTCACCAACCACAACCATGCAAGGAATTTGATAGAACTCCTGTGTGCTGCTCATGCATAAAGGCACACTTGTGCGTTAAAAAAATGATTGATTTTTTCCATAAAGATGGCCAACGTTACACCGTGTGAGGCCAAGTGGAACTTCGCTCTTGTAGGGACCTGGCAATTCTCCTCTGGTAAGGGGCACACAAGTTCTATGAGGAAAATGTAAATTTGTATTGGATCTTTGCAAAGGGCTCCACAGCAAAAGCGCAGGGTACCAAGGCAATTGCTGAGGGTGCCATGGGTTAATTCGAGGCCTGCTATAGGTACAAGGTAGTGTGTACTATTTCTGGTAACTACTATATAGCAACCAAAAGCTCAGCAAATGATTATGCATGTCCGATGATGGATGCACACAAGCTCCAAGTAACTCAGAAGAATTTGAGGCGCTTAAACTGCTCACAGAAAGCAGGCCAGAAAAAAAGTTCCTCGAAGTGTAAAGAAAAGTTTGATATCCTACCATTGGGTACATGTCGTCTCTGTGCTTGGTTGCGTCCATTTGGCACTTGTCTACTTGGTGGACTACCAGCTTCAGACTTTGGTGGTATTGCCCGGACACTATCCACATCGCTGGTTCTGTCCTCGTCGGTGTCTGGAAGAAAACAATCAAATAAAAAATCCCCTTTTTATTTTTACATAGCTTTCCAACAATGGTAAGGTACTCATGTATATCAAATTCTAAACCGTTAAATTTTGTGTTTTGCACAAATGTCTTTTTGTTTTAATTTTTGTTTTTTGCATCGCAATTTCAACAGAACTGTTGTGATTTGTTTTCTTGCTATCAACAAGCTTCAAAACTTGTATTGCTTGCACGAGATGTCAATATGTCGTTATTCACCCTTTCAAATGGAAAATAGGCATCAGCATGAAAGTCATAATAGATGTTCAATTTGAGCATGAGAATCATCATATTATCAAATTGTAAAGTAGGTACAAATTCACACAAGTGTTGCACTCTCTCCATAGGGTTATCTGTCCATTTGCATATTGTGTTTACTTCTACTTGCTTTTCATTGCTTTCATGGTACTGCTCCCACATATATTAATTTGATATTGCATTACAATACTCCTGGATGGCTTCCTTCTTCAAATAGTACCTTGCTTGGTGTGGGGGGAATCGGTCATTTGCACATGCTGGAACACTCTAGAATAAAATGCCAACTAAATTCCTCTTTTTTTTTCCTTTAATTGTGCCACACAAAACTGAAAAACAGTATACAAAGTTTATTGGGCTTGGCCATTTTCCTCTTATTCGTAAAGTTACATGTCTGTTCCTGTGATTGTGACTAACAATGAGTGATTCTAATGAGTCATTCCATCTTGATTACAAGACTTCCACCCTAGCACCTTCTTTCTCCACAGTACGCCTCAATGTTGTTCTGGGGAATTCCTACTTTCCTGAGGGCAGGAGAAATGTAGGACGCCCGAGAAGAACAGGGAGGCAAACTGTGCAGAAAGAAAGGAAAAGAGCTAGGATGGACGTCTTAGAATTAAGCCAAGCCTGTGGCCAAAAACAGAGGAAACTTGAGAGAGTGCATCGCAGCCTCATGGGCCACTCGGCCCATAAAGAGGATGGGTAAGGTAAGGTAAGATTCCATCTTAGTAAGATGCTTAAGGTGCTTAAAGGTGTAAAAAATGCAACATACAAGCTAAACAAATGACAAATACAAAAATTCTGAAGTTACATGAAAGATAACTTGAACAATTGAGTCTTTAGGGCAATTTTGTACAGAAGAAAATACCTTCATGCCAGGATGAACTAGCGTGACCAAGACAAGTCTTTACAAAACAATGAGATTGTTTATCATACATGCATTTATAAAGCGCCACTACATCAAAAATGCAGCGCATCTTTGTTTACCTCGCTGTGTAAATCTCTTCTTGTCCTTTTTCTTTTGCTTAAGTATTGCTTGGAATTTCTGCTCCACATCCTCCATTTGCATGGGATCCAAATCACTCTGGTCTCCATATTCATTGAATACTTTCACCTCGGGACCTACAACGATGAAAGAATAAATGCCAAGGAATAAATTTAAACCTGGTATCACAGTGAGTAAAACACAAAAGGAACCAAGTGCAGGCACCCTATGCTAATTAACCAGTTGACAACGAATGACGATAATACAGGCAAATGTTTCCCCTGCCTGGAAATGGAAGCCGTGTACAGACACCATTATGTAATTTCGGACCATCGGAGCAAAGGTCGCCCAGTCATTCAATTGCGGAGCATACACCGACCACACACATGCCGTCTAACTCTTCGTTTCACTCACACAAGGACAAATAGGTCTTGAATATATTTGCATTTTGTGGCCATTGAGAGGCGAATTTTGTGTAATCCCCAATTATCGACCTTTGTCCTTTTGTTACAAGAAGGGGATTACGAGTCATCGAGAGGCTTCCACCATTGTTCCTTCATTGGCTTGTCTTATGTAGTCATTCCTTTATTTAAACATTTCTATATTTACAAATGTATGTTTGTTAGGTTTTTGTACTGCCTGGAAAAAAAATAATACTAGTAAAAATAAAAAGCAAAAAAGGAAATGAAGAGTGGTTAGACAAGAAAATCGACTCAACAGACAAACGTGTGACCAACAAAACAAACCAGACACACACCTTGCGTTGTACCTTTCTGCAGCGCCTCCTGGAATTTCTGATGCACCATTCCTGTCTCCACAGACTCCAGGTCACTCTGGATGGACACCTGGTCAAAGCTCTTGACCAATACTCCGGCCACGTGCTTGACCATCAAGGAACGGAAACGTTGTTCGTACTCCTCAGTCTGGATGGACTCAGGGTCGCTCTGGACATTGTGAGGACGCAACCTCTTTGGAAGTTTACTCTCTTTTGCATATTTAGGAGTGGAATGGTAATCTATAAAGAAAGAAAAAAATGGGTAATAGTTACACTTAGTACTGGGCCTTTTTCTAGAAAGGCGTGGATCATGGCCGAGCAGTCAAGTGCACCTGACTCAAGCTGTGTTTCTGATCAGCAGAGTGTGGGTTCGAGTAACGGTCTTGACATTTGTGTTCTTCAAGCAAGACACTTAACCATTTATTGCTTCGTCCTTCGGATGGGACGTAAAGCCTTAGGTCCTGTGTGTTGCGCTGCAGCACCTTGTAAACCCTCATAAGGTGCTACATAAATGGCTCTCATAAAACAAAAACTTCATTAACCTGTATAAATTTTATGTCGTGGGTTCGAATCCCATCCGAGTTGCCTGGGGATTTTTTTCCGCAGGACTCGAAAGCACCGAGTATACAGTGCTTATCACTCATCGGTGAAAGGCAAATTGAAATTTATATTCATTCCCCGATGCAAATATTAACAAATATTAAAATTATAATAAGCGCTTTGAGACACCCTTAGATAAAACTCTATATATAAGCGCTATATAGAAACTAGTTACTAATTTTAATATAACTATTCCTTTTTTTGCAGGAGCATTTTGAAATTAATAAATGAGAAGTTTTAAGAAATAATTTTAAATGAGAATCACATTTGACTAGAGGCTTTAATTATCAAACTGCAGTTAGTGTTATTGCAAACGTTCAATTTAATAGAGCTTAGTAAAAAAGTGTTAGATTAAACTGATTTCTAAAAGCTGCGTCATGATGCTTTTACAGACTAATGATTTAAAGTGCAGTGTAAGAAATTGCTTTTAAAAAACTACCAAAAAAATGTTGTTTTTCTCTTACCAATCACCTTGGCAACCTCAAAATGACCCTCATATTCTTCAGTCTTTATTGAATCTGACCCGAGGTCACTTTCGGTAACCTCCTTGCGCAGGTACATATACTCTGGAAGACTGCTTGGTTTGGACGTTGGCAAGGTAACTGTCCGCTTTTTCCGATGCCGCGATTTCGCTCGCTTTCCATGCCCGGGCACCATTAACCGGTCAGTGTCTTTCAAAGGTGGAGAAGACTTCACAGTCTTATTCCTCACAGGATGGGATGATTTTTCGGCAGCTGCATATTTCATCGGAGAGTTTCTTATATTACTGGAAGACGATTCTGGTCGGATAATACTTGTCTGGAAGTAGTGCTCAAAGTCTTCTGTTGCGATGGAGTCCGTGTCGAAACCCCGCCCGGCTCGCCGGTGCTCCAGGAAGGACTGGCTTGTTGGTGCTGACGATGAAAGTGTTTTACCCTCGACATTTGAGCTTCTTAAATCTTTCGTTCTTTGGTGATGGTGATGATGACCCAAAACTTGGGTAGAGTCTGAAGAGGATCCTGTGCTTACAGATTCAGATAATGCCTTGGATACTATTTCCTTGATTCTGGATGTGATCTCCTCATGATCACACTCTTCCTTAATGACAACCTTTGGATGGTCACTATTCATCTCAGTCAGTTCCCCCGGTGGGGTTTCATGTGGATTGTGTGTGGAGTAGCGTGGGGTACTGTACTGTGGTGGTGCATCATGGGTAAATGAAGGATTGTGTCGTGTTGGCAGTGTGTTGGTGTCTGAATCTGCGTGCAAGCGAGAATAAAAAGCAAAACGGGGAATGGGGAAGCATGGATGTTAACAAGGCCTTAAAAAAGAGCATCATTAATACAAACGCATTATAATGTGCATAGCTCTAAACTCTTCTGTTAATGTCAGTGCAAGGCAAATGGTGTCAATCAGTATCCAACATTAAAATGATTTCCTCAAAGCAATCCCAACACTCTTAACCTCCTTTCAAGTGTTAGTACAGTTAGATGTCAGTTTGCGGTACCTGCTTCAAGTGGATTACTGGACAAAACAAAAAAGTGTACCAAGTAAATAAACCTGAAATAATGTCAGCACCTGTATTTGTTGACTTCTGCGCAAACGAATGCACTCACTTAATCCAGTAATGACATACTACAGTACCCGATTGAAGGATGCAATGTCGACAGCTTTAACAATGTAACAACGTACAAAGTCCAGAGAAAAGCCAACTTTTCTGTGGTTTCTCAATAGTACAAAAAAACTACTGCATTCTGTACAGTTGTCTGGAGCTGAAATTATGTCAGCAAATCTAGGAGTGGATTACGGCCATTACAGGCCCTATGTACCAGTGTTTCGTATGCCCTACATGTAGGCACCATTGTTCTGTAGGCCCTAGGCACCAGTGTTTCATATGCTCCAGGACCCAGTGAATTCCGTAGGACCTAGGCACCAGTGTACCGTAAGCCCAAGGCACCATTGTTCTGTAAGCCCTAGGCACCAGTGTTCCCTAGGCCCCAGGACCCAGTGAGTTCTTTAGGCCCTACAGGCACCAGTGTTTCATAAGCCCTAGGCACCATTGTTCTGTAGGCCCTAGGCACCAGTGTTTCATAGGCCCCAGGACCCAGTGAATTCCGTAGGACCTAGGCACCAGTGTTTCATAAGCCCTAGGCACCATTGTTCTGTAGGACCTAGGCACCAGTGTTCTATAGGCCCCAGGACCCAGTGAATTCCTTAGGACCTACATGCACCAGTGTTTCATAAGCCCTAGGCACCACTGTTCTATAGGCCATACGCACCACTGTTCCGTAGGCCCTAGGTACCAGTGTTCCGGAGGCCATACAGGCACCAGTGTTCCGTAAGTCCTAAGCGCCAGTGTTTCATAAGCCCTAGGTACCAGTGTTCCGTAGGCCCTAGGCACCAGTGTTCCGTAAGTCCTAAGCACCAGTCTTTCATAGGCCCTAGGCACCCATGTTTCATAAGTCCTAGGTACCAGTGTTCTGTAGGCCCTAGGCACCAGTGTTCTGTAGGCTCTAGGCACAAGTGTTCTGTAACTCCTAGGCACCAGTGTTCTGTAGGCCCTAGGCACCAGTGTTCCATAAGTCCTAGGCACCAGTGTTCTGTAGGCCCTAGGCACCAGTGTTCCGTAAGTCCTAGGCACCAGTGTTCTGTAGGCCCTAGGCACCATTGTTCCGCAAGTCCTAAACACCAGTGTTTTGTTGGCTCCAGGCACCAATGTTTCATAAGTCCTGGGAACCAGTCTCTTGTAGGCCCTAGGCACAAGTGTTCCGTAACTCCTAAGCACCAGTGTTTCCTAGGTTCTAGGCACCCATGTTTCATAAGCCTTAGGAACCAGTCTTCTGTAGGCCCTAGGCTCCAGGGCCAATTTTATGGAGCCTTTATGTGTAGAATTTTACTACAATGAATTGACAGACCAAGGAAAAAAAACACAGGAATATGGTTCATGTTTTTATGAGATATTAAATGCACTGGGATACTGAGCCTACGTATCTCCGTATAAAAAAAGTATTCCAGATGGAAACACCCAAAAACTATGAAAAAACTGCTTGGAATACAGAACTTTATATTCTGTGTTTTCTAGTTTTCTGTTTGCTTTGAAATTAAGCAACAAAACTGCTGAGAAGTTGCATGCCTGTATGCAGATAATATTTTCAAGAAACAATCTACCATTTTCCCAGATCACTCCAGTTTTTAGCGTTTTTTCTCTGTTTACCTCACATGTGACTTTTTGAAACTTTGTCTGTCAGCATTTGTTTAATGTAACATTTTATTGTTGCATGTTTTTCACCCATTTTGTGATGAATTTTTAATATTTTTAATCTTTACAATTGAGATCTGACAAATATAAAAATTGCTGAAAAATGGCTTGCAAGCGTGGATTCAACTTTATTCTAAACCTCCCAGATGTTACAATTCAGTAGGTTTACAGACTCTGTGCATCCCCAGAGGTACAAAACCACAGGTTTGGACACAATGTGGACAACTGTTATACTACTTTCGAGAAAATGTAAAGGCTGAAGGAGATTTTGAAAAAAATCCCGAGAAATCACATGCCTGTTAAACACATCTCATAGCTTTAAGACGCAGTGTATGATTTTGAGAAAAAAAACAACAGACATCTTGCAGACTAATGATTGGTCGGAGTTGTGCATGGCTGGTGGACACACATTTACCACTGTCTGACCGCAGCGATGGCGGTCAATGCAAGGGATTTATGATAATAACATTTTGGCCAAAGGCAGGAGTTTGATGCAGCAAAGCATTCAGAACAAGTGTCTTAACTGCTGGGGTGTTATTTATTTATCAATTATGGTGGTGGAGCCAAGGATTCTCAGAAAGCAAACTTAATCACTATATTAGCCAAGAACCCCATGGAGAGAAGACAATGAAGGAAGTTTCAGTTTTAGATCCGATGGGAAAACCCCTGAGATTTATTACAGGGAAAACCCACGCAATCAGGTAGGGACTGAAAACCCAATCCACATAGTTCCCCCTTCTGGAACTAGAGGTGGAAGGCGAGGAAAGATACCACTACGCCAACACAACTGCCCAGAGTGTATGAGTTGTTTGCTGAAATCAATGTATGCAGCTAGTTCTGGGACCGGAGAAAGGAAAGAAATCTATGCAGTAAAATAATTTAGAAAAAGCACAGTGAGGGAGCATCTTGAAGTCCTGCTGTGACCATTATGAAAGCTTGTCTTCAAATGCAAATTGTATTACCTTGAAGGTTTAATGTCTCCTCCATTCTGAGCCTGATGTCCTCTGAGCAGATGGAGTCAGCATCACTGAACTCCACTACAGGTCTCCTATGGAGATCTAAATGGTTAGAAGATTTCACAATGAATATTGAGGATGTAGAGTTTGTTATGTTATGCTTCAGAGACCACGTTTGTGTAAATTTTCGTTGCCAATAAACAGATAGAGCTGATCTCATGCCGAGTTTGAAACTTATTATGTGCAGTTAAATTTTTATGGGGAAAAAATACAACACCGCAGGGTTTTTTTTGTATTATTATTAAAAAGATACATATGTAGATTGCATGCTAAATTTTCCAATTTAGGAGTACGACATGAACTTTTTTGTCAGGACTGAATTCAATTTGATGTGTTGCCTTGCATAGGCAAGACTGCTTTTGTAAAACAGGTGATCAATGATGGGTTCAACGGGTCATGTTTGTATGAGTTTCAAATATCTTGAGGGAGCATTTTGCCTCAAGTGTTTTCATATCTTTTATAAAAAAAAAGGGTTAATGATTTAGAAATAGGATGCACAATAATTGGAAATGTAAACACTTACTTCTTTGATTTCTTGTGCTGCTCAGCCTTGTATTGTCTCTGGCATTGTTGGGCACTCCATTCATCTGGAACATCCCTGTACCCTGGTGGGTGTGGTCCCCTCTGGGTACTGGGCTCGAGTCTCCTGGAAGGCTGCCTGTACCTAGACCTGTGTCTGGCGCATCGTCATCTGAAATGAGGAAGAAACAAGACAACTTAATATCAGATATCTAATCTAATTTGTTGATTTTCTCCATCAAGACTGACGTAGCAAATTAGTAAGTCGTCGTGTGCCCAGTAAAAGGACGTAAGGACAAGTTCCTGGTAAAAGTGTGTAAGCAAATGATGTGAAAATATGTGTTTGAAGAAAACTGAGCAGAAAAGTCAGATAAATGTTTTGCCATTCAAAAGTAATCATTGGAAGGTTAAATTCTGCATGGGAATGGGAAAATGTGTCTTAGCGTTAATTCTGGTAACAAAAATGTACCAATAATGCAATAATGCCTGTCAGGGGCCATTTTATCGCTTAAGTCCTCTTAATACTGGGCCGAATGCCGGTCACACGACGATGTAACTACAAACTACTTTAACATTTTGATGTGCATACATATACATGCTAGAATTTGGCAAACCAGTATACAAATAAGGAGTAGTCCTACTTGTGCAGAATTCAATTTCTAAGAGGAATTACTAAACATTTACCATGCTCTTCTTCATCAGCTGTTGCATCATCATTTGACTCCTCAGACGGACTTTCTGGCGTCTGTATTTCCAGACCCAATGTCTGTTGAGTTCTTGGTTGTTGACCAGACTGGTAGCTCTGTTCACTGGCCTCACTTGTTCTGCTCTGTTGACAGAAACGCAAAATATAGAATCTAACCATCAATTCGTGATTGGTCAAATGGTCGGTTTATACTTAATGGGATTTCACTTTGTACCCAATGTGAAAGTATACATTTTGGGATAATGAAGCAGTTGCTAAAAATTATACATATTATAATTATATAAATATGTTTTTGCATTTAAGTGGAACAACTTGAAAAGCAAACTAATTAAATATAGGCTGGCAACTTGTGTTTAAAATGATTTTGTGCGACAATAGACCGATCCATTAAGCCCCGCCTACCTTAGCAACTGCCTAGCAGTCACATGGTGTGACTTTCTTGCCACGATTGCAGCGGTGGATCGCTTGCGGCCACACACACGTATCGGATACACACACATACATGGCATATGTGGTTTTCGTGAACGGTATAGATTTAGTTTCGCGGCCTTTTGAGCAGTGCCAAAGAACAATGCCGACAGGAACACTGTTTAACCACTTTTCTACAACTGTACAGGGACCACTGCTGTGGGATTTGCACCACCAGAAATCGAAAAATTTAAATAAAACAAAAGTTAGTACAGTTGTGTGTGCTGTTGTGTGTCAGAACAATGGCGGCGGTTTGTTTACTTTTAACATGTCGGACATTTTTCAGACTTTCAGTGGCGTTGTCAAGGCTGTGTTTGGTCAATACATTAGTAGGCGGGGCTTAAAGGATCGGTCTATTCAACAACACTGTTATCTAATGATTTCCTTTCTACTCTTTCGAGCTTATGGGTTTTTTTTAAGTTCAAGCCATATATGAACATTCTTGAAAGTACTAAACAAGCCAGTTAGATCACTTGGAGAGTGCGTTATTTTAGCCATCAGGCGTATGTGGCCAGAAAACCCATCAGAGCTCCGTTAACATGGGCCTAGGATGCTCACCCTATTAATAATGTTATGAAGCTCAGCATCGATGTTATCCAGTATCATATCCACATGGTGCATGTTGATGACCCCGTGTCTCTGCTTACTACCATCTATTCCGGCCAGGTCCTCATCTAGTGAAACTAGGGTCTCCCCTGAATTATCCAGAACCTCTCCTGCATTGCCCTCATCTTCCTCCTCCACCTCAATGTTGTCGTTAGCTTCCTCTATTGACGGACCCCGATGCAGGTCAGAGTTCTGCTTGTTGCCGTTTTCAACTTGGTCTTCCTCTACTTCATCATTGTCATGGTCAGCTTCATCAAAACTTTCAAACTCTCCCCCCGATGTTCCCGACTGTGAACCTGGCACAAAATTATTAGAAAACAAAGTTTGATGAGAATTTAATACGGAGAAACTGCACACACTGTAAAGATTTGAGTTGAGCACCATCCATGCATTGCTCATTTAACCCCCGTATTCAGGTCCAGAAATATTTACAAGTGCTTTGACCTAATGTTGCATACTCCCCGAAAGAAAAGATGATGTTGTGACTATTGTTCATTGTCTAGCCTATCATGTACTGTATGAGGGCAGTTAAAGACAATGAGTCAAAGACTGCTAATTAAACATTTAAAAAATGATCAGTTTCAATCTGTAAGCACACTGATTAAAGTCCAGTTCATACCAACAATAACCAGCATCAGTCCTCTAGAGAAACTTGCTTATATAAACTAATGTCAAGCAATAAACCACAAGGGAAACTGACTGGGTAAATTTTTAAAATCAATTTTTGGGTGAACATATCCATAGAGCTAGCTCTATGGTTGAATCGTATATTTTGGGGTGTGATCCCTGGCTACACGGCAGTAACCGGTTGAATGGCTTCTGACTGCCCCCCCCCCCCCCCCCCGAACAAAGATATTGACAAAATAGGGAGACCGCCAACATTAGGGCTGGATAGCTCAGTTGGTACGTTACACCGGTGGTCGCAGGTTCAAATCCCGCTCCAGTCAATTTCTCTTTGTTCACCCAAAAATTGATTTATAAACTAATGTCACAGTCTATGAATCAGCAAGTAAAGATCTTACAAATTACCAGTCCTTTTTTTGATAGCTCCAATCAAAAGGCAGCCTGATGTAAATGTGAACAAAATCCCTGCCAAAATATAAACCGCTTGTTCCCCCCCCCCCCCCACCCCCCGAAAAAAAAACCTGACAATCGACTTTGGTGAAACTTTCACAGGTTGTTATTATGGTGCCATTGAAAATTACAGTGAAATATTTTACTCTTCCCAATACAATGATATATTTTCCCTTTAACAAGGGAATCTTTGGGGCTCTCTCTTCTTAGTAGAGTTTTAATGTTTTAAGACACATGCAAGCAGCACATGTACCGTCATTTTCAGAATATTCAGATATTGGCCGCGGCTCTTACGTATATTGATTTTCAAGCCGGCAAAGTGCTCCGCGTCTTCTACATGTATTCCGGGTGACTGAATTTCTACCTCTATGCTTATACACTGTATTCTAAACATTAAGGTACAACCAAATGTAGGCACTCATAGCATAATACATAGTTACTAACTATTTGAAAGTAGACTGGGCTGTTGTCCTTCTCCATCAAGACAAAGACTGCCTTTGGTTTAAAGCCCCAGCTCAACATTGGTAAACTGACTGTAAATGCTTCCATTCTCTGCACAAATCAAGATATTTGTAACAAAACCAACCTGTGAAATCGTCATCTCATTTCATTGTTTCATTTGCGAGAAAACGGTAAAAATGCATTCAGCATTTTCTACCGTTTTGTATACATTCCTATAGGCAGAGTTTTCCTCTCACTGAGACGAAAACTAATTTTGGATCTTATTTCATTTATTACTTCAAAACGATAAGACTTCAGGCAGAAATATTTCAAGGAAAGTTTTCTACCATCATTATCTTTATACCATGTAAGGTATATGTGAATCTGTGAGCATTTATGTTTTATTCTTCTTACCAATGTTGAGCTGGGTCTTTAACGAAACAGTGATTTTATTTTGCTAGTTTACATCATAGGCATCTATCCCAAGATGGCACATCTTTAAACAGTCATTGCGTAGAAGGCTCATTCTTCGTTTAAATAAAAACATTACCTTCGAATTGGGCGATTTTGGAATGTTTGTTGCGCAATTAATATGGTAGGATAAATATTTATAAAGTAGAAAATAGTTATTCATATAAACATCCCTTGAAAACGTTTTTTTAAGTTTTATTATTTTAATTTCATGACAAAACACGGTCCGCCATTTTGTAGAACAAAATTATTGACCCCCCAAAATGGTGGATCGTATGTTTCTATGTAGAGTGTGGTTCTGCTGATGTATGTTTTTTGAATCACTATTCACTAATTACAACACACTGTACATGTAGGTTTTTTATTGCATGAACAACTCTTTAAAAGGATCAAGGAGCAATTCCAAACAGCAAAATTTAAAGCAACAATGAAGTGGTATTTTCCCCCCAGTTTTAACTAAAAGGTACGCCCATAATAACAACCTTGGCCCTTTAAATGCAACTTAGCTCAAAATTCATAGCAGGTATATATCAGGAAAAAAGTTTAAAACTAAAATTAGGGGCGAAACCCATGCCCCTAGAAGGGAAAAACTGTGATATAGAAAGAGGCAAATGCTGTCAGTCGTTGCTCGGGGAACGGGGAATGATACGTGTGGATGAGGAACATTTGCATAATTTATGTAACTTCAGGTGCTTAGTTTTTCTGGACAAATCTCTTGCTATTTTGGCTCTTGTTACATGGACAATAGGCATAAAGGCGTATTGGTGCAGTGAAACATACTAGATTCTAAACGGTTAGGAATGTACAATGTCACTGAGTTTGCATTGTCATCAGGTGCCTCAATCTACGTCACGAAAGGCGATATCGAAATGGATAAATTAAAAGTGAATAACTCATTAAAGACTTGTAAAAAGTAAGGATTATTTTTTTATTAATACCAAACCATATATTAAGCTCGAAAAATGTAATGTGAAAAAATATCACTGTCCCTGGGGAATCACAGCTAATCAAAAGACGGGTACATGTACTATGCCTTTTTGATGGACCTCAGATTGTTACCTGTGTATTATTTGTAAATCAAGCATTGGAGTTCAAGACAACATTGCTCTAGAATAGGAAGGTCGTAGGTTCGAATCCAACCAAGCACCCTTTGGATTTGTTTTTCCTGCGGGACTCAGAGAGCCCCCAGTGGACAGTGCTTAACTCAGGGTAAAACCCAAATAATAAAAGTGTACATACCTGGATTGATGAGGTCTAGCTCCCGGCTCTGATCTGATGCATCACTCCACGAGCCATTCATCTTGAGATTCTACCAATGTCTCTGAGACTCTCCTCTAGTGTAATCACAACATTCTCTGTCTCATCTTACTACAGACAAAAGCAAAACAGGAAAAAAAGACAAATAAATTAATGGACTTCATCCATGTTTATATTCCAGTGACATCCCTTATCTACCTCAATTGGTTAACTAGATTCCTTCCTCACTCCTTTCAACAAAATCCAACACTAGTACCTGAACACCAGAACTGTGATTTGATGTAAAATATTCAAGGCAAATTATTTGAAATCCGCTCAGGTAGAGAAAAAAAGAAGACGAATGAATCGGAAATTTAACACTGCTAAAACAACAGAGTCCTAAATCTACCTAACATTGCTAAAACAACATGAACAATCATTATCATAAAAAAAAGCCAAATCACATTTGAGCCAGACACCCGCACGGTCCATAAAGCAAATAAAACCCCTCTCTTTCCGATTGAATAGATTACTATAGATGACGAGATCACGCAGTTATTCCCCAGATACACCCTGAGGCTAATAACACCAAAGTCAGCAGAGCAAGAGTGATTGAGATGTCCAATGTAGATGTTTTTTAGTGTGGTCTTGCTCTATGGTCATACTACACAGCTCTCTCTGTCTTCATCAATTTTTAAATGAGAAAGATTTACATTGGAGACGCTTGATTAATCTCTTTATCCGGCTCAGCGGTGAGCTGTGCACTGACTGTGGTTAACAGCTTCAGGTTTTACATTCACACATAATAATCACATTCAAGTTACAGTTACACCTTTTGTAAAACTGTGAATATTGATGTATTACAAAATCAAAGGGTACTGGAACTTGTGAATGTTTCACGCTATATTTATGTCGTTTCAGCAGCTCACTTAGATGCTAAAGTGGATGAAACAAGTCAAAGTTTCACAAATAACTATAGATCTATTGTCATCATTCCGACCGAAAAGCTCTTTGATTTGAGATCTGCAAATTCGAATACTATCCAATGCACTGTAAGTTGTTGTGTTACTATACCCTCTTTACACTTCAACAATCCTTTTTCTTTGCCCTTACCCACGGTATAGTCTCAACTTTCTTGTAGGTTTGCTCTCAAAGAAAACTCTTTTAAACAGACAGGCAGAATTGTGCTGTCCACAAAATGAGAATAAATCAAGCGTTACCTTTAACGAGAACTCATGTTCCAAGGATATAAAACCTGAAGTGCACTCTCATCACAAGGCATTCCCCCTCAGTTGACTGCCTTATTATTTACAAATTGATCCCAACAAAGTGGGTTATATCACGATAAGGTTGCTGTTTAGGCCCTCTCACGCTGCCTATATTCTAACCAGGTATAATCAACACTGTAATTGGTTCAACGGTCGCCGACAGAATCAAGGGACCTGACAAATGGTTAATTAATGGGGGACAAAGGTTTGGAGGGGGTGGGGGGAAGGTAAAGACACGATGTTACTGGGGTCTGTGGCAGCTCTGGCAATGGACCCCCCATCAATACTCGACGGGATGAGAGTATAGGATGTTAAACATGAGTGATTATTCGTATCAAGGTACGGATTGGTGCTGTGTGTTCATGCAACGTTGCCGGGTAACTTGGCTACTGTTGACTTAAATCATAAAATTGCCGGGGTATATTGTTGTAAAGCAGTTCTTTTGTGGCGTGTTTATAACTCTCAGTTGTTGCCTTCTCAGACAGTTTTGTATAGTGAATCAAAAGTTGCAATACAGCTCATAGGTGAGTTGCCAAAGAAGCGTTCGTGAACAATAAAATTACAAGTTTTGCTCAAACAACATAAAGTAATGACGCCTGCAATGTCTAACATAAATGTCAGTAGTTTCTCTTAATAGTGGTCTGCTAGCCACTAGCTAAGCCAAATGTCGGTTAAAATTACCCAAGAACCAGTACAATTTTCTCCAAGGTGGTCGGCTTGCTTCCCACAGCTACATGTACATGTGTACCACTGTCTTCACAGATGGTTTATACAGTCTTCAAATTCTTGTCCCATGCAAAAAGCAAACTATTGAAGTTTAAAAAAAGTTACCTGTGTAAACTTGTGAAAAATTCTAGTGGACTTGTGAAATGGCAAGCTTCATGTAACCGGTATGGCTTGAATGACCAAAATCATTGGGGGCATGAACCCTTAATGTGAATTTGCTGCTCCAAATATCAACTCACTAACCATCAAGCATGCATCAATTTCACATGTTTCCTTAAAGGTATATTTTGTACCCTCAGGGAAACATGTGAAGAAGTTGCAGCATACCACATACAATTTTAATCAAATCTTACCCTACAGCTATAGGTCACATGGAGAGCTGCATCAATATTTTGCCCGCTTCCCAGTCAGAACGATAGCTGCTATACATGTAGATGTATGATTACGAGTGGATTCCATCTTATGAATCAGGAAGAACAAGCCTCCAACAACCAATTGGTGTAATATTTTTACCAACCGTTTATATTTATGCGTCTTGAAGAATACATAGACGACTGGAATAGTACTCCTCCTCAAAAAAACATTGAATCATCCCTTTATAATGTGTCTTGAAAACTAAGAGGGTGGGATGGAAGTACTTTCTTACTTAAAAACAAACAAACAATAAAGTACCTAGAAACTTGAGGATTTAAATAGATAAACTCATTCTAAAACAAATAGTGTACAATCCATTTATGAAATATTCCTTCAAACAGGATTGGAAGAATGCCTTCCATAAAATATAAATATACATTCCCTAAAAGCCCCAGCTCAACATTGGTAAACTGACTTTAAATACTTCCATTCTTTGCACAAATCAAGACATCTGTAATAAAACCAACCTGTGAAAATGTCCGCTCATTTCGTTGTTTCATTTTTGAGAAAACAGTAAAAATGAGTTCAGCATGTTAGTACACATTCCCATAGGCAGAGTTTTCGTCTCACTGAGACGAAAACTAATTTTGGATCTAATTTCATTTATTATTGAAAAACAATAACACCTCAGGCAGAAATGTTCTAAGGAAAGAGTCCCTTAACGATGTATTTCCTAAGTGTAAAACCTGACATGGACATACTAATGTAATCGTACGGAAACAAGAAGATTTGAATAAATGTACTGATACAAAAGCAAATAGTGAACAATCCCTGTGTGATATATTTCTTGAAACAAGTGGATTGAAATGAATGTACCCTTCTATAAACCAAACATGTACAATCCCTTAATGATGTGTTTTTAAAAGTGTAAAACCTGACATGGTCCCATGGACATAAAGGCCTACATGTAGTAGACTAGTGGTCTTACCTTTAAGAGAATACCTACAAATACTTCATCCAATGTATCATCCAAAACTCCAATTCTTTCAGAAACTAGTGCAGTGGAAAAATCCTACCAGTGATCCTTACACAATGGGACAGTCCTACATGTATATGATCAAAGAGCCGGCAAAAGCAGAGACTCTTCAAACAATCCTCTCAGAACCACAACTTGTTGTTTTATTCCCAAGCAGACTCGGACTCTTTTTCCTCAGGAATAACAATCGGTCACAGCTGCCTGGAAACAAAAACACTCAGCAGGCAATTTCCCCACACTTCAATTTGACCGTATCCATTCCATCACGCCAGTTAATCCGCTCTTGTATTTCAAATTCAGCGGGCACTCCTTCTCATGAAAAAAAAACAACATCCTGGACACACAAACATACATATATACTCCTGGCAAATAACAAATCCAACAGACAATCCAACGGACAAACCACGGTATGGCATTACCTCAACCTAGCCTTATCAATCTCCTGTGGAAATATTTGCTCACGGATCATAAAGTATATATGTGGCGATATAATCCGGACAACAGACCCCCCCCCCCCACCCCAACCCTCTTTGCCCAATCAGACCATGCCATCAGTTCAAATGAATTAAACATGGTCCTCTTAACCCACAGCACTGTGCGTTGCCTAGCTTGAGAACGTTGATTTTTAATCACCGCCTGCTCTTGAGTCACAAGAAATGAGCAATTCAACATGCCATGAATCAGGGATTACGCTTGTATTATGTAGCTAATAAAACATACATTCAAAATGACCCTTGAGTTCGGGTTCTGACGGTCTTTACATAATATCCTGCAAAAAGGGGAAGTTTGCAACTGTCTCTGATATCTAAACAACATCATCAAAGCACTCTCCGGAGTCCCTCTGGCCACACAGGGTACAAAGTTCTCTTTCTATCTGTCGTTCGTGTTCATCCTTATGATTAGTCACTTGATAGATCGGTAAACTCAACAGTTTGAATCTGCCGCCTTTTATCTGTTATTATATAGTTGATAGACTTTCTGCTTCTTACTCTGGTCTTTACTTGATTATTTAGTACAGTATGGAAACTCTCCTTCCAGGCGTCTGTCAGATGAGTGGGTGTCAGCTGGCCAAATGCCACTAAAACATCTGAAGACTATACCTAGATAAATGTACACAAATTGTACAATGCACAAGAACATGAAGGTCTACACAGGTACTTTCAGAGTGATCTAAATTATGCCCCTATTAAATTGCTTCCATGGTGTTTTTCTTAAACCAGTTGATGCCGGATGACCTGTTAACACGCAAATGTAATAAAGAGAATCTTTGTTCTCTTGGCTTTGTGAAGTCAGGGTTTCTTTGTGCCAGCGGTACTCTCAAAGAAAAAGTATTCCGGCAATTCTGACAACAAAATCCTAGCAGGCTGGCCGGAAAAAAATGAAATATTCCTGGCAGCAACTGGTTACATAAGTAACTAAAAAATGGGAGTCCAAAGCTCTTTCTTTTAAGATTGCGGAAAATTCTTACGAATAAATCTTACGAATAATAATGTTGATGATGTAATTTTACACACAGAAGACCTCTTACTGACAAAGTAAAAGTTTAGGAAATATTAAAAAAATAATAATAATAATACAAATAAATATTTCTGTTTAAAATATTGCGAAAGTCAAGTAAATAGCATGTGAAGAAATCACTGGTTGATTGTTTGGATTGCTGCAATTGTAATGCACCAAAATGAACATCTAAAAAATCCCTGACAAAATATAAATTGACAGTGTTTTCAATCAAACATTACCAATTGACTTACTCTACCCCCAAAAAAACACACTAAAATGCTTTCCATTTATAACAAATCCAAATGAAAAGGTAACCATCCAACGAAATGAGTTGCAGCTTAATAACCCTGCGGTGTCTTGGTTCTGTACTGACCTTGATCTTATACTTTTATCTCCACTTTTAGAGTCCACAAGAGTTCTCAACCGGTATCAGGTAATTATGAACTGCTGGCATATCAATATGAACTATATCCAGTGTTTGGCCCTCTACTTAATTGACACTCCATGTTTTGCGGCTTTTTTTGAGGTTTTTTCCAGTGTTTTTCCATCAACAGATAAGCGAACGTGATTGTTTGCTGTGTCAACAAGGGTTAAAAATAAAACCAAACTGTATGAAAAGGAATTGGGAAACTACAGGGGTTGAATTAAATTAAGTTTGTGCTGAACGAAAAATATTTTTGTCTTGTTGAGTCAACTCATGGGTTATATAAGCTGTGCTCCCTAGGATAGTAGAACTGATTGTACACATATACCACCAGGCCTAAAATCTGGTGCTCAATTCATGGCAGGGTGTGCCCCTCCCTTCCTATTGTGTCTTCGCTGTGTTTTGTCAATCTCAGGAATTCTTCTGAGAATTTTATGGGGGTGGGGTACTTCTGTACAAGAGGGGAAGGGTGTGTTAAGAGTCTGGGAACATTTTTTGGGGGGACTCCCTCTGCCACATATTGGGCACGGTTTAAGGCCTAAACATATTTCGTTAAAAAAACAATCTGGGGGAACTAGGGTCGTAACTGGGGTCGTAACTAGGGTCGTAAATAGTTGCGTCACTCAATTTTTTGCAAGCAAAATCCACCCAGAGTTTGCAAGGTGTGGAGGGGCAATTCTATCAAGCAAGCAGATTTACTGTAGTTTAAGCAAGCAAATAAGCAGAAAACATCTGCCTAAAACATGCACAATGTACAAACTCTTTCCTCTATGCTTGGATACAGGGCAGAAAAACAAGACCTTATGGAATCTGATGGAAACCTTATCCTACACACGCATTTCCTTATACTTAGTAATTTTAAGAGGTTTGATTTTGTTTCTTTTCCAATTCAATTCATCTATGTAGGCTTCTTTAGAAGCGCATAAAGACATTATTGTGAAATGCGCTTTATGAAAATTGTTATTATTATTATTTAAAAAGTTCCTTCACCTCTGGTATTACTCCATTAACACCTGTAATTTGTTTTTTTAAGCAAGTTAAGAGTAACAAGTTTTATTTGCAATCTTGCTGGTCAACAATGTCAATCAGAATCAGCCTGGCAGTGTGTGGACTTTGGTTGATGATTTCCTGACAGTAACAATGTGCCGTGCAATACGGCAGTGGATGGGGGGGAAAAGTAACTGAATTATCAGCCCATGGCTATTGTTTCTTTTAGAGCCCCTTTTGAAACAGTGCAAATAGAGGCTTCCGCACAGGGAGGTGGGGTTTTAGAGCCAGTCAGATCGTTCACTTAACAGGAGAAATATTTGATGGACAGTTGCATACAGTGCCACTTTTTAGCTGTAGTGCAGGATGCTATGCTTTCAAGAGATGGTACATATTGTTGTCATTTTTATGTTGTGACAAATGTGTCAAAAAGCTCTAAATTTTGCTAAACCTTTTTTGTGTGTAAATTTTTGATGTACTCAATGCTGAAAACATTTTCACCATGTTTCAGGACCAAATACGTAACAAGCGTTCTCCGCTGGCCAATTGCTTGTTTAAAATACCTGAGGACCAGTCAAAATTTTCTCCAAGTGGTCCCGCTGGCTAGTTCAGTGTAGAAAAGCATCCCTAAATGCTCTATTTAATATGAACCATGGACCAGTGAAAAATCTGACGGACTGAGTGAAACGAAAAACTAACTGGTCCTTCTGGCCAGTCCCTGAAAACGTTCAGAGCAAACCCTGGTAACAGTTTAGTCATTACACTAAATACATGTAGCACAACCGACGAATCGTATACATGTATCTTCCATTTTTGTTTCCATAAAGTGACAAATCGAAATCCACCGCTGCATCCATTGAAATACATGGCTGGCATGGTGCCAAAATAGGTGTGGTTTGACTTTCGCCTTTTATGAGGAGACAAAAACGTTCATTTACATTTTTTTTTCGAAGTGACAAACCTAAACATGCATTGGTTTGCAGGCCTGTATGCTTCGTTCTTGGGCATCAAGGCATTTTCTTATTGATACAGGGCACCTCTAGGAGGAAATTGTAAATTTTTATTGGAACGCTTCAAGGGCACCAGGGCAATGACCAGGGGCAATGGAGGCAATTGCCTTTGTTGACGCCATGAAGTATCAGGCCTGGGTTTGTACAGTGTTCTGCAGGCAGGTCTTTTTTTACAAGAGATGTTTACAATTTACATTTCTATAAGTTATAATTGTAGATACACGGCAGATAGATGTACAAATGTGTTTAGGAATTAATAACTCATTAAAACAGTAATGAAATTGAAAAAATACACAGTTCTGAAGAATTCAGCTTTATTTTGATAGTAAACTTTAAAAGAAAAACTGGTAAGTAGTGTCCTAAAAACAATAAAAATTTCTAAAAAGCTGCCGGGCTAGATCCTCGCTTCGTAAGAACGACGACTATATCATGTACACCATTGGTAAAGGGAGATTACAATCATTCTTGTGCTTTTGTTTTCCAGAGTTATATCATCATATTAAATGTAAAAGTCAAAAGATTTCTCACCAACACACGGGGAAATTTATGCTTGATCTTCTGAAGCTAAATCAATGTTTAAATGGTTACAAATGTGTTGACCAGAGTTTTTATCTACGTATCTTTTAAATGACCTGTTTAGATCTTGGACAACCTCACTTGTACACATGATGTTTGCCCATTATGTAGATGTGTCAATGTTTTGGGGATTCTGTGTTTAAATGTTACAAAATATTTAAACACAATGCTAGAGTACAATTTTTGTATATATAATTGTTTTGGGGAGCGACAACTGAAGGGCAAAGAAATAGCTCTGAGGGGCAATCTGATTTCCAATGTATGTATCAAATTAACATACTCAACATGAGTTACATGAAGGCAAAGGCCTCTGTTGCCCTGGTCTTGGCCTGGGCGCCCCTTCAAAATGTTCCCATAGATTTATATTTTTAGATGTTTCACTATGGAAGAGCCCTTTGCAAAATGAAAAATGGCCTTGCCCTCTCAAAGATGACATTTCAAGCCTGCATAATAGATTTCAAAGGCTTTTCAACCCAACTATAAATTGAAAAAGAAGGGATTTGGCTGAACTGTAAACTGCTTACCAACCCGTGGTGTACTGTAAATGCAAAAAAATTGAATGGCCTCAAATTTCGACCCTATAGCAGAGTCTTTCTCAAAGGCTAAAAGGAAAAAAAGAACAAACAAAAAAACAGAGCCATAAAACCACACAGAGCATGTAATCACCGGCATCTTTAAGTCATGATTTATGAAGCCAGCATAATGTTCTTGCTCTTTTTCGTGTGTGTACATGAGGATGGCAAACATTTGACTTCTGATAACATTCAGTTTTTGCATGTAAACATGTTGATTTACACACAACATAAGGGAAGGGGAAGGTAGGTGTGTTTGTATGTGTACATGGACAACACTGTTAATCCCTCTTCAGCTTTTAGTGCAACCTACATTTACAGATCTACCCAAACCGTGATTGTATAATTTTTAGTGCTTTATGGTTAGTGTTTCACTCTGAACAAGTCAGTTAAAACTTCTGAGGACCTACATGTACATAATACAAATTCTGGCTAAGCAGTCTGGATGGCTAGTTCATTGCTACCTAAAGCTATACATTGTTCATATATGTACATGATTTCAAAAGCAAGTCGCATACATATTATACGTTGAAAGATAGGGTCTAGTGAAAAAAAACAGCTGAGTGGAATGAGTGGAATGACAAGCCAACAGCAAACCCTGATAGGGTGAGAAAAGCAAACTTTTATAATTGAACCATGGTTGAGCCAAACCTGATGCACTTTGCAGGAGCTACACAAATGGGCCCATAAGTTACTCCATCGACACGGTTTCAAGACAATGCTCAGACTGTTATGTACAGGAAAACCTCAATTCTTGACATGATCTTACCCTTTTTTCCCTTCAGTTGTAAAATTTTCTTCATGGCAAATATTCCAAGCAATCATGGCAAGATGGTGCTGGCAAAGAGATGAATGGCGTACATGAACAAATGCCTATGAAATCAGACTCTTCTTAGCTTATGACCCCCGACAGTGGTTCAAAAATAGTGGTAAGCAATATTTGATGGTAGCAGGCTAAACTGTTTAATGCATTTTACTGAAATAGAACACAGAAGAGAAGACTCCAAATCCCAAATGTTTACACTGGACTAATCCCCACCCTCTATTTGCCAGAAGCTATTGATGAATTGTTGGGGAGCTTTTCGGCAGTTACCTCCTTAAGTTTAAGAATATGGACCACCAAATAAACAGTAGTTCAATTCTATTATGACATGAAAAATACAACATGAACATGTATATGTGAACAATGGCCATGCTGCAATTTTGTTTGAATATAGACCATGTTACCTCTGTTTACAAAAAGAGTGACCTTGTACATTCCAGGGCCTTTCTGGCAGGCAGGATACTACACTGGTCATAATTTCCACATAAATTCAAGAGTTACAAAAGTAACAGCTGAACAAGTTTTGAGACATGCCCCTTTTCTTCATATCAAAAGTTGCTAAAAAATCAGACAGTGCAATCTCCATAAAACACAAGATTTAATGTTTTCTTCAAATGGGCTGTTTACAAAATCGAGCCTGCAGGAAGACCAGTGAGGCTGTGTGGCTCTTTTGTAAACATTTTGATGTCACAAGTCACATGGTCTATAGGCACTGAGCAAAACATCAAGAGTTCCAGGGATGTAAACAGGGTAACCAACTGGTTCTTAAATATTAATATCTCTCAAAAGGATAATTGGTGGAAGAATAAAATGGTTCAGATAAAGTTCATCCTCATGCAGCCTTCCTGTTTTTATCTCAACCAGTTCCATGCAACCACACTGAGGCTTGAAGGAAAATTAGTCTGCCATTTTTCTTTTACGATTCTATTCAGAATCAGACGTGTCCTTATACTCCCAACCATCCTCGTCCCCACCCAGCATGCCCAGACTCAGTCTACCTTGCTGAAACTCAACTTGAACCCATAAAAACAAGGCAATTGACACTGTCAGAATGTGCGCAAACATGTACAGAATTCAAGTTGCCAAGACAGCAGTGTTCGCACTGAACTTTGTTTTGGGTATAACTACTGAGACACTGGGTAATTTAACTAAATTAAGTCCAAAGCAAACATCCTAAGTGAATTTTTCTTTTAAATTTTCTTGTTAACTTCCCCGACCCATGCGATTAGTTTACGCAGGGCTGAGTTTAAGTGACCAACTTCTTCCCCGAGAAGATTGATCAAGCTGTGAAAGTCCAGTGTGTGCACTTCTTCTTGGTTAACTGAACATGTGTCAATTCGGTGAACTTCCCACAGCCTCAGTCACACGGAACCTTGTTTTGTACAGCGGCTGCCTCTCAACAACAAATTCTTTGATAATATTGTACACAACCATGGCATTTTTTTTTTAAATTTGATTAGTCTTTATAATAATAAGGCAGAAATGCAGATTGTAATCTACGCATAACAAGACAGTGACTACATCTGATCAGATGTAGCAGTTGGCCTGTTATGAGGCAAGCATTGTGCCTCTTTTCTTAAAGTTTTTTCTGGTCGTGTAGGACTGTCGAGTCACTCTGAAACAAAGGTCTTGGCAGGACGCCAAATTACTTTTCTCTGGGTCATCAGTCAGTTTAGCTGTAGCCTCGGCTAATTTTAAATACTGTGTCAAATATTAAGCAAGTGTGAACAAAAGGAAGATTGATCCAATTGATAAGTTACTTAGGGTCACAGTAAATAAGTAGCCCAGCGCAAACACTGCTTTAAACCTTGTCAAGTTTGCCCTTTGAAAAACTAAGCTCACATTGCATGTTTGCAACCAGTTCCGTGCAAATGATACCTCGACACATCAAGTCAATTGTGTCTTCAACAAGTTCAAGTAAACCCAGACATCAAGCTAGTAGACGGCATTCCAGTCATGAGCTCAAGAAACTAGACTGGCATTGCTTAAAAGGGATCATGGATGAAGAAATTAGATTTGGGAGACTTTTAAAGGGAAAGTGCAGACTTTCATCCACCACAATCAGGTTAAGAAATTAGACTTCAGTTCCATGTACTTAAAGGGAAGGTTGACTTTTATTTTGCATCTCCAGCCACTGCTTTAACAAATAAAATTGGGTGTCTGCATTACTATCAATCTGAAATATGATAATTGCAAGGAAATTGTCCCCCCAGTACTCAAGGTCTCATGCAGGATCTCTTTTAAAAGCAAACTTATAATATATCAGAACATTCAAGTTCTGGTGCTAAAATTGTTAAATTTAATTTTCCAATAAGCTGTGTGGTGTGAGTCTTTAGGGAAGCTATTATGTGTGGTTCGGGCACAATGCCTTCTGCACTTTCTTCATGTAGGTCGGCTATTCCGCCACAGAGGATGGTGGGAGAGATTCCTTCTGGCAATACATGTAACTGGGGAGAGGTTTTTTTTTTTCTCCGATAATTGAATCAACCCGTTGTCTGCAGGAGGACATACGATCCCGATATTGATATTGCTTTGTGCTGCATTCTCTAGATCTGTTTTAAGGGTTCAATGAATCTGGTTGAATTTCCCCGTGGCAGGCCGACTCGGTTTTAAACTGACATTAAACGTCTGCAACCCTCAACATAATAGGACTGTGTGTTTCATTTCATGAATCATAATTTTACCACAGTCAGAAAATAAGCTTGAAATCAATGAGTTGCCACTGGGCAGCCACCAGCTGATAATCAGTTGCTTGGAAACCAGTCTGGTTGTCTGCTAAATTATCCAGAAAATGATTATGTGAAAAGCTGAGACAGCATTTAATCTTCTTAAACAGAGTGTTTTCCACATTTGTTGACTTGAGCTCTGGACTAGACTCCTAAACTTCATTAGTAGCCGATGAACACCATTGCGACTTTTCAGAAAAACCTAAAAATGATCTGCTCCAATTTACAATACAAACAGTTGCACAAACCCTTTAAATAACTGCTCTCGTTTCCATCTCATTCCTCAGTAATTCAACCCTTCACTCTCTCCTCGTACTACAGCCATTCTGCATTGATTTCATGTTTCCTGTAACCTTTCTGCCCCTCCCCCCATATAAACAGGTCCTCTTAATTAATCAATAACTCAGGCACCTGGCTGCATGGGAATTCTCTTTGCTTCACTCTGCCAGTTTCTTTCTTCTGCGTGCTGCACTTTTTTTTACTTGGCTCAAACAGTCTTGAGTACACACATTAAGAAACCCCCCCCCCTTCCAAACACCCCTCTGTACATGTAGGTCATCTGACTAAACATGGCCCTAGCCATGCCAGCTGAAACTCCAGCCTTGCAGCACTTTCTTTAAAGGGTAGTTTTATTGCGTGTGATTTTCACTGCAGCAGCGGAGGGGGGACCTCGGGGGCATGTGCCCCCACAAATTTCCAGTGCCCCCCAGGTGCCCCCCAGGTGCCCTCCTCTCATAAAATAAATGTAGATACATGTAATTCATTAAAAAACAGTACCTGCCCCCACCCCTTATGAAAAGCAATGCCCCCCCCCCAGAGAAAAAATCCTGGCTACGCATCTGCACTGCAGATTATTTTAATGTTTCGAGGGTGATGGTTAGAATCAGTGTTTACCTGTATTTACTGAACTACTACAACTGCTGGTCCTTTGCTCTTTGGTTAAATAATGTATTCCTCCATGGTTAAATCAGCCCATGAGAGTTTGATCTGTTACAACTCTTTATCAGGGATTACACACCCATTATCCTTGCTCTATGCTTGTCCCTTTGTATTACATCATGTTGTAACTGCTGTTTACAGCATGGAGTTAAAAGAATCAAAATGATGGCCTCTTCACTGAGCAAGCTCGGTCGTCTAGGTTTATAGATAGGCCTACCTGCTTTAAACGCAAAAGGTAGCGGCAAGAATAAAACCAAGTTACTGAGCCTGTGGATTTTGTTTTCCTGTCTGCAGGAGTTCTACAGCTGTGAAGCCAGGATTTGTTCACTAGGTGCCTGGGGGTGGGGGGCGCTTCTTTCCAGTGTGGGGTGGGGCGGGAACCATGTTTTGTTTACATGTATCTACATTTTTTTGAAGGGGGCATCTAGGGGGGGGGCACTGGAAATTTGTGGGGAGCACGTGCCTCCCCCCCCCCCTTCCCTTGGCTAAACCACTGGAGTTCTTTACCTGGAGTGCACACTTTAACTGTACAAAAATGTTTTTTAAAAAAACAATTATCAAGACATAATCATAATGGGGAGATTTGAACTTACCAAAGTCTCAATCAACCCCTCTCTCAGTGGTGCCCTGTGCCTAACACATGTAACAAGTCATCTTTTAAATCGCATTATGAAGCTTCTGTCTTTTTTGCTTGTGTTGTCTGCCTCTGTTCAAATGTCCACCTAGAAAGGAGAGATGCAAAATTTAGGGTAAAGTCAACATGTCAAACAGTTGGTCTAGTGTTTACCCATGCATGCTAATTGCAACAAGTTGATATTTGTATAACTGTGGATCAGTTATCAGGCTGAATGGGATTGGAATTTCTAGCGTGACATCTAAGAGACAAGAGAAATGTTTAAGATAGTTCGGGTGGACAGGTTCAACAAAATGTACTATCTAAATGTAAACGAGTGAAAGCCCACTCTTTTTGTCCGCCATACCACTCACGCAAAGAGCCATACGGCGAACAGCTCTTTATAGAATGAAAGACGAGTATTTTCAACTTGAATCAGAGAGTGAAGTTCGCTCCAATTTCACTCAAAAAGGGTGATGCACAGTGAGTTTTACTCCCAAAAGAGCCAAACTGACAGTCACACCACTCGGGCAAGAGAGTGAAATGTTCACTCTTTTACATTTAAAGAGTACCGTCTGTTGGCCTACAAGAGCACTACAGTTCCTCCCTTGTACTAATTATACAATACATCAAGCTCATGCATGAACTTTGGGCTGATACACTTTGAATATTGGGTCGATACACAAATGCAATGGCTGGTACCCAACAAAATACATGTCAACAAAGATCATGAAAAAAGGAAACCTGAATAAGGTACCCACTAAGAGGGCAATATTAAGTTAGTGCCAAAACGAAGGGGAAAAAAAGAAAGAGAGATTGCAGTTATTTTTTGCAGTTAAGGTGGATGTCCCAAACTAGTGTTTGCCGCTATTACTTGTATGCAAAGACAAAACACCAGCATGACACGAGACAAAGCCAGCTGGTAATAAAGGACAGTAAAATTGATCTAAAATGGATTGGTCTCAAGGATTCAAGCTTTGTTTTGCGATTAAAAACAACAGATCTGCTATAGAATGCTGATAGTTGTGGTTCCTAAATTTAAAGACGTGATATTGTGTCTCTCTAAACAAGACATGCATTTCCTTGACCCCAGAAAGTAACTACAGTTTTGACCAATAGGCGCTGTTACAAAGGCATTCTCGGTGCAATCAGCCAGGTCTTTTCTTGTAAAATATATAATGAATGCTTTAGCTGAACTTGTTACATTTCGATCCATATCTTTATCAATGTCCCTTTTTTCTTAACATTGCATTCCCTGCAGGCCTTGGGGTTTCTTCATTACATTTCCACAGACAACTGATTTCCAGTAGAGATTGCTTTTCCTCACTCATACAAAAAAAAAGTTGCCTTGCCTCTAGAGGGAAGAAATTCCAGACTTGCCACAGCAACCAAAACTATCCCCCAAAAATATCCTACAAAAGGCGTTCTAGATTGCAATGCCAATCTACAATTACCACACACACCGGGTCACAGGATACACACACACCCCTCGTGCGAAACAAATTCTGTCTGGAATCTGGAAAGAGCCTTGAAGCCTGCAAAGTAACCATGTCCTTAAGAAATGGTTTCACCTTCCCAATGTAGTATTGTTACTGGAGGCCAGCGAGCTTGTAAAAACCTTGGTGAATACAAGTCTCTATTACAAGCAATAACACAAAGAAACTGTAATTGATATTTGATTACACATGTTGAAAGCAGTAGTATTCTAGGGGGGAAAACGAGGCCGTGTTAAAAAATAAAAAAATAAAAAAATATAATGCTCACACTAATTTGGTTAATAATTTCAGAAAAATGAATTAGATATGAATTATAACTGAGGGTATTTTAATTGTTGAAATTATAATCTGGTATAAATGGTTGATGTTGTTTGGGAAAATTCAATCTAAAGAACCACAGACTACTGAATGAAATAGAGAGAAATATAACAGGCCTGATTTCTTTGTTCCTGAAAGGGCAAGGGCACCAAGGCATTTTCTTTCTGATAAAGGGCACCTCTATGGGGAAATTTTTATTTTCTTATTGGAACATTTCAAGGGCACCAAGGCAATGTCATGGGGCAATGGAGGCAATTGCCTTGCCTCTGTGAACTAGCAGGCTTGACTGATATAGTCAAAATTAAGGTACCTTGCTCTACTTAGAGGTTTTTGGGGGTTTTTTTAAGTTGCAAGTCTGTTGCAAAGCCCAAGGAATTGAAATGCGAACTCTCTTAAATAGTTAGATTGAAAATCACTCTTATTAGATTGAGGCCAGGGTTAAATTTTTTGTAGTTTGTCCCTAGTTTCAATCGAATAGACTAAATTTCAATCAAACATTTTAAGAGAGTAGGCCCTCGACTTAACCAAATTTGAGTTTGTCCGGCAATTCACTTCAAAATAATTTCCAAGATATTACTCGAGTGATTGAGTAAACTGATGTTAAATTGACCACAGAGATTAGAGATCTGGTTTTCTGAATGCTTTTCTTGTCTTGATTGATCCCTGTGTTGAGATTTTCAATTGATTATAACAAATCTCAACAAATCAAGTAAAGGTAATTACTACAAAGAAGCAGGCTTCCGATTCTAATGGTTACTGCAATGTAGTCCTGGAATTACCCCGAACAGTTACTACTAATTTATACCTTGTATATTGAGGGCAGAATTTACCACAAGGTAATTGACTTGAATGTACATGTAGTTTACGGGCAACGCTGACATCTTGTGTGATGAATTTAAACGAACACTACGAACTGATCTGGGTCTAACCTCTTAGGATCTATCATCAGTCAGAACTAAGAGCAAGATCAAGAGAGGCAGCCCAATGATGGATGCACTTCAGGGGATGGGGGGGTGGGGTAGCGGGATGCCTTCCTTAATTCAATCAAGGATGACGCTTTGTATTATGATGATGGATGCAGCTCATTCCTCATATGCCGCATCATTGAGCTTGAGGGGGAGTTTACACAGATGAAGGGAAACGCCACCCGGATTTGATCAGGATTTGACATGCATCATGAAATAAACTGAAATGCCTCAAAATCTTCAGTCGACCACATGGCTTTTATCTCAAAACTGTCACTGGATCGGAAATACTTTGACAAGACTCGGTAAACCTTTGGGTGGAGATTTAGATAATTGTACTCCTAGGCAGTGTTCAGCTAAAGTTGGGGGTCATGTACTTGTAAATGTACATGTACGCTACATTAGTGTGGAAAATCAATTTATCAAAATCATGCTTTAGTAAGTTATCCCTTGATATCAGATCATACAATGTATGAGGCCCGCTCCCCATAGTAACTTGTAAGTGAATTTGCCAACGGTCTTCACATAGGGAACATGGCAAGGATGAACAAAAGTCTAATAAAAGTCAAATGTACACAGTAATATAAGACTCCATCTAGATTACTACACAGAGACTCCTGTCTCACTGGGACAGCACCAGGGACAATAATTACATCAGATGACACTTGGCTCTATGATTCCATTCCTCTCATCCTGTAACACTCTCTCGCCACCTTCTACTCTCAGCGGGTATCCTGACCCAAAGGGCATTAAAGTCGCCTTCTTTCTGTCCTTAGCTCACTCACTCTCTCTCTCTCGCTCTTTATCAATAAAATTGTTCCTCCACTGCTTTCTATCTCATCTTCAATTTGTACCTGTCTCATGGTGATATCGGTTACTAATTCATGGGAAGAAAATACAACGGGCGGCAGCTGCGGGGAGGGGGTTTTATGCTCCAGTATGTCATGCCACCTTGGACTCCAGACTTCGAGTGATTAAACAGTCAATTGTCAGAAGGAAATGTCAGACCTGAAATCGAGCAGAGGCCAAGGGCTAAGGAGGCTGCTGCCTCTGTTGCCCTGGTCTTTGCCGTGCTGTCACTTTAGAACATTCCCAACAGATACTCTGTTTGCACTTTTCTCAAGGAAAAAAATTGAAATGAAATTCTAGGACTGATGTTTGGAGGCTACAACATATTGTAATTTTGTCGTACTTGATAAAAGTTCACAGGTACACATTCACATTCCTCTAGCTTTAGCCTTCTTCTCAATTAAAAAACAACAACAACAACAAACAATGTACTGACATTCTCACTTTGCGCTTTAGGAGCATTTTCTGAATAAAATTCCCAGCAAAATGTTATATTCTTTCGATAAAAAGACCAGCAAACACATTTCCAAAATGTTACCACCTTCAAAATCACTTTTCTCACAGCAGATTCGCCTGTTTTTGCTAAAATGGCGACAACTTGTATGTCTTTTTTATTAACCTTTTCTCGTCTGCCCTAAGACTTGTACACATCAGTCTATCATTCAATCAATCAAACATACATTGAAGAGCTCCATCATTCTTGTTTCCTACTCCCTTGTGGACAGGACATATTCTTAGATCCAACAGTTAACTGAAGGACGATTTGAAGGGAAGAGAGTGAGAGGAAGAAGAAGGAAATGGCTCAGTGATAGACTGAATGCGAGGGAGTTACATAACTTAGATGAAGAGGACAGCCCAGGATTGTGTAGCATGCAGAAATATGTAAAATTATGTGTAGGACCTGCCTATAATACAATTCACAAACAGCAAAATACTGACAATGACGATGGTTCCTACATGTAAGCAAAGTGAAGTAAGTTAAAGATAAGCATTCACAGAACTTCATGAGGAGATGACAGTCAAAAATATGTCTTAAGCTGGCTACTTAGAACATCATTTACAACAATCCAGAGAAACAGGCCTATGACACAAGAAAGAACATAACTTAACAAACCGTTTCCTTAAATACAAAGGGAGGAAACATCAAGGACACAAAATAACTGTTAAATGCAAGGTTCAAATCCTAAAGAAACCCTTGGACATACACAAGGAACACAGAAAACAAAATATAGACAACACCAAAATGGCCCATCCCAATATTTCACCAGTGAGGCAAATCAATACCCAATCAAAATGTGAATCTGCTGGACCATAACAAGGTTATTAAGACCACTTAAAGACCACTTAAACGCTGACAGGTTTAGAGTCACCCTCTCCTCCCAGTGACATAAATGAGGAGGTTCCCTAACAAGAGTCCCCATAAAGGATACCACATGTGACAAATAAGCCCTACACCCAGGGGGTAGAAAACAAGCTCTTCAAGGCATTCTTTTGACTGTTATTGAGCCATGAGATGGGATTATCCTCAAGTCACTTTGGACATCACACCTTCTACACCCCTCTCTCTTTGTTCCTTTTGTATCCCTTTACCAGATGGTGCTGCAAAGCTAGGATTTTGATTCAGTTATATAGATGTGTGTACAGTGATATTTAGGTGAGGTGTGTGTACGAATGAAAGAAGAGTTTCTGCTGTTCTTTTAACTGTGTTTTCCTTTCCAAGCCAAGGTCTGTTTTAGTGACTACAAAGTGCACCTATAGAATACAAGCAAACGTGACGATAAATGTACTCTCGATTTTGTGTTCATCTGACATGCAGCTTCCCCAATTTGCAAAAAATGACTAAACTGCCTAGCACACAATAAATTTTACTGTGTTTTCCAGGTATCAATGATGCCTATAACTATTAAAGAATCTTTCAAATTAAGCTGACTGGATGAGAAGTAGGATGCCAAGTTCATGGTACTTGAGCTTTTATTCTCATTTTACTCTTTGAATTTGTTTATTTACTGTAACCAGTATTTACTGTCAGCCAGTTGCCATTCATTTTTCCCAATTGTTTATTTTGGTCAATTAGTGTTTTTGATTGTTTTTCCAGTATGGCAACGGAACTTTCATTGGTATAACTTCTTTACCAAATCAGCAATGTGACAATTTCATCCCATCAGAGTAAATTTCCAAACACAGCTTGTAATAATCTACAAGCAGATAATCATTTCCAGATTTCTGCTGAGAGTCACTTGCAATTTACAAAAATGACTTTTGAAACAACTTGTAATCCAAACAATTAACTTAATTGCTATTTAAAAAACACACAGATATATTGAGGTATATATTGTGAGGTTCGTTGGTCGCAAACGAACCACTGTATCATGCTCCATAACCAAATTTCAGTGTTTGGAGAAAATCGCGGTTGAAGTTGAACTATTTTTCAAACTGCTGTTTTGGAGACTTTACTTTTTTCTTTTTTTTCAATACCAAAATAAAGCTGACTTCTTTATTTGTACAGAATTATTAAAGTGTTTTCAATCATGCAACTTATTTGATGAGTTATCAACTCCTAAACACATACATCACTAAGTGAAAAAAGAAGAAAAAAAGAAGAGAAGAGCCTGTACAGCCCTGTGTACAAACGCATAGGTCAACGGATACATCACTTCATGAAACAGCAAAAGTTAAACTGCAAGTGTTTGGCACCTTGCCAGTGTGTAATATGTCGTTCTTGCTAATTTGTGTCATTACAAAACTACTACATGTTAGGTCCCAAAACTTGCTGAAAAAGTTAACAGTAATGAGTATTTCAATAATTTGTAAAACATCCCATTTCCCCAATTTTGTGAATTTCGACCGATACGACAGTTTGTGATGCGACCGACGGATTAAACAATGTTTTGTCAATTCCTCCTGGGTTTTATTATCTGCAGTGACTCAAAGCCAAGCATGCTGGAACTATAGACCAGGGTCAAGTGTTATGGAGGTATATGTAAATAGCATGTCAAACTTGCCTGTTTTGATTTTAGTCAAAACTGCCTAAGCTTACTTTACAGTGTGCATAGTCTGTCGCTCTACAAAACAAAAAGAGGCCGCGAAACACTTTTTCGGCTTGAAAATCAATGTATACACCACCGCGAGTATTAAAAAAATTACGGTATGCTGGCTTCAGTAATGACATAACCTGTCCTCTACAACGCACTTTCACCGGCCGAAGTTGCTAATAATGACAAGCCAGCAACACTGGCTGGCACTTCACAGCAGTTCAAGATGCAAGGCCCTTGTAAATAGACAAGTAATGTCAAGTGTGTCTTGGGGGCAAGGAGATGATTTGAGCCTTGCATTAATGTAGGTCAGACCTGAGGATGATGGATGTAAACCGCTCTTGTTAGATGTAGACAAGGAGTGAACAGACTGTGAATTCAGCAAAAAGAGCTCAACAGACATCATGTATTTAAACAACTTTCAGAAGACTTGCAATGGGATGCCATGAAGTAAATTTCAACCCTTTTTTATCAAATAATTATGGTTACGGTTACCCTAGGTGTCAAAATAATGTAACAGAAACCACCTACACACAGGGCTAGAAGACAACCCTTCATGGCACTCACACAAGAGACATGGGCATGCATGTTAACTTTCAGAAGGCCTGCAATTGAATGCAATGAACTAAATTTTAACTTCTTGTTTTCCCCATTTTGATTAAAAAAAATGCATCAAGCAAGAACAAACATTATTTGTAATTTAGTTTTTTCCCCTAAACACAGATGCACTGTAGAATATTAAAGCACTGTACATCAGGGTTCTCTCTTCACAACGGACTGCTGGCCAACCGCTAGTTTAAACACCTGAGGACCAGCTTGTTCAGGGTTGAAAAGCATCCCTATATTATTATGAAACATGGACAAGTGAAATTTCAGGGGGACCAGTGAAAAGACAAGCTTACTGGTCCAGCTGGCTAGTCAAGCTGGCTATAGTCACTGAAAAAGTCACGGGCAAACCCCTGATTACCCAGTTCTCTTCTCTCCTGAGTCCAGTGGGAAAAACATTGGCACCTTGGGTCAGACATTGAAATAGACTCTTCTTGTTTTAATTTCTGCATTTGCCTTGCTTGCAGCATCAAACCTTGTGTTCTTGATTGGTATGTTGCTGTCTGGGTTAATTTTGGTTTTGTAGCGTAATTTGTGGCATGGCCCAATGGATTACATGAAAATGGCTTTAGTATATGTTATTTGTAATGTTTTACCCATCACCGATGTGTGTCAAGCACTGTATACTCAGTACTTCCCCCGAGTCCTGTGAAAACAAATTTACAGGCATTTTCCTCGGGTGGGATTCGAACCCATGACCCCCGCCATTCTAGAGCAGATGTCTTACCAACTAGACTACCGAGACTGCCTGGTAGTTAGAGGCAGTTCAAATCCATTAGCAGCGGGTACCGCAGAATAATACATGTAGATGTTAATTTTTGCATCGGGGATAAAGAACATTATTTGTAATGTTTTACCCATATGCCAATGTGTGTTAAGCACTGTATACTCAGTTCTTTCCCCCGAGTCCTGTGAAAACAAATTCACAGGCATATTCCTCTGGTGGGATACGAACCCACGACCCCCGCCATTCTAGAGCACATGTCTTACCATCTAGACTACCGAGACTGCCCGGTAGCTAGAGGCAGTTTGAATCCTATTAGCAGCAAGTACCGCAACTATTATAATAGATGTTAATTTTTGCATCAGGGATAAAGAATATTATTTGTCATGTTTTACCCATCCGCCGATGTGTGTTAAGCACTGTATGTGCTCAGTACTTTCCTGCTTTAGTATGGTTAAACTGACGAGAGTTTTCGTAGTAGACTAGTATTCAGGTCACATAGTTTTAGATCCAAGCTACCATTGGGTATAATGAACTTCCCACTCCTGAATAAAAAAAAAACACATAATACACGCCTACATTGTATAGTACATGTCACTTGTCCTGCTTGTGTACACAGTCAGAACACTTGACAGCATACAGGCAGGGCAAGCTAAATGATTCACCTGTAAACATCATGGTTGAAGTGCATCTACACACACACCTTGGTCTGGGTTGACTCTAATGATAAGCATAGATCATGAGGGTTAGCATCAAACCTTCCTCTTCTTCCTTGGATCCTACAATATCCCAACAGTAAATGAAGGAACTTGTATTCTAATCCTTACACTGGCAGTGTACACACACATTTTGTGTGTGTGTTTGCTCTGATGGGGTCTTGGCTTTAAAATGTCTAGAATGTTTGCAGATTACTAACTGACTTCTTCTGACCGAACACGTCTTTGGCTCCCATGAAGTGTATGTAGTGTGCATTGGCAAATTCCAATAACTCACAGTGAGGTTTGCTGTTGAGACATGTATAATACGTATGTATAGTGACGAGAAACTGGGGGTGGTGGTCAGCGGCGTAGCCAGGTTTTTTTCACTGGGGGAGCACAGGACGGCGGGGGGGGGGGGGGGGGGCTTTGCTTTTCAGAAGGGGGGGCCCAGGTACCGTGTTTTTTATTCAATTACATGTATGTACAATTTTCTATAGGGGGGCACCTGGGGGCACTGGAAATTTGTTGGGGGCACATGCCCCCAAGGCCGCCCCCTCCCTTGGCTACGCTGCTGGTGGTGGTCTGCATTTTTTGTAACCAACAACCTGTCACCTGTTGATAATTGTGTGTTTTTTTTCAAATGTATTTTGTGAGTTTTGTTTTGCTGTCATGACATAATTGATTTTCAAATTCATTGTGCTATTTTAAAGCATCGTGATGTTTAATATATTGAGAGCAAAGCATTTAGCTTGCTACATGTATGCATCTCTAAGGGCTTGGGAACCTAAAGGACCAGGAATCAGTGTCTAGTGATGTAAGAATTGGGCCAGTCATTTCAGAATTAAAAAAGAGTACATGTACTACGCTGTCTAGTGTTTTCCCTGGGGGGGGGGGTGGAGGGATAACACCACGTTGAAAATAATCTCATTCATCTCTTGCAACGCGGACAGTTCCAAGCTTCATCAATGTCCGTGTACAAACCAATACATGTGTGTTCAAACGTAGTACAATGCGTGTACCCTGGGTGTGCGCACTGCGTGTACTACATATAGAGATTGTTTTAAAACTTGCAGGGCACAAAAAGATCTATCCATAAACATTACATTCGTCAGTGACAAAAATAATATTAACCTTTATCTTCCAGTACGTGCTAATCCTCCAATCAGATTGCTCAACGGGAGTGTGATAATAAACCATATTATCATACTGCGGAGTCCCAGTAGTCTGTATTGCACTCTGCGTATTTAGAGTATTATGCGACACGCGCCGTATACAGACAGTGCAAAATAACGTTCTAAACTTTGCGGGTTGCACGTGCTGCTCTTCATCATACATGTATAATGCTCTAAACTTTTAAACTTTGCACGTGTGATTTTTATTGTATGTTTTCATGAGGCAGTATGAAGTTGACTGGAAGATAAACTCGTTACCACACGCGCTCTCTGCGTCCCATATCCCGCTCGGCCTTCAACCTTGTGGGATATGGGACGTAGAAGCGCTATATTTTCCCGTATTCCACTCGCACTTATAATACTTTTATGTTTTCAGTGCCTGTAGAGAGAGCATTTCAATGAATTTGAGCAATAGTTATACTTGGGCCTATAGATCACCTGCTTTTAAAAATGGAGTGTACCCAAAACGAGATTGAAATGAGTGGGCAATACCCCTTCCACCTCTGCCCCCCTGCCCCCCTTCCCCTACCCCTTGTGTTTTTCAAAACTAATACATGTAACTTTTACCGATTAATACACTTAAAAGCATTTAATTCATAAACCTCCTCTTAAAAGTTCAGCAAACAGAAAAAGAAAGATACTTTGCAGTCCAAGATACAAGTCTGAGGGTCAAAGTGGAGATTTTCTTAAATTTCAAGCCCTGTCTTTTAGAACACTCTTTGAGATAGTACTATTTTATTATCACCCCATACTTTTATGCTTGTCAAAAACTTTCCCAGCTGTACAGTATGAGCTCATATAGCTTCTCCTGTTCTGGGGTATGTTTGTGTGAATGATTGTAAAACAAGTTTCAAAGACACAGATGTTTTTCATTTTTATTTCTATTTTTTTTTTAATGTCTATAGAAAGTGTTAAGAAAAAGTGCATGAGAACCACCAAACTACTACTGTTGACTCTTCAATCTCTTTGTATCTAAGTGTTGAAAAAAAATTACCAACAGAAAAACGTCAGTCAATTTGTTCCATTTTAACAAAAAAAACATGAGTATTTATTTCTAATAAATGACATTTAGGCAAGTAAGCCAATAAAATAATTCATTCTGTGACATTGAGTGATCGAGGAGTTTTTCAAACTTAAACTTAAGGCCCTACTACAGTGTAAACTCTTTCAAATCCAAAACTGATACACCACCAGGTCTGCATGCATTTAACCAAAGCAGACTGTGAAGTCGGATTTCTCAGTTTTTTATCATCCTGTGTAAAAAAAAAACCACTTAGTAACCGGTTTTGTTTACAGTTGCTAGGCATCTGCAACAAGGCCACCAGGTGTTTGTCTCTGGCCATAAAGTAAAAATGATCCTGTTTACATTGGAATCAGACCAGTACTGATTAATGCATTGACTATAGTAGATTTATTGAAGAATGTATCAAGTCTAAATTGATTGATTTTGCCTCTCCAGTTGAAGCCAGCCACTTTCAAAGGTTGACTTGAGAAAGTTTGTTTTAGGCCCCTAAGGGGGGGGGGGGGGGGCACGATATTACGCAACAACAAGACCAGAAAATCATGGCTAGAACCATTGTGTAAAAAGGTATATAACGTTTTTCCTTTTAGACAGACTAATTAGCCCAATTGTGATTCAAACTATATTTATATTCAAGTCAAAGGTACAGTTTTAACTACTGGCAAACAAGAATTATTACTCATTTGAAAAAATAATATGATAAATTATTAAATTCAATCATAAAAAAAAACCTGAACGTACAAACTGCACACAATGATCAGCCTTCACCCAGTTGCATGTATTGTTAATGGAGTGAGCTGTCTGTTGATATTTTTCACACCCCTGCTCTTTGAAACTTCATGTATTTTAAAAACCCCTGTTTTTTTTCCCTTTTATTCAAACATATTCTTTAGTATTAAGCAAAATCTATCCGATTTACCCGAACCATTTTTATTTTTTTTTTTTAAATGTAACATAAAAAAAAAAAGGTGTTGTCTACCTGCTGGTCTATGTGTACAAACAGCACATACTTCAAGTACACACACAGCGTTTGAATAGACCTAATGCATTGATTTCATCACGCCGCCATCTTAGAGGTAAATCGATGATGTAACAATGGAAACACAGAGATGTGTATGCACGGCGCACAGAATTGGCCAATGAACAATCTCATTTTGACCTCTAAATGAGGGCGCCCTACTCAAATGACGTCATGTGCATAAGGTCTATTCTCTACGCGCAACAGTTGTGCGACTGAGGTCCGCGTCCACATGCAGCTCATTCGTGAATGAGAAGGTACTAACGCTGTTCCCGCACTTTACTTGTGATCGCGTTTCCCCCCCCCCCCCCCCCCGACTACATGTATGTGTTTGTCCGTGTGTGTGGTTGTGCAAAGGGGGGGGGGGTGTATTGATAAATTTATCTGTTTAGTTTAATTTGGCATTTTATGTTAAACTGAGAATTTTTTCATACAAGTGCACCAACAAAAAATGTTTAATATTTCTACAAAAAGAATCTAGGGGGAAATCTTTATCCTAAAATAAGATTATTTCCAGACATTCTAGAAGCTGAATTTGATTACAGTGCAGACTGTGTTTATCCAGACGCCAAGTGATGTTAGAAAAAAGATAATCCAATTTCTAATCACTATCCACCAGAGCCCCGCCCCCGCCCCAATACTACAAGTGCATATTTACACTGTTGCTTGAAATTGGGTATCAAAAAAATTAAATTAGATTTTCACGCCATCACCCTTACTGGATTGAAATGAAGGAGTAGCCTACATACTGTACACCCTTTCGCCTTATTTAGGGTTGATTTGAAAGCGAGACTACATGTACCATGCACAAAAATATATTTACCCTCTCTGTCCCTCAGAAGAATGTCAGTTTTTTGCATAAATAGACAAAAGTGTTCCTACTGTGTTTACACAGAGGCAATTGCTACATGTAGGCCTTCTTAAGGGTTTTTCTCAATAACGTTGTATCTTATGTGTGTAAAATACAACAGGCCTAGATGGTATATTTTTTTAACAACTAACCTTGATCGTCTTAGAACCAGCTGGAGAGGAGAGCCCCTACAATTGTTCCTTTTCGGCAATCCATCAGGCTCTAGCTGGTTTACTTTCCCCTTCCTAATTGTTTTTGTTGTTTTTAATGTTTTTGCTATTTTGATTGTACATGTCCTTTTTTATGAAACCGAAAAATAGAATCAGTGTTTACCAAAACAGAAAATGTTAGGGTAGCGTGTAGATTTCAACCCCACTGGGTCTTCTTCTGGGCTTCTTATGGTAGTTTGAATGTAGAAAAATACAAACTACCATAATAGGAAGCCCAGAAGAAGACCCAGTTGGGTCGAAAATTCGGCCATTCCAACACTTTTTGTTTTGGTATAAAGCACCGATTCAATTTTTCATTTTTATACTGCTCCAGTTCTCAGTACTACGCAGAGTTTTATTCAATACTTTTTTATGACTGCCCATGAAATAAAATAAATACTTGTAGGCCTATCAAATAAATATTAATTTATAGGCCCTTGTTGATATATATTTTACATAAAATACAATTTATTTGTACATGTATGTACTGCACTGTAATGACTGGAATATACAGCGTGGGTGTAGATAATGTCTGAATTGTTATACATGTGTGCATGTAGGCCTAATGATATTGTCAACGACAGAAAGAATGCTTATTTTATTTATTTCATTACACATCCAACAGCGCAAGCGCCAATTACAGGATGATGATTAGGAAACGAGAAGAAATGTTCAGTTTTAGAAGTGGGAGGAAAACCCCCAGATGGGGGAAAACCCACGGAATCAGGTAGGGACTGAAAACCCAATCCACATGCCGGGCTCCGGTCCGGAATTCGAACCGGGGTCCACAGAGGTGAAGGGCAGGGAAAGAAACCACTGAGCCAACCCAAATGCTTTTCACCAATCCAACCACTGCTTTTTCACTAATACAACTAAATGCTTAAATTCATTTTAAAAAAAGAGATCGCTTTTGCTACTCTGGCCTACAGACCATTTTAATATCCTGTGTTCAGTTCACAACTAAAACGCCCTCTGAAACTTGCCCAGTGGTTTGCACACAATGCTTGTTTTGCATGATTTATTTCGTTTTTAGGAGTGATGTCAAAGATCACTCAGTTCAATAGGTGATCTGACCCAAGACGCCACTCAAAGTAACCAAATGAATGCAAAATAGGATGCAAGCGCACACCGCAGCCAGAAATGTTTCGGTTTCGCCGTGACATCAGGGGCCAATTTCATAGCGCTGCTTAATTAACGCTAAGAAAATTTCCGTGCTAACTGTATAGCAGAAAAATTTGCTTAAGCGTAAACGTGCGTGTATTTCAAGAAAATTAAGCAGCCAGCTTGCGCGTTCACCATGGATTTGCATCGTTACGTCAATGCATTTTCCTACAGTAAGCACCAGAAGTTTAGCATGCATTTTCCTGTGCTTAGGGTTAACAGCACTATGAAATGGAAATCATACAGTTAAGCGCAAAATCAGTCGTTAAGCAGCTCTATGAAACTGGCCCTAGATCAGAGGGCACGTTGTCTTTGTTATATTTAGAGTGTACAGTCATGTAATCATGCATGGAAGGCATGCAGTGTAGAGGCAGTGATGAGGCCCCCTTGAAACCCCGAGACAAGTTTGAATGCTGCCAAGCACTTGATCAACAAAACTGCTCTTAAAACTAGACCTAAACTAGACTTTGACATCCTTGACATATAAAACATTATCTATGATTCACATGGTCTAGCCCTGCCTGGGAGTTGTAGGATGTCAGTTTCCCTATTATTACATAACACTGAAAAACCAAAGTAATGTAATGGAAATTAAGGCCGTGTCCGAAGAAACGTCTATAAGCTTTGGCTATGGCTGTTGCTAAGGGTGTTGCCAAGGGCAGCCTATGCTTCCACGCATGATGACCCGGTTACCAAGCCGCAGTCACAGCCATAGCCACCACATCGGAGACAGCTTGACTTCCTGCGGGGCCAGGGCTACATGTAGTTGTCACACCTGACATTTTATAGGCCCATTATATAGTGCCAGCTATTCCTATCGACAGTATGGATAGGGCTAGTTCACAAGTTACAAAATAAGTACATGTAGTAGCACCGTACACTGTATAAAACAGCATATTGACTGCCAAGTTTACTACACCTTGCTACACCTTGAAAAGTAACCCGTCACATTTTACACTAATGCTAGGGTTCATCTCTGATCCTCATGATCTTCTCAAGATCACTCGCACAGCTCACACACAGCTTCCGTGATCAACTTTTATATCATGGAACAGGTCACTGAATATTTTTCGACTAGAAATTAGCCCTAAAGTTTGCACCCCCTTTCTGAAAATCCTGGATCCGCCCTGTGAAAATTCAATTGGCGTTGTTGAGTCGGTTTCAACGTTAAGAGCAAGGTTTCATTAGACATGCATCTGACGTCACAAGTCCCATAGAGATATGTACAACAGCACCCTCAGTGAGGTCTTAACGGCCCTAAGTTTACTGTCAGTGCTTCCACTCCTGAGGAAATGTCCTTATTTGAAGGAAATTTTAACATCCTTGAACTTGAAGGACATTTCTAAGGAAATTCCAAAATCTTAAGGCAAAATTAAAGGAAGTTGGAAAATCTACAACAACATTTAAAGAAATGTTGAAAATAAAAGAAAAATCAAGACAATCAAGTAAAAATACAGTAAAATTGTGCCAATCTAAGGAAATTCAAATTGGGGAAGTGGAAGCACAGTTTACTGTGACTGTAGGAAAACGGCTGTGCAACATTACACACGACACTGCAACTGACCTGAATAAAGGCGTCCAGAGAGAGAAGCACTGCCACTTATATATAAAAAGGGATGGAAATCTCTATCTGGACAAATTGATAATACCACCATCCGATAAATAAGCATTCTAACAGCACAAACACCAGCACACATGGAATTGCAACCAACCCTCTCCAGGACCACCAGCAATGCTATAGTAGGAGAATTACACCGGCGACGGGAGATGCAAGACACGCTGTTCTCGCTCGCTGTCCGTTGCTTCACGTATGACGTTGTATGATATTTCCAAACTAAGGTAAAACACAAATGCTTGCTTACCGTCAAACTTGTCAAGAAACCTGTCTATGCTGTGTGGTCAACCGTCAAACGTTCTTCCAAGCCAATGTACAAGTAAACATTGCGGCAGCCTGCAATACTCTCGGCACTAAAATTTAGAAACAATCCACTCGCACTTCGCACTCAGTAGCAGTTTGTCCACCACCTGCAATGATTAATACCGTGCGCCCCACAAAAAGTATGGTGCCGTTGTAGCCGGCGCGTCAAAACGACACGAAAGATTTACACATCACTGTGATTTAAGTGACCCGCTTGTGTGTGATATCGCCAATAGGTGGCGATGTTCAACATTAATGGTAAGATAGGCCGACGTGTCCGAATGAATGGCTTCCGCAGTAGTGGCTACGGCCGGAACGCCGAGGATTCCCTTTCTTCAATGTTGTCGTTGCAGCCAGCGGCCATAGCCGTAGCCGAAGTCGCTTGATTCGGACACGGCCTTACAACAATTACAAACATAGCCGCCCCTTGATCCTATTAGTGTATGACGATAAACTTCATAGGTGCCAAAAACCTTAGATCTGAGTTTCTACAGAGCCTAATGGGACATCCGATGAGAAAAAAATTTACGTACGAAAAAATAAATTTAAATTCAATATTTTATGTGTTTGAAATTATTTCGTGCACTCGATGATTTTGACCAAATTAAAAAATTAATTAATTTCTTCAAATTACGTTAATTTTTTTTCTCATAAATTTATGTCCTTTTAGGCGTCCCGTAAGTGTCTTAGAATCGGAAAAGTAATGATAACAGATTTTATGTAGCTCCAAAATATTTCACAGGTATGAGATACCCCAAAGGATAGGGTTTAACATCAGAAGTAATACAGAGCTTATACTCTCAAGGCGAAAGGTGGTTTAAGAGTAGGTTTTTCAATTTTATTGTCATAACAATATTTATATTCCATCATTCCAGAAAATCAGTAACTTTGTGACGTTTTAATACCTTTGCAAACAAAACAAAACAAAACAACACAAACACAAAACAACCTATGGAATCAACAATAAATGGAATGGCTATGTAAATGAGGTCCCTCATTTAGTACCAAATATTCCCTTTTTTTTTTTTTTTTTTTTTTTTACATAACCAAATTATTCAACAGGTCTCCTTCACTAAGTTGTCTAGTAGTTTTGACACCCCTGGAAGGTGGACTAATCCTTGAGATTTGAGGATGCAGTAGTGAGGGTTGGTGTTGGCCAGCATGCTTTAGTGCTATTAGGCCTACAACATCTACTCTAACTGCGTGTCCTCTATAAAAAAATCTCCTTTCCAGCTTGTTTAAAGAATCATCCAAAGTCCCGCTCTATTACAGCTATACGTGAAGCAGTGGCATAACTGATGTAGGCCTACCCCGAGTGAAATCTTGACATTTGACATTAAAAATTACGAGAATAAAATGTTGTTTTTTATTAGCTTTTAATGTAGTAATTTCAATGTTTTTAAAACTACTTTGCTACACTATCGAGCAGACAATGTTTGAGGTATTTGTTTGTACCTCCACGTCAGATACCTAGCTGAAGCTAGTCCCGAATTCCCAGCCGCGAATTCCCAATTCACGGCGGCAAACTCAGAGGCCGGCCAGCCGCCGAATTCTGAATCAAGCAGTCACAGGGCGCGATATTTAACAACTAGTTTAATATAATATTTGCAAAAATCTAGGTCATTGTGACAACATCTGGATCAAATTAAGTCAAGACAAAAAGTGACTGTATTCAATAGTTTATTCGATCCCTAAACAGTTAATGAAATTCCCTGTAATAAACATTATTCAAAAAATCCGTTTTCTCAAAAATATTTTTTTTAAAGCGTCACATAACTCATAAATATTTCATTATTATTTAATAATAAAGACCACAAGATAACGGTCTAAATATTCCGCTGCAGCTAAATGGATTGACCCACTAAACACTGCCTAAATAAATCACTCAGTTATGTGGTGTGAATCTGGTAACTTCTAAATGAAATGTTTACTTTATAAAATTGACAAAGAGCGTCGCTTTAAAACAAAACGTACCTCACTTAACTCTCAAACATTTCATTTTTAGTGTTTAATCATAGACGACGTCAGCATAACAGTCGTCCATCGATTCAGTTGCAGCTAATTGGGCCCACTAATTAGTGCCTGACTATACCACATTATTCTGAATGGAGTTTTACTAGAAAACTGACGAAGGAAAATATTACACAGAAACTACAGTTTTAGTTGGAACAAATGGTACACCCCATAACCTAATTTCCACTGGCGTTAAGAAAAACATTTTAACTTACCATATGCTGTTGACACTGGATGACAAATGTAGGCCTTACTACATTTTGATGGACACAGTCGACCTTTTTATTGTCAACATTATTACCAGCGACAACATTCTTTTATGGAAACCAGGCACCAGCTCAGCTTCCAGTGTCGAATTGGGTTGGACTTAAATCCAATAATTCATTCAGATTTCATGGTCGTCACTTTTGTTAAGCTGTCTCTTCGATGAACCAATATGTTTATGAGTAGATGAAAGACCTGACATTTATTTCCCAAACTGACAACTTGATTAGCGTCTGTTCCATGACAACAAATTGATCAAGGGCAAGTAATAGGATGTCTGCAGTTTGTTCTTTCAGCAATGCATTGACATGTTAATGCTTTTAGAATAGATTCCGCGGCTCTTCGTGTGGGTGTGGTGTTTGCAGGGCCGGGAGAGAAACAGAAAATATTGAATGGTGGTGGTACGACCAGTAGTCATAATCAGTCAGCTTTCAGACTGAAACTAAACCCCCAAAATGGATGAATACCAATCCTGTATTTACCTTTAATTTGATGACATGTCAAACAACAAAATAGTTGTACCCGACATGGAGATACTGTTTGAGTATAAAGAGTTGATATCCACATCGAGCCATCTAATTAACAATAAAACATAAATAACGAACAACAAATTCTAGAGGGAGGTAATCGGAAAATAATTGATGGATCCAGACTGCACGGCAAAAGTTGTGTTTAAATTTTTAAAAAGACGTGAGGATCACCTTTTTGGTATACAAATAAATAAGTAAATAAATCAAGGTCGGTCCTTGTTGGTTTTAAACTTGCGAGGTTCGATTTTTGGCCAATTTGACCCCTCAAAGTTAGTTTTATATTTTAAATTGTAGATATTTTTGTAGTTTCATAAACGTTACAAGCTTATTATAGTCACTGGACCGCCCCAGCCGCCCAAAGCGATGTACTGCTGCAGCAACTTGTGATAGGAAGGAACGCGCAATGTGTTTTCGGAACAAACACAGCATTAAAACAGGCAACAGTCGTTGTATTTGGTCAAGTCATGGCAATTGTGTTTCAACTTCATATTGCTCATTATTAATATCTTCCCTTCACAGTTGACTTGTTAACGCTAATTCTGATGAATTATTACAAGCTCTTTTGTAGCCAAAAGGGTAATTTTGTTCATCATGATGATACTAAAAAAAAAGCTGGTGCCGTTAGCAATAAAATAGTCATGAGTCAGGTAAAGCCTCCAAAAACCATTGTGTTCATTTTAATCTGCTCACTAAAAAAATAATCGCCATAAAACTGACCGGTAACCGTTAAAGAGCTCCAGGGGCGGATCCATGATTTACCAAACAGGGGGGGGGGGGGCGTGAAATTTACCGATCAAGCAGCAAATGATGATTGAAAGCAAGTTGTGGCGACTGCAAGCGCGTAGCGTGAAGCCGTAACAGCGTGGGGTCCGGGGCCCTCAAATGTAAGGGAGACAGAAATGTCAAAAGTTTATTTTCTCATTGCAAGTGGGCGGAATGATATCTTGACATATTTTGTTTGCAAGGAAAAATAGGGGGCGTGCGCCCCTCATGCCCCCCTTGGATCCGCCCCTGAGCTCATTTTTTATTTAATATTCTCATTTTTTATGAAGAATTTCGGTGGTACGATCAGTAATCGTAATCAGTCTGTTTTCAGAATGAAACTAAAAACCAATACCAATCCTGTATTGTACATTTAAAAACAATTATTTTGATGATGTGTCAAAAACAAAATAACTGTACCCGACGTGGAGATACTGCTCGATTGGGGGCATAAAGAGTTAACAGTTTGAAAATGTATGACTTCAAAATTCAAACACAAATTCGACACTCAAGAAATAACCAAAACGTTTTTGGCAGCAAATTATATACCTGACATCATTGTGTTTATTTACTGTATCGAGGAGACAAGCACAGTGATCAGTGCACCCAAACATTTCGTATGAATATACGAAATATATGAATATATTATTATTATTATCATCATTATTATTATTATTATATACTTGAACTCATAGTGGGATTTATCAGGTATGAACTGATTGCTTTTGCAAAAGTCAGGCTTTTTTTCTTTTTAGTACACCATAATAATTACTGACGTTCTTTACATTTTTTTCACAAACATCATTGATAGTACCTATACACTCTTCTGGCAAAACCAATTCCGGCAAATTTGACTTTCCAAGCTTAATCTAAGTCATCTAATTGGAGCTACAATCTAGGACAAAATTCACTGGGACACCCCCGTACCCCGAGAGCTCAATGTCTATCAGCAAACCAAGCATTGATCACTTCTGATTGCAGTTGCCCGAGCGCTTGTCGCATCTGGACAGAATTGAACCGCCGGGGTACGGGGGTGCTGTTAACACTGTCCCAACAATTTTTCAGTGATTTTAGATGTCAAAATGTAGCTCCATGATTTCATAGTTCGTGTGTGGATTTAGGGGCTGTTCTACCGCTTACCCCTTAGGAAACTTTCTGGTAAAACATTCTGGTATAAACTGCCTTCAAAGTAATAACATCATTATCTGTTTGTGTATCACGTGGTCTAAAAAGGTTCAAAATAGCAAACATAAAAATGAATAAAAACTTAATAATAATGTTGCACTTCTTGTAAATTCTGCCATTTGAATAAAAATTGGAACTATCAATAAGCGAAATGATACTTTACAATACAAATCATTACACCAAATCTCATCAAGCTATTTAAACGACAACTATGAATATCAAATCCTCGAGTGAGGTTAGGAAAATCATTGATGGATCCAGACTGGCCGGTAATCAAAACTCCCAGGCGTAAACATTGTTGTTGTTTTTTTTTCTTTGTTTGTTTCTTTGTTTGTTTCTGTGTTGTTTTTTTACGCAATCACATATTTTGCCTAATGAAAAGAAAAACAAATCTAGGACGGTCTCTGTCGGTTGAATTCCTCAGTTTTGTTACTACCTTTTTACTTTACGCTGGATCAATCATTGATGCTTGTCAAAATTATGATAAACTCCTATGAAATGAACGAAAGGCCACCTGCCACCAAAGGCCACAAAGTATCACAATTACTCTCTTAATGTAAAAGAGTGAAAACATCACTCTCTTGCCCGAGTGGTGGTGTAATTTTCACTCTTTTTAGAGTGCAATTATCTCTAGTTTGCTCTTGTAGAGTGAAATTTGAGTAAAATTTACTCTGAATCGAGTGAAAAAGAAAATGTTTCCACTCTAAAACGACTTGTCCGCCATATGGCTCTTTTAAAAGAGTGGTATGGGGGACAACTCTTTTTAGAGTGGAAATGTTTTCTTTTTCACTCGATTCAGAGTGAACTTCAAGGGTCCTGCGAACTACCCTACGTCCAGCAGCCTCGGGCGATGAAGTGGCTACATGGTTAAGATATTGCCAACGATTAGTGGCATGCAGTTAATTTAAAAACTATCAAATTTATTATTGTCGGAATCCCTACTTTAAATGTATTTTGTGCATTGTCAGTGGCATGTAAATGGTTTGTATGTTTTCCGTTTTGAAACAGCATCATCTGTCAAATTTCGTTTAGAGACAAAATAATCTAGAAAAATCGGCAAAAATCGGGCCATGCAAATTTAAAGCGAAGGTAAGACTATAAGTTACCACCAAATGCAACAAGTTACCACCAACTACACTTAAAGGCACTGTACTCTCTTTATAAATTTCTATACTCGTGTGAAAATTCAATAACATGTTTTACTTTGAACAAAAGTAATATATTTTCCCATCATCCATTATGTACATTAAATCAAGTTAAGATAAACGAAACCGAAAAAAAATTGAATAATAAATTTCCAAAATCAAACCGAAAACATGTTACATGAATATAATTAGCTATAAATAGATATTAAATGATATGTTGAGTGTTTAATATGCCAAGCATTTGATATTTACAAAGCTTGCAAGAAAGCAATATTACTTACTGGTAAATGGTAAACTCTCAAATGAGAAATTTTATAAAAACATCATTGATCGGGATCCAGCCTGCCGGTCAATAAACATTTTTGTCTGTGCACAATAATTGGCGTAATAATAACGATTCGTTTTTACAAAGAAGAAGCCTTTTATCAATACTGGTCGAAGTTATTCGAATTGTTAGATCTTTGAATGTTTGTTATAAATACGGCATCTTTTATTGAATTCTGGTCAATCAATGATTTGTAATTATTAGCATGAAAAAATTAAACATGTTAATTTGAAAGGGAAGGTATTGTCAAGTAGTGGATAATGGTGTCAAAAGTAGGTAACACGGGTTACCATGCAGCGGTTCTTTGTTAGACACCCTTATCAAGAAAGAGCTATACAATGCATTGGGTACAACGATGTTTCTCAATGTATACAATGTGATTTTATGTATCTTTATGACACCCACACAGATCCTTGTCATTTGATTGGTGGAACACGCGTCACGTGTCATCCTTTATTTTTGCCATGTATTTACTGCGCGACGTAATTGGACCGTCCTATACACGGATAATTGTAGGACGGTGTATAAATGGATTTTCGCAGCGTCATTCCCAAAATAATCGTTCCCGCCCGTTCTTGAATGCATTTCGTTCTTGCATTGTCGCAGAATATAATCACGAGGAAATCTGGCATTCCAAAAACAAACAAACAAACAAACAAACAAACAAAACAAACAACAACAACAAACTTTCTGAAAAAGTGTACCCAGTATCACGACAATCGAAATAATTGAATAAGCTGTACCTTCCCTTATCACCATAGTTCAAAGGACAACAAGAGGTAAACATGAAAAGTTATGACATAAGTACTATTTGGCACACTAAAAACTTGAACTCAACAAAGATGTTTCGATAAGTATATTAACACATACAAGCAATGTTTCCAGACTGTCCAGTAAACCAGCTGGTCAGTCGAAATTATAACATCCATTATTTGCTGACAATGAAAATCATCTATCCGTAAAACTGTTACGGTGAAATTTGCATTCATTCCAGCATCATTTTGGACTCGTTAACTCACGCAAGTCAGTTTCTGCACACCTTGATCGAACATGGTAATCAGTCACAACGTGATGCCCAAATTGATCCACTGAAAACATTTTAGACTCCCCCCACACAAACCAATCAGCCCCAGCTCAACATTGATAAACGTACTGTAAATACTTCAATTTTTTCCACAAATCAAGATATATGTAATAAAACCAACCTGTGGAAATTGCAGCTCATTTCGTTATTTAGAGAAAACAGTCAAAATGCATTTGGCATTTTTGTGTGCATTCTTAGGCACAGTTTTCGTCTCACATCGGACGAAATTTAGTTGTTAATCTGATTAGATTTTCATCACAAATAAACACTTCAGGCAGAAATATTTCAAGGAAAGTTTTCAACCACCATTATGTTTATACCATGTAAGGTACATGTGAATATGTGAACATTTATGTTTTTCTTTCTAACCAATGTTGAGCTGGGTCTTTAAGTTACGTTCGTAAAATAAATAAGGAATATTTCGGAAAGTAGAACTCGATAATTGATATAAATAAACTAAAATATTCATACTCCCACCAACTCCCAACCTCCGCTCTTCTCACAACGTATTCACATCTCAACCCCAGATTTGCACGTGTAATGCGGTATTGGTTAAAGATTAACTGCAGTCACGCGTTGAAACCCTTTTGTTGTCTTCCAGTTAACCGGTAGACATACAGAAAACCACTGGAAGTGGACTTCGGTTGATGCAATTATCTGGCTCATTTCTGAAGCCACGGTTGTCATCTTCAAACTCAAGATTGTTCTTTGATTCCATGGGGATGCAATCTGGACATAGATCGTTTCCTCATTTAAAACCCCAGCTCAACAATAGTAAACTGAATTTAAATGCTTCAGTTCTTTGCACAAATCAAGATATAATATGTAATAAAACCAACCTGTGAAAATGTCAGCTCACTTTGTTGTTTCATTTGCGAGAAACGGGGGAAAAATGCATTCAGCATTTTTGTACGCATTCCTATAGGCAGAGTTTTCGTCTCACTGAGACGGAAACTAATTTTGGATCTTATTTCATTTATTATTTAAAAACGATAACACTTCAAGCAGAAATATTTCAGGGAAAGTTGTCTACCATCATTATCTTTGTACCATGTAAAGTATATGTAAATCTGTGGATACTAATTTTTTTTTTGGTCTTACCAATGTTGAGCTGGGGTTTAAAGTCAGCGGTAACGGTACGAAAAAAAGACGCGCGTCCGCCATGACGAGTGAGACAACTTTTCCGCTTACCCGCTGGTAAAGATTTTTCAAATTTCCTTCTCGATGCCCATAAATTATTGCGTTTTGCAAAATCCGTCTCGATGCCAGTGAATTATTCTTTTCCTCTTTTGTTATGAAATGGAATCGCAACGAAGAAAACACCGAAACGTCAAAAGGTAATCGAAAACATTAATGGTCGTGAACAGTCGTCATCAGTTGGGGTTCAGTTTAACCATGGAGGTAGAACCTCCATGGATCAACAACCTTAATTCCCTTGATGTATCAATATGACCATTGTGCGACCCGCGTCACGTGACTACTTCTAAGTATGAAATGTAAACACACACGACATCCTCCATAGGAAAGGGTGGTACGGTACACGATGATTAATGCATTAAGTTTTTTCGATCGAGGCTTTTCTTGCTCGAAATCTGTGAAAGATATTCCAGAGTTTGTACCAGAGACCTTTAAGTGGCTGAATAAAGCCAGTAAGGACAGTTCCAGCAAGTCTTGGAAATTGTAAAAGTACCGTATAAATGTGCACGATGTGTACAGCGCACAACGGAACGTTAGGCCAGACCACCGCGATCACCTTACACTTTTCAACAGAAAAACTTCAAAGTTTTGAAGCTGAAATCCTCCAAAGAAATTGCTTTCCAAAACTGTGTGATTCCTTTGCCTAATTGAAATTCCGCAAAGCTAGGTATTAATGCTCACTTTTCCAACGTTGTTTATCCTTTTTTACAGTGATTTAGGCCTACATTACAAACACGATAACAGACGCGGGTGGCTACATAATAGTCGTCCGACGCCGGTAGTGCATGGCTAAAAAAACTTTTTTTAGTAGAATTCAGCTAAATTATGAAACAGAAATGTGATTTAAATTAATGCCACAACATACTACTTGAAATAAAGGGGCTGTTAACTAATTTATCACTTAACAAAAGTAAAATCGACTGTTTTTGAACTCACTCTGTGTCACGGCCTATCTCTTTACACGTATTTTGCCATCAGCTGTACGGCGTTATACCCAATAGGGGGTCACGTGACCCCATAACAACATTGTCGCGCAATCGGTCTATTACAGAAACGTATTACCGCCACGTGAATAAAAAAAATTCTCTCTTGTCGTGTACGTACACGATATGTTTGCACTTATCGTGTACGTACACAATAAGTCAAAACTTATTGTGAACGTACACGATACCTTATCGTGTACGTACACGATAAGTCAAACTTATCGGGTCCGTATATGATAAGTCGAAACTTATCGTGTACGTACACGATAACGTATTGTGTACATACACGATAAGCTTGGACTTCTCGTGTACGTGTATGACAATTTATCGTGTACGTACACAATAAGAGTGAGATTTTTTCACGTGGCGGCAATACGGTTCCATATAATAATACTAGACCGAAACCCATATAATTTGTAATGTTTTCATTTTGTGACTTAACGTATTTTTATTGTGCTTGTTTTAATGGAAAAACTTTCCCAAGGCCCTGCGCACATCGCGGACGTAAATGCCGTCGATCCTCCTTGAACATACTCGCCATTAGGATTACATTCAAAACAGTTATTATACCACCAACCACCGCGCCTACCTATCGCACAATTCGGCTCCGTTTCAGACAGTGTACGGCGGTCATTGTCGTTGTCTTTGGTAGTAAACATCATTCCATTGTGGAAATAGCGGCCCGTACCGAAGTTCAGTATATTGCCCGCTGTACTTCCAGGGTTGTACGCACCAACATGGAGCTGATACTGATCCCCTGTGACGCGGAACTCACCATACACGGCCCAAAAGTCATTTAAGTCCCAGGTGGTCATATCAACACGAATCTCCCATGAACCTTCATACTCAGTCAGGTTGCGTAGGATGTCATTTCCAAGCCAAAATTCACCACACAAACTACCAAAGCCATTCCTGTAGTCGGCCCAGTCGCGATAGAAGTCAACACTGCCGTCTTGACGCCTCTGGATGACGATCCAGCCTCCGCCATCAGTCTCCATGTCGCAGTAGACTTGCAGACCATTAGCGAATCCGGCAGGAAATATTGTAAAGATACCACTAACTTTCTGACCTACCGCAAGAAGCTCCTGGCAACTACTGTAACGGGGCGTACCAGAAGAGACAGCTGTATCAGGGTGTGCATGAGATAGAAGATGTGTGTCCACGTTGCCATCGTAATACACACTATCACAATGTGTTGTCAAGTTATCAGGATACTGTGCCCAGGTGGAATTATTCAGCTCGCAAAGTTGATGAATTTCATCGTAATTTATAGATTTACAGTTTTCATAATCAGCATGGCAGTTACGAACACAGCGTACACGAGAACTGACGCTTTGCTTACGGTATGAAGTCGTGGCAAGTACCCGATTTTCCGCAGCGATAAATGTTCGCAAAGGGATATCACAGTAAGCTTTTGCTGAAACCCAAAACAATGCTGACAGGAAACTGAACTCTACCAACACGTGTAACATTTTGATTTATGCTGTAAGAACACCGGCGTAGCCACTCGTTCTTCAAGGCAGATGTTTTCTCTGATACAAAATAAGGGCGGCTTAGGTGTGTTCAGTTTGACGATTTTGGGGGTTTAGCTCCGATTGTGCCAGAAAAAAACGTTCACCAGGGTTTTGCCATCCCCCAGAATATTTGAGAAAGCATTTGATTGGTTAAATCGTGCCACGTGTTCGTGTGCTCACAACCCGTAAGTCTGCGCCCTTATTCGACGAGTTTAATAATAAATTCAGATAGCCAGAGCCAAGGTAAAACACATTACACTGTTCAGCGCTGAAAATGGGTGTTGTGTGAGAACCGTGAATTAGTTGAAATCGGCAAACCGACCTTGCGCACTAAAGGGAACTCAAGGCTGTGTTTTATTCATAAACGATGGAATAACGCTCACTTAAGGGAACGGTTTATTAAGTAATTTCCGCAGCGGACAAAGATGAAGCACAACTTGAGCAGGAGACTTTAATGATTCATCGTACATTAGTCGATCTTGTTGGTGGCAGACTCTCGCGGCAGTAAAAGATTAATAATACATTTTGAAATACCAAAGGCTGTAGTGTACACATATGGACTGGCAATGAGGTCACTAGTGCACGTCTGTTCATCCTGAAGGACTTTGGGTGACCAGAAGAGGGTCAAATTTCCCGATGTCACTCACAGGCCCGACGGTTGCATAGACATGTGGTAGTGACCGAATTATGAAAGTCCACATTGATAAACACACCTTAGTCAACAATAATTCTGGTGAAGAAAAAATATAGGCTAAGCAATATTTTAAAAATCTGGTTTTTTTAAGCTGAACTTTTTAAATCCAACAATTAACTCATGAGCAATTCAACCATTTTTCATTGTTTTCATAGCTGAGAACAATGGTAAAGGACCGGTCTGAGTGACGCCCACTATCGTCTCAAAAGTCTCCCGTTCAACAATGGGAGACTTTTGAGGACACTAGGTGGCAACAGACTTACCAGGTAAATATTATTGTTCTCATGTGCGCATGTTCAGAACTATGCATTCAATGGAAGTTTACCTGGTAAGTCTGCTGCCACCTAGCGTTCCAACGGTCTCCCGTTGAAGGAACGCTTTTAAATAGACTGGTTCCCGGTCCCCCTACGTCGTTCTTTTCTGACTCTATAAAGGGACCAGTAGTTACTACCAATATGGCCCTTTTGATTGACCCTCGATTGTGCGGGCGCAGTAATCATTTTTCTACTTTTAGAAATGACGTTGTCTATGCTCATGACGTGCGCATGTTGTTGTTTGACACTAGCACACGTATTTATCGTAACCCTTCACCCGGACATAGTAAACCAACCTTCAACATCAAAATTCAAGCTAACTTTTGTCTTTTGGGGAGATTCTGTGTCCGTCATGTTTTGTGTAAAGGCCGCATTGCTTTATGGGATTACGTAGACCTATATGCTAACTCTATTTAGCATATACCTGGCAGAAATCTGTCAGCTATGTACTAATTTTCATTACCCGCTACCGGTCAATATTATGTATAGTCAGAACGAAAACGATGTTAGTGACCGGGAACCAGTCTAGGCTTTTAAATAACCCAGACTCATTTATTGGGTTGCTGTTCACTGTTCACACCATGAGAGGGCGCTGCAACCATGAAAAGGATAATTATTAGGTGAGCTGGGTATATAGTTGGCTTTTGAAGCTTAGTCGGTTTAAGTGATGTAGCCATAGCCACAGTTACACATGTTAATTTAGACACATTCGTAAAAAATCTTACATTTTAAAACTTTGCGCTGTAGTATGCCGTTAAAAAAACGAGTTTACATGGTCGTACAGTCAGCGACTGTAGCGGTAAAAATGCGTGTAAAACTGATTTTGTCTGCTCACAAACTCTTCTATCATGGTATCAATAGACTCAGAAAGGTTCAATGAATCCCCAGAACACCCCCCCCCCCCGAAAAAAGGCCAAAAAACAATTTTAAATGTGTGCATGGTGCCAATATACACAGGCGGTCACATGATTGCGCTGTTCCTTACTGTGCATGTAAACAGCATGTTTATATGGCGGGCCGAAGTAATATTTATTACCATTAGCAAGGTGTTAATATAACTGAAGGTGTTAAAAAATAACAAGATTATTTAGAGATATCTCTAAATATTTAAAGATATCTCTAAATATTTAGAGATATCTCTAAATATTTAGAGATATCTCTAAATCATTTAAAATTTCTCCCATTCGTTGAAGAGACGAATTTTGTTTCTAAATAAGTACTACACGTAAGAGCATTTGTCAACGATTTAAAGATATCTTTAAATGATTTAAAGATATCTTTAAATGATTTAGAGATATCTTTAAATGATTTAGAGATATCTCTAAATCATTTAGAGATATCTCTAAATCATTTAGAGATATCTCTAAATCATTTAGAGATATCTCTAAATGTCGGCATCGACGATTGCTTTAAAACACCATAATTCCTGGTCACGACGATGTTTTTTACTTAAACATATTTTGCCATCGTCGTTGACAGTTTTAGAAGTACCGCCATTGACTTTAAGTGCATTGTTTGGCCTAATCAATAACCTAAACTTCTTTCAATTGCTGGAATGCACTCTTTGAATAACATCATTGGCGCTTCCTAATTTCATGAACCTCTACGCGTAATCGTAACTGTTTTAAAGATATCTCTAAATGATTTAGAGATATCTCTAAATGGTTTAGAGATATCTCTAAATGTTTTAGAGATATCTCTAAATGGTTTAGAGATATATCTTAATGTTTTAGAGATATCTCTAAAAGAATTAGAGATATCTCTAAATCATTTAATTAGTAAAATAATGATGACTTAATTATCACTACAAAACAAAATATGGATTCGACAATATATAGGGAAAGGTTTGTTACGGTATGCGTCAAGAAAACATGATCGTTTTCATTTATCGGGATGCTGTTGACGCAAATTAAATTGACAAAACAGCCATACTTGCGAAAACGAAGTTAGGTAGGTTAGTAAGCTGATGGTCTCACAGTCAGTTATTAGTGTCAACATACCAGCGACAACAATTCTACCTTACGAAAACACCAGCTCAGCTTCCAATTCTATAATTAGTGTTGCACACGCGTCAGCTAGGCTTGTAATTAAATATTAGACATTCATGGTCATCACTTTTGTTAAGCTACCTCTTAAGATGAAAGACGACTATTTTTAGAGATGGCTGCCGCTCTGTACAAGTTGACTCAAAGCTTAAAATTGACTTTGTCGTTTTTTTTTTCGTGGCGCCAATTAATCAAGGGCAGGTTTTGGATGTCTTCATTTCGTTTCTCCATCAGCAATCATTCAAATCAGATACACTACGATTTTAACACATTTGACTCTAAATGTGAAAACAATTTCATAATTTAAGACAAAGAGGCTCAAGAAAAAAAAAACATTTTTGGAAGCAAATTATACCCGACATGTATTAATTGTTTATTTTGTTTCATCGTTGGAAAAACTAGTACTGCAATCGGTACACATAAAAGCTGTAAAATACACTTGAACTCACAGCGGGAATCATTTGGTGTAGTCTGTTTAGTTTTCCACAAGTCAGGCTTTTTTATTGATACACCGCTTTTTACTGACACTGCTCACAATTTTGACAAACACCATTGATAGTTCCAACTCTGCTGGAAAAATAAATACACAGTCTTCCGGCAAATTGATTTTCTAAGTTTGATCAAAGTCTTCTAATGGAGCTAGATGTAAAAATGTAGCTCCTTGATTCCAGAATTTGTCTGTGGATTTAGGGAGTGTTTTCCCGCTTACCCCTTGGGGTAAACTTTAAAACATTCTGGTATAAACTGCCTTCATTGTAGTTAAATCATTCTATCTGTATCACTCGGTCTAACGGGTTTTGTGTATATCAAAAAATAAATAATAATATCAATAAACATAATATTATGTCATTTGAATATAAGTTGGAACTATCAATAAGCGAAATGATACTTTACAATACAAATCAATGCACCAAATCCACATCAAGCCATATAAACGACAGCAGATAATATATGAATAACAAATCCTCGAGTGAAAATCATTGATGGATCCAGACTGGCCGGTAAATCAAGACTCACAGGCAAAAGGTTTACATAAATGATTTGGGAAATATTTTTCAAAATGAAAATCTAGGTCAGTCCTTTTCGATTGAATTTATATCTTTTTTAATTTTGGGAGGGATTATTTCCTCAATTATTGTGTATCACAAGCTGAATCAATCATTGATTTATTTCAAAATATTTATAATCTTTAAAGTGAAGATAAAATTATAAGTTGCCACCAACTGTCCAAGTTATCACCTGTTACAATTAAAGGCATTATCACATATGTAAAACATGCACAAAACTTTCCACCAAAGATGACCTTATCATCGTCTCTTTTTCAGACTTCAGATAATTGTGTATGATTTCTATGTGAGAAGTGACCATTCAATAAAATGTTTTACTTTGAACACAAGAGTGAGAAGTTCAACGAAACCGCAAAACTTGAATAATAATTATATTTCCAAATCAAACCGAAAACAGGTTACATGAATCTAATGAACTATAAATAGCTATTCAATGATAGAGTGTGTAATGTGCCCTGCGTTTTATGTTTACAAAGCTTACAAAAGCAATATTACTAACAGGTAAATGTTAAACTCTCGAGTGAAAAATTTTAAAAAATATCATTGATGGATCCAGACTGTCGGTAAATAAACATTCTCGGTGCACAATTGGCGTCGAACAACAACTTCTTTTCACCACCAGAATTGAAGCCTTTTTTCATTACTGGTCACAAAGGTATTCAATCTTTTAGATATTCAAATGTTGATAAAATAAAATGCGGTATCCTTCATAGAATTCTGGATCAATCATTGATTTATATTTATGAAAATCACAAAAATATGTTTATTTAAAAGGGAAGGTATCATTGTCAAATAGTAGGAAATAGTGAATAGCTCTCATACGAAAGTTGGTAAGCCCTAATTAAAATGCCACATTTTGCCATGCAGCGGTTCTTTGTAGGGCAACTTTATTCAAGAAAGAGCCATGATAATTCACACTATAAAATGTGAACTTAATGTTCATTTGATTCTCGAATAGCAGTTAGAAAGTGTATTAACAGTTGAAATAATGAAATAAGCTGTACCTTCCCTCATTACACTAAAATTTGAAGAAAAAAAGAGGTTAACATGAAAAGATATAATATGAACACTAATTGGCACCATAATAACTTGAACTCAACTACGATTTTTTGATAATTGAAAAAAACAATCAACAAGTGTTAAATGTTCAAACGTTCACTTGAGCGAAGTCTAAAAAACATGCAGTTGATTTTCCCAGACTTTCTGCTAAACCAGGCTGGTCAACGTATGTATGAAAAAAAATCACCTGTCCGTATAAACGGCTGTGGCGAAGCAGTTTGAATTAGAACACATCACGAAGTTTGCGTTCATTCCAACACTGTATTTGTACGTAATTCTAATGTCTAAGCACGGTATACAATGGTAGACTTTTGAGAGATGCTGGCGGCGGCAGCAGACATAACGGTCCTTATTTTTGCAGTTCTTAGCATGCGCGCACATGTTCAGAATTGCGCGCATAGTTCTGAGCATGCGTACTACTGGTGAGAACTGTGAAAAGGGACCATCCAAAAGTCTCTCTTTAATGTGCACTGTGCGTTCACAATACGAAGCGCAAGATATACTGAAAATACATTAGTCTGTTCCCCCAACAACGCTGCGTGCACGCAATGCACATGTGTCAATAGGAACTAGACTGTGGCCCTTTTCAAATTGGGCTTCGTCTACCCGTTTGAAGCCCCGTAAGGAAAGCGCATGTTTTCTAAATAACTAACAGAGCCTATAAGCCCGAGCCCAAGACCAAACCGTGCTTTCAAAAGGGCCTCACCATCAGCTTCACCATTCACAATGTGAATGAAGCCCAAACATGACGTCACACTTCGACGCGCGCAAAAAACGCAGATAAACAGACAAAGACTGGGACCAGTCTAATAAAAGTGTTGCTCGAGACTAATATTAAACCAACAACAAAAATTGTGTTTGACAGCAAAGGAAAAAAGAAAAGCCTTTATTTTTACCACGCTTCTTGTTAGTTTGTGTGACGCGCAATTTTTTTATTTACACACTGAGCCGAATTTTCATTGTGCATTCTTTTATAGAGAAAAACTCGTAATTTGGCCCAATCTTCCTCCCACTAAACCATATTGAGGAATTATAAAAGTGAGTTCCTTCAGGAACGTAAAGTCCATTTAAATTACACTGATAGCAGTTATTGTACCACCCGCCTCCCTTTCCGAAAACGGCACAGTTGAGCTCTTTACCTACATACCCTCCTGGCTTTGTGCGTTGGTCATTGTCGTTGTCTTTCGTCGTAAATAACATTCCATTTAGCAAGTATGGCGACATGAACCCTTCAGCGTTCATGAATGCATTGCCTGCTGTACTTTCATCATTGTACAAGTCGACATGGAGCTGAAATTTATCTCCTGTAACCTGGAAATCGCCATAAACGGCCCAAACGTCTTTTGCGTTCCAATCCAATATATCAACACGCAGCTGCCACATTGGGCCAGATTCAGTCAAACCTCGTAAGTTATCATTTCCGAGCCAGAATTCACCACATAAGTTGCCAAAGCCATTCCTGTAGTCGGCCCAGTCGCGATAGAAGTCAACACTGCCGTCTTGACGCCTCTGGATGACAATCCAGCCTCCGCCATCAGTCTCCATGTCACAGTAGACTTGCAGACCATTAGCGAATCCGGCAGGAAATATTGTAAAGATACCACTAACTTTCTGACCTACCGCAAGAAGCTCCTGGCAACTACTGTAACGGGGCGTACCAGAAGAGACAGCTGTATCAGGGTGTGCATGAGATAGAAGAATTGTGTCCACGTTGCCATCGTAATACACACTACCACAGTGTGTATTCAAGTTATCAGGATATTGGGCCCAGGTGGCATTATTCAGCTCGCAGAGGTGATGAATGGCCTCGTAGTTTACGGATTTACAGTTGGAATAATCAGCATGGCAGTTACGTACACACTGGACAGGAGAGCTGACTTTAAACGTCTGATATGTGAAAGACTGAAATGTCCTATTCTCCGCAGCAGTGAATGTTTGCACTAAGTCACCACAATAAGATAAATGAAAACTGGTTATCAGAGAAATCACCCATAATTTCAGGTTTAAAGACAACATTGTTCCATGCCGTAGATAATGCTCACTCAGGACCATCTTTGCAAAACAAACTCCTTTTTCTGTATTGGAATTTATGATAAGCTCTGTAAAAGTCAGATGGCTGTATGGGCACGAATGTCGCCGTGTTGGTTACTGCTTGAACGTTCTTCGTAATCAGGCTCAAAGTCTTGCAGATGTGTTAGCAACGAATTACCCCCCATACAACGTACCAGAAAGTGATTGGTCAATTCAAGTCACGTGTCAAAATATGTTTCTAAAGAACAGCGGCGAACATGATCAGCCACTAGTTTCTGACGTTAACTTCACCGACCGAAAAAATTGGCGAGCTGCGCGAAAACGTGTCTGTGACTAGTAATATTTCATAACAGAAAGCACGCGTCTTGAAAATTAGTGTTCTTGACACATTGTGTTCCCACGTAACGAAACTTACTCTTTTGAAATTTATTCTCTTGTTATAAGTTCAAATATTGGTCATTGCTTTGAAAACGGTGTGTACGTGTAGTAAATTCACGTTACGTTGTTTAATATACAAAAGTCTATCTTTGGAATGAGATATCTTGTGGAACGAGCTTATACATCTCGTAGCACTGATATTATATTTCGATGGAAAAACAGTTATATTAAATAGTGCTAGTATTTTCTCAATAGTTCTTTTTCAAGTTTTTTGTTGATAAACTGTTAAGTCGTGCGGGGTAAACAATCTCGGCAGCAAACATCACTGTGACTTTCAACGCAGCCGGGCATGAAAAGGACATTTTACCGGCAACATTAATTCCCAGTTAATTTATTGTCAAACATGGATCAAAGGGGGTTAAAAACAATAACTCGGTGAATTGAAAAAATGCCATCATTTTTGCTGATTAACATACTTTTATGTTACAACAATGCTCTGCAGAAAAACGAAAACGATTTGTAGTTTGATAGCAACTCAAAGGAAAAAAAGAAAAGCCTTTATTTTAACCACGCTTCTTATTGCTATGTATGACGCGCAATCTCTTGTTTTTTACACATTGAGCCGAATTTTCATTGTGCATTCTTTTATAGAGAAAAATTCGTAATTTGGCCCAATCTTCCTCCCACTAAACCATATTGAGGAATTATAAAAGTGAGTTCCTTCATGAACGTAAAGTCCATTTAAATTACACTGATAGCAGTTATTGTACCACCAGCCTCCCTTTCCGAAAACGGCACAGTTGAGCTCTTTACCTGCTGGCCCTACTGGCTTTGTGCGCTGGTCATTGTCGTTGTCTTTCGTCGTAAATAACATTCCATTTAGCAAGTATGGCGACTTGAACCCTTCAGCGTTCATGAATGCATTGCCTGCTGTACTTTCATCATTGTACAAGTCGACATGGAGCTGAAATTTATCTCCTGTAACTCGGAAATCTCCATAAACGGCCCAAACGTCTTTTGCGTTCCAATCCAATATATCAACACGCAGCTGCCACATTGGGCCAGATTCAGTCAAACCTCGTAAGTTATCATTTCCGAGCCAGAATTCACCACATAAGTTGCCAAAGCCATTCCTGTAGTCGGCCCAGTCGCGATAGAAGTCAACACTGCCGTCTTGACGCCTCTGGATGACGATCCAGCCTCCGCCATCAGTCTCCATGTCACAGTAGACTTGCAGACCATTAGCGAATCCGGCAGGAAATATTGTAAAGATACCACTAACTTTCTGACCTACCGCAAAAAGCTCCTGGCAACTACTATAACGAGGCATAGAGGAGACGGTTGTATCAGTGTTCGCATGAGATAGAAGAAGTGTGTCCACGCTGTCATCGTAATACACACTACCACAGTGTGTATTCAAGTTATCAGGATATTGGGCCCAGGTGGCATCATTCAGCTCGCAGAGGTGATGAATTTCATCGTAATTTACTGATTTACAGTTAGGATAATCAGCATGGCAGTTACGAACACAGCGGACACGAGAACTGACGCTTTGCTTACGGTATGCAAACGTTTCAAGTGTCCGGTCTTCCACAGCGGTAAATGTTTGCGCACCGTTACTACAACAACTGCCACATGAGAAATAGCATGAAATCACCAGGAAAAGGATCAAAAACAAGGGTTTTGCCATCTGATCATAAACTATGGTTTGCACCATTTGTGTCAACATTTTTCAAATGAAAAAAGCAAGCGTTTGCGACACAGGTTTTCTGTGCTGGGTAATAGGCTTAATAGCTTTAACTATTGCAGGCACGCGACTTCCGATCTCGACATCCAAAAGCGAGAAAACTATTGGTTAAATAAAGCCACGTGTTCAAACCTGTTGACCTCCTGACTACAATAGTTATTAAGTATTCCGTAATAAATCTGCGGCCTTCGACTTCATTTATAAATACCCAAGACAGTTTAGGCATGCCTCTTGGTTGAAAGATGGTCACATGAACGTGTTTACCTGGGCCCGATCTCATAGAGCTGCTTTAGCTGAAAAAATTGCTTAAAAAGTTTTTGCTAAGCTTTGCAGGATACCAGACACATTTTGTACATGTGACATGTTATTTTGGCTGGTAACCTTATTGTGGTAAACATACTTTTGTTGTGCTTAGCTGCTTTTTGTGCTTAAGCAGCTCTATGAAATTGGGCCCTGGTATTAAACGGCTGATACTGGAGCTGTTTAAGACAGGTTATTTCAGTCTAGTTTCCTCTTTTGATACTCACACTGGAAAACGTTTATGAAGAGGCGCGAAATAGACCCATAGTGCACAGTTGGGCTCCTGATGAACGTAACTTGACAGCATGCAGAAATCATTGCAAAGCTAGCAAGGTTTGTTGTGTCGTTCTCTGATTTTTTCGACATTTTATTTCGTAACAATATAAGGGCATTGAACGGCAATAAAGGAATGGTGACTCCGTCTTAATCGGCCATTTAAAACCTGACAGTGTCGCGGTCGTGCGAAAAGGGCCCTCGCCTTCAGCCGCGACACTGACGGTGTTAAACGGTCGTGTAAGACCGAGTCGCCACTCTCTTATTCCCTTAATTTAAACCATCGACACAAATAGACTGAAAGTAGTATACACAGTCAAAACAAATGCCCGTTAACTCTTTTAGAAGGTGTGGGTGATCTGTTTTGTTTGAGTTCACAATCTGTATCACTGTCCTGAAATAAAGACGGCTTTTTCGAAAGAAACTGCGGTAATGTCACCAAATTAACTGTCACGAAATTTTCTCCAGCTCGAGACATGAATCATACAGAAAAATACATCTTTCATAATTATGCGTGCTGTTGAAATAGTATTATCTATTGAACAGTGTTTTATCTGAAAGGTTATTGCAAACTTTATACCAGTACAATGATCCTTCGAAAAACTGCAGTGTGAGAGGAAATTGTCCACAACTTCTTATTTCGTTTTTTACTTTATTATTATTGGGTTTTTTTTACAACTAAAATGTATCAAATTAATAAATAAACAAATGGATAAATACATATACAATCGTCCCATTGAAATCACAGTCAGAAACAATGTCACTTATCCGCAGTCCACGTCAGTGACGCAATTGCTGCGCCATTTGGCATCTTATCTTTTAAAAACATTCCCAGCGAATTGGGCCTCAAATGCTATCAACTCTTTTTGGATTACTGGGGGCTGCGTCATATTATCTGAGGTAGTTCTCACCTTCAGGGTGACAATGGTTCCCTACTGCGAGCGAGCTTGAAAGCTACACTCGGAGAACCATTATCATAAACCCTTGTTAAAGCTGGTCCTGATTTTTCTATTTTCATTGGTAAATTACTCATTGGAGTGCTGTGTAATAATTATCTGAGGTATTTTTTACCTTCAGGGTGACAATGTGTCCCCACTGCGAGCTAGCTTGAATGCTACACTCGAGAACCATTATCATAAACCCTTGTTAACGCTGGTCCTGTTTTTCTATTGTCATTGGTAAATTATTGACTTCGCCGTCTTATAAAAAAAGCTTTCATAGATAAAACAAATAAAGAAATACTTTACGATCCTTCCTACTGGTTCTTTCCTTGAGACAGAAACAAGTAAATAAGTCAATCAATAAATAAATTTAAAAAAAATCGTGAATGGCTGTGTCCTTTCTTTATCAGTGAATAATTTACACCGACGGCTTTCAATAAAGGAAATTTCACAAGCAGATTTAATTTTCTATAAAGACAAAACACTTCTCTTGGAGCCCAATGCACACAATACAACGTTCGACAATTTTGTAATTTTATTTTGGGGTCAAGCGATCCAACGATTTCCAGCAGCTTTACGTAAGCCTTATTATCCCCGTCGGCGCTCTCGAATATTTACCAATCACCATGGAGGCTTTGGGTCTAGATTAAATAGAATACAAAAAATGTACACGAAAAATGCGTTCGTATCCTGGTCTTTGTCTGCTATAAATGTTATGACGTATAGCTATCGTGATTTTAAATCAATGAAACTAAATTAACTCCGTCTCAAAGAAAGCGAAAACAGTCATACCCCTTTTGAGTAAGATAAATTGATAATTTGTGTTGTATTGACTGACAGAACTTTATTTTGATTAAATTAAAACATTGACCACCATTTTGAATGAGCAGCCTTGAATGCCACAAAATCTACAACTAGGTTATAAAACATTGACACTTTTTCAATAAAGATTAGTGTACTTTATGTTTTGAGTAGCACATACCGATTTTGGATAATTTGATAGTATTACTGAATTAAATGAGAAACTGTTGTAATTTTTTACATATAAAATGCTTTACGGATGATCTCGCCGGTGCTGTCGAAGTTTGACCAACAACATCAAACGGAGGCACATAGAAAAGCAACACGTGATTACGATGCATTTGTTGTCTGAGGATATGTGTCATGCTATAAAGGGTATGCAGAACACGTTTCTGAATAAATGTCACCATAGCAGAGGTTCGAATTAAAACAAATCTAGCCCCTTTGTAGTACGACCATAGAGCAAGGACCACACTTGCTCTGTGGATTAACATATCGTCAGCGGTTGCAGATGCACAAAAAAAACCGACAAAAATTGATCAGTTCTATGTTATCAAAATGCAATTGAATTCGGACGGGTATCAAAATAGCAATTTACATAAAATGCAATTTTAGATAATTCCATCAGGAAACATCAGACGTAAAAGTCCATGAGTTGTCACAAAGTTTAATAACAGTAATCAAATCATTCGCATAGGAACTGTACTTTAGATTTCAACTTACACTGAGCTTTCGGTTTAATAGTTTAAATCCTGCAAGTCTCACGAGTATTTTGTATCAGTAATTTAGCGTGTCGAGGCCGAGTGGTCAAGCGCACTGGACTCAAGCTCTGGTGTTCTGATCAGCAGAGTGTGCACTCTAAAAACCAAAGTGTTAAATCAACACTTAAAGAGTTCAGTGACAACACTGTGAAAGAGTTAAATGTAACTAAATTGAAGATCTGAATTTACACTATTAAACATTAAATCTCAGCTTCTGAAGTGCTAGTTTGACACTTGTATTAGTTGAATGTAACTTTATAAAAGTGATGTCATTCACCGAACCCTTTAAGTGTTGATTTAACACTTTCATTTTTTAGAGTGTGGGTTCCAGTCCCGGTCTTGACACTTGTGTCCTTAAGCAAGACACTTAACCGTTATTGCTTAGTCCTTCGGATGGGACGTAAAGCCGTTGGTCCCGTGTGTTGTGTAATGCACGTAAAAGAACCCAGTTACACTGCCTGGAAATGCGCCGCAGCACCTTGTAAACCATTACAATAGTGCTACATAAATGGCTCTCATAATTTAAAAAAAAAAATAATAATAATCAAAAACCTGCCTTTAAATAATATAATAAACGCCTTGAGTATGGTTGGTAGATACGTGCGCTATATATTATTACAAGCCAAGTTGCCCGATGATCTGAAGATCGGGCTTGGAGCGGTCGCCTGTTGGGTGAAATGAAGGGGGGGGGTGGTGAAGGGTATAGACAGAACGATGGGGATCATGTGCACAGTAGACTGCGCAAACCAAACGACTCCGTCTGATAAACGACTCTGTGGGGTTCGCAAACAAACTAAACGGCTGCTGCATGTAAGATTTGACAAACACCACAAAAGTGTGGCCGTTGCGGTAATTAAGCACACAGGTCAAGAACAGCACAGCACCTAAGAGAAAACAGAGGGAGAGTGTGCGAAAAACTGAATGATCCCAAATGACGGCCGCTGCATGACAAAAAGCACTGAATAATGCTGGAAAAGCGGCGATTTGCCCGTGACGCAAAAACGACATCTTCGGCGGAGTCGGAAGGGCGACGACCACACCCTCTGGATTTTTCCCGATACGTGGGTACCTCTCCCGAGCCGCGGGACCCAGCCGTTCCGGACGCTATGTGCGACAAACAATTGAGGTTTTCGCTCTTATTATATTAGATTATTATTATGTCACGGCGATCTAAAAACATTACTCCGCAACATTTGACCTGCAAAAAACAGTACATGTATTTATATAAACACCACTTGGTAAATCAGCTGCAGTTAAATCGTTCCAACAGAATAGTCATCTTTTCCTAAAATCGTGTCTTTGAACTTTCCCCCGGGGGGGGGGGGGCATTTCGTCGTGTTTTGGCTTTAGTCGGCCCTATTTCAGGTTGCGCATTAAAACCTGGTGAGGATTGTCGTCGATACCTGTCAGTTCAACGGATCGATCTGACGTCTTTATGGTTATTCATGCTCACGCACAGGCAAATGCTACAAAACGACTGTGAGTTTATCTTATCGACTTGTGGCATCATTTTTCGCCGGTCATACTGACTTCACCTTCCTTTTTTCATGCTTTTCGTTGTGCCGTTGCAGGAAACCATTAGAAGGGCGCCACAAATGGCAACATGGACTCCGTTTCAAAGGGCAAACAACGGAAGGTTCTCGTCTGAGTCAACATTAAACATTTTGATACATCATTTAGACATTCCGCCAACCAAAATAAAAATGCTGACACAGCAAATACAAAAATAGAGCCCCTTTATTGTTATCAGTCACCTCATAAGACAATAGTTAATTACCGGTATAAACCTGATTCAAAGATGAAAGAAATCAAAAATAATGGCGAAAAGATCATTGTATTTGATCATGGTTTAGTTTTAAGATACACACATAATCCACCTGCAATAGAAAAGGAATACATCGGTTGTGAAGAGTAGAAATATGCATTTTTCAATAATTTGAACAAAGAAAAAAGGGATTCTCAGTATATTTAGTAAACCCCTTTATATTTTCCTGGGAATCTCTCGAGTATGGTCTTCCAAGGACAATATTGTTTGGACTGTCCGTTAGAATTTACAGCTTGAATTAATTTATACATCACGCAAAAATAATTCCAACTGCTTATCATTCACGTGTATAAAAAAGTTGCACAGAATCTAAAACAGGAACGAACGTTTAAAGAAACATTTTTTACCGCTAAGGATATTAATGCTGACAAATGTTGCAGCCACTGAAGTGGGTCTGGTGTAATAGTGTGGCATAATAATACACCCGTATATTCCACGTCTCAATTTGAGTAACTGTCTCAATTGAGTATCTCCAAACGTGTGTACCATCTATGTGTAGTTCAACCTGTTCCGGCTATAATTGGCACAGCCCAATTATTAAATCTGACTGGTCTCCCGAGGGCATTAACAACCCATAGGGTCCGTTGATGCTTTCATCGGGGAAGTTACAAGTAGACCTGTGCATGTTGGTTTCTGAGTAAAAACCATATGCTTAATTGCTTATTTTCAGTTCATCTGGCAAGATTATTCTTTTAAATCTCTGAATGGATATGTTGCTTTCTCAAATAAATCGATTCCCCTTACCAAAAAGGATCACTTTAAAAATCAAATTTCCTGTTACAAGAATCGACGACAAATTGTTATCCAATTAGTTAAAATAACTATTTAAATTTAAGATCTTGCCTTGAGAACTCAAACTTGTTCATCTTAAGTCCAACATTCCACTGTTTGCTGATAGCCCCACCCCCTCATAGATTTATAGCAAAGTACAATTACAAATAAAATAATACTTAAATGGTGGGAAAAAAATAACCTCAATTAACATTTATATAACGCTCCGTACGTAGTGTTTCTATAAGCGCTTTGCCCCCCAAAATTAAACAAATAAAAAAATACCAAAACAAACATTGGCATAAACGACTAAACAAATAGGTAATCATGTTATTAAGTTGAGTTAAATAAGTTTTTCAATCTATCTCTGAAAATGTTCAGAGTCGGGGAATCACGTAAGATGACGGGGTGATTGTTCTCAGAGTTTGGGGGCACAGACCGAGAAGGCTCGATCTCTCCGTAGCGAGTATGGGTATACGGGGACCAGGAGCTATTTGCAGGTGTGCTGTGGATGATGACCGGAAATGGAAACAAGAAGTTTGCATCTTGGGAGATGACGAGTTCTTTGATGTATGAGGGTGCTAGTACATTACGAGCCTTGTAAGTGAGAATTTGATGCGCTGTGGAAAGAAGGGAAGCCTGAGCAGAGCACGTATGATTGGGGTTAAGTGTTCGTATTTTCTTGTGCGTGTGATAAGACGAGTTGCTGAGTCCTGGGTATGTTGAAGTGTCGACACATGGGAAACAGGTAGGTTCATTAACAAACTGTATTTTTAGTAAAATATATATTTTTTGTAATTAAAAAATATATCAATTGCCCACTATAGTTGACTAAACTACTAAACTTTATTATTAACCGATCGATTGATCATTCATTGCTCAAAAAAGTTAAACATTCAATCTACTATCAATCAATAAAAAATTAAAAAAATCCCTGTATCCCGATTGAAAAAAAATAAACCTTCAACTTCGGTGCCGCCATCTTGTTTTCCTTCCATACAAATACCCATCACCAAATCGAGGTTGAGGGTATAAATGGTCTGGAAGTTTCGTATGGGAGTCCAGCTATTCACATAGCATGATGAAAGACTACTCTTGCAAAACAAAACAAAACAAAATTGCCTTTGTTTAAAAAAAATAGTCCCAACACTTACATTAGAATAATGTATATTTCTATGTCTAATAATGTCTGTGTTAGTACTCAAGCCTTGCAGAAAAACTCAATCATACACCTATGTAAAGGGTAGCAAATTATGGTTTTTATCTCATATATTAATTCCCCAAAACCGTTATGAATTTAAAAACAAATACTAAATGCTACAAAAAGTAATAGATATGTTACATTATCTGTAATAATAATATGAATATTTTCAGTAAGATTTAATGGGTTTTTTTTTAAGTACACATTTTCTTCATGAATAAGAACGACATTTTGGGTGCCTAGTCCACACTTAAACTCCAATTCAAGCACAACCGTTCAAATTTGGATATCACATAGAAAAATGTTGAATACAGTACAAAAGAAATGCTGCTACTAATACGGAATGTATTGAGTAATTAAGAAAATGTGTCCCCACGGTTATATTTTTTGTTAATACCAATGATGTGCACTTTATAGACTTCTGCCTGATTTAACTTCAGTTAAAATAAATAATGTTACTGGTCATAACACAACACAAACACATTTGACAAAATAAAGACAGCATTCTCAACCTATATCCAAATCGCAAGATACTAAAATAAAATTAAAGTTAAAAAATGTGATTGTTTCAGCCATGTTTGTTGTAATGATACAGGGAATAGCTACAAAATACTTATGTTGGATTGTGCATGCTTGAATAACCAATCTTTAATCACTCATATTAAACAAAATGTTAAACAAAATAATAATAAATAAATTAAATAAATAAATAAAAATAAGTAAACATAAATAAACATAAATAAAAATAAATAAAAATAAATACAAAAATAAATAAATAAATAAAATAAAATAAAATAAAATAAAATAAAATAAAATAAAATAAAATAAAATAAAATAAAATAAAATAAAATAAAATAAAATAAAATAAAATAAAATAAAATAAAATAAAATAAAATAAAATAAAATAAAATAAAATAAAATAAAATAAAATAAAATAAAATAAAATAAAATAAAATAAAATAAAATAAAATAAAATAAAATAAAATAAAATAAAATAAGGGGGCAAAGGGGGCTACTGCCCCCTGTGGAATATCTTGCCCCCTGTCAGCCTCTGGATACTGTGAAATTTGCTACAATCAGACAATTTTATTGCCTGAAATTGCCCCCCTCTACAAATATATGTGCCCTCCTTTTGCCCCTTCAAAAAATATGATGGCTACGGCAGACTGAACATAATTATTTTGTGCACAGTGAATGCATTTTGTGTAGCATTCGTTTACTGATGAGGTAGTGTGCCGATTGTCCATACAGGGTTAGCGTTAGAGTTAACTGTTACAGCAAGAGGGGACACTCCCCTACTGGGCTGTAACACCAGCGGCACAAATCCCTACAAGCAAACTGAGCATGGAATGCGATTCGATAATGGTAGGTACCATTTTCTCAATGGAGGAATATGCTCTTGTAGGCCCTCGATCTAGTTTCAATATAATAAACACATGATTTCATTGTGTGCCTCGAAGAAGGACAAAGCAAAAGTTTTATGGGTAAAAGGGCAGAAGCAATTAATGTGCAAAATTATGTTCCAAGAAAACTGAGCACTAAATTTTTATCTTTCTTTGGGCATTCATAAGTCATTACAGGAAGATAAATTATGCATGGGAATGGGTAAAACATGTCTTTAGGGTAAAAATGTATAAGTAATGCCATATTTTTTTGACAGTAGCCATTTTGTTGCTTACGACCTTCTGTCACAGGAAAAAAAAACACTTTGTGTGCCTGGAAGAAGGGCACCTTAATGTCACTTTTCCAGCCACACAGTAATTTATCCCTTTATGTACTCAAGGAAAGCATAAAAAACCATTTGGGTAGAGGTGTTCTCCAGCTGTTGATCACCAATGTGACAGCGTCAAAACACACAATTGGGTGAGGGTGTTTATCCCAGATGAAGTTCTTCCTTTAGCTGCTTGACTGATGACTGGAAAAAAAACAATTATAATAAAAAATAACCAAGATTTTTAACTTGTTTATTTAATACTTTAATGTATGTAAGTTATGTGTTTGGTAATTTTCATAACTGAAGTTATAGCATCAAAGAAGGGCAACTCAAAATTAAATTGTTACCTGATCAAAGGCTAGCATTTGTGTACTATTTCTTAATAATGTTTTACTTTTTGGACTACAAACCGATCCCTGAAACAATTGTCCATTTCAAAAAGAAATATATTTTTTCGACCACACACACATAACACAAAACAAATTATGATTAAGAAAATGTGGAACTATGTAAAAATGACACAAGATTATCAAAAAGCAGACATGGTTATAATGAGAACAGTCATTACATGTATTCAATTAAATGAATAATGGCAGTGAATGAGATCATCAATTAAATTGATCCCAATTCCTGATTACTTTTGTTGGTGGGATGACAACTAAAGAAATAAGTAGCTCTTGGTTTGGTGGTCAAAGAAAGCTGTCTGGACCTGAACCCACAACCTCTCAATTACTTGACAAGTGTTATAGACTTATCTTTTTGTATCCTGCAAGTGCTGCGCACCGGGCCGCCATTGTTGGGACGCTGGCAGTGCAATGTTTTGTTCACAAAGACATGAGAAAACTGTTGTCTTTTTAACTTTTTATTTGAATTAGGTGTCTTGCTCAATGATTTACACAATTCCCCTGACAGGACAGCATGACATAACTATTAACTGGCTCATACAAGCAGCTTTCAGGTGGTTCAATAATGCTAACAAACACTAATAAATAATGACCATTAAATCTTTGTTGTGAAGACAATTCCATAAAAAATGCAAAGTGATGTCATAAAACAAAAAAATTTATCGCCTTCTCTACATTACACCTAAAGTTCCAGCAAAAACTTCCATTTACTCTCCAGTTCAGATTCAAACTCACATTAATTTAATTAAACAGATCAAGAAGACCCTAGTTTCTACTCACCAGAAGTTCTCGCCCCCTGGTTTCAATCGGGAGAGCCATGCATGCAACAGCACACAGAACGGCTACAACCCCGTAGATGATGAATGCCAACGCAGGTGAAGTGGCTAACATCACCTGGGGATCAGTACAATACAGTATTAAATACAGATGGAGAGTTTTACAAGCTTGAAGGAGAAAGAAAACTAAACGCCTATTTCACTCTGTACACGGAATGCAAAATCACAAACAGTGACATGAAATTAGACGGCAAGACAACCGAAACATCAGCATTGACATCTAAGTGATGTGACATCTTAAACATTCTAATTACTGCATGACTCTAATTAGATGTTATGTGAAAGCTCTTGTTCTCATCTATTTGGGGAGTAATTATTTACAATTAATTATTCACAATTAATTATTCACAATAATTCAGTAATTATTCGCAAGAAATGCCTGGGTTTGGCATGGAGCATCACATAATTGCAATATTGTAAATGAAACAATACAATTATAAATATATGACAGTGGAGTCTTTATGGAAGATAATGCTGGTGAGAAGACTGGGGCTCAGGAACAGTCCAATTATATACATATACAGGCAGAATACTATGGGTGATATAATGCACAATTGTGAATGAAATAATACAGTTATAAATACTTAAAATAACAACATTGTAAATGAAACAACACAGTTATAAATGAAACAATACAACTATAAATGAAACAATACAATTATAAATATATGAAACAATACAATTCTAAATACTTCAGATAGATCAGGTACAAGGCATTCAGAGAACCTTTCAAATCAAATTGATAGATTGAAGTGGGTATTGTGGGAGACAATACTGAAAAGGAGACTAAAAGAAAGAAACTATTGTACATGTTTAGACACAAAATAACAAAACACGATGGAGACGCAGACTACAATGTGAAAAATGTGAAAAATGTGAAAAATGTGAAACTGAATGCCAGACCTGAACCAGACTATGAGCTTTGAAAATTAACAATACCATATGGAAATACTTTGGTTGGTGTTTGGCTTCATGCCTATGCGTTATGTTGGTTTCATGTGCGTACCAGCTGCCTTAAATTGATACACAATATGCGTGTTCACACATTCAAAAAATATACATAATATATACGCACAAAGTAAACACTTGATTTGATAGTTTTCCAACACAACATGCATAGTTCATACTGGACTTTTACAAAACAATATGCTTGTTCAGGGGCCATTTATGTGTTGGTCCAAAGAATAGGTCTTTAAATCACTTGTTAATACACCCCCATGTGACCAGTCTTCAACCAATCAGAATGCATTCTATACTCTCCAAGGTATTATTGCAGATTATTATGCAATCTAATGACACATCATCATGATAATAATGATAATAATACGCAATTTTCGAACACTACATTCCTGAAGAGGCAATCCTACATTTATTTCCAATGAGAAAATCTTTTCCAGTCTAACTTGAACAAGAGGCACCAACATGCCTTAAAAACAGGACAATAAAGACAATGGCCTCCATGAGCGCTTGCTCATTTACTCTGATGTGTTTTGTAGGCTTACCTGCGCAACAAATGGTGTAAGGATGGCACCTACACGGGCAGCTGAACTGCATGCACCTAGCCCAATGGCTCGCACATGTGTCGGATACACCTAAAGAAAACACCACAAAGTCAAAACGGGTCAAACCAGTCCAACACCATAAGTGCGAGTTTTATCAATAGCTAGTAATAATTACGATGAAAACTGGTGATACACTGACACTTCACATAATGTATATGTGCTTTGGAAAGTCTTAAGCTCACCTCACAATGACAAATTATAATAAAAGTAGGAAAGGTTCTGGGGTCACACCACGTAGGTAAACTCTCTTTGAGTGTGTGTGTGGTTTCGGAGAAACCGGTGGACTCAACGTTTCAGACAGTATACTCTGTCCATCGTTAAGAAACTGATCGATTCCAACATGGTGTCACCACAAAACCTAACCTTATTGTCTGTCCACCATGCAAACCTTCAAATCCTATATAATAAAATAAGCAGCACTGTGTAGATATTGAAAAACTCTTCCAGGTCACTGAGATGTTTATTTTATTTCATCCCCTCCCTGATCATAAACAACCTCTAGAAACCAATAAGCACATAAATCGATTTGTCAAATACAATACCATGTCATCAGCCCTGACAAGCCCCCATTTATACACATGGCAGAAGGGAAGCAAATCATACGGCCTATGAAATAAAGCACAATTAACAGCCAGCATAAGATTCAGATACACATTCTGATGACTTGGCCATCAGCACATTAGTTTGAAACTAAAATGCTCAGCAATTTGCACTGTCTTTTTAGAAATGGATCAGCAGGTACTCGTGAAAAAACAAAGGCATGGGCCCAATTTCATAGAGCTGCTCAAGCATACAAATGGTGCTTAAAGATTTTCCACTCAGCAAAAATAAGCAGGATACCAGTTACATATGGTACATTATGACATGGTATTTTGGCTGGTTATCTTATTCTGGTGAGCATAATTTTGTATTGCTTTGCTATTTTTTGTGCTTAAGCAGCTCTATGAAATTGACATTAAATCTTATCTTTGTAGTTTCTTTTTGCTTTTTTGCTTTTATTCTATCCCAAAGACTGTAACTGACCCCTGACGTACCTCTGGCGTGTATACATACAGTGCTTGGAAGCCCCCAGAGATTAAAGCTCTTGCTGCAAACAGCAGCACTGTTAATCCAGTTCTACAAAGATAAGGAAAAAATAGGTTGGGTATCTAGGAACCTACAATCGTTGGACCTACGATCAATGTTGGCTCTCATTGTTGGGTCTGCGCTCCAATTGAGATTAACAACATTGAGTGGCAGAGCAGGGATGGGGAGGTTATTATTATTTTCAATATCACAGTGGCCCAAGCATTTTGGCTGGGATTGTAGGCTAAGCTTTCATTAGCCATTGGCACCAATTGTCTTACTATAAATTACGCATTTCAGCCAGTAATCTGTTTTTGCTTAACATTATGCTTGGTATTTTGTTGTTACTTTTTGTAACAGGCATTCAGGTTGGTTTCATGTTTTATCAGATTCAACTGGCCACTGTAGTTTATAAGCTTGCCACCAAGCATGAATTTCTCACTTATAAACCTCCCATGATATATCATAGTATCATGATACAGAATCCACTCAATAAGCAAGGCGGATTGCATTATCATGATACGGGACAGCCTCTCTTATAAGCTACAGTGACTAGTAGAATTAAGTAGGTTTTTTTTCCTGCCTTTCACCCCCGTGTGACCCCGGTTCGAATTCCGACACAGAGCCTTGCATGTGCATTGCGTTTTCAGTCCCTACCTGATTGTGTTGGTTTTCCTTATTTAGAGTTTTCCTCCCACATCTAAAACTGACATTTCTTCATCATCTTCAGGCCTACGGGTCACAGTGCCAGTCACTTTGAGTGTCCTTTGGTTTCATTACCCGAAAGATGTTAAAATAATACGCACCATCAAATTGGCTTTGCGTTTGGCTTTACATAGAAATAAAATTCATCAGACCCAACTGCTCATAAAATCAATTGTCCAAACAACAAATTATTTCTTACCTAGATGTACAAATGTTTAGTAGGAATACAAATATGCTGCACAAGAAGAACTGGATGGCCATAGACTTTTTACGACCAAGGTACTCAATCATGAGAAGAGTCGTCAAGATTCCTGAAAAACAAAATAAATTTTTGTCCATGAAATGCCACAAGGAAAGTTCCACACAGAACAAGAACTTTCTGAGTTTAGATCCACTTCCTACATTAAATTACAGTCAGGTGCATGTATTAAGACATATTCATCTTTCCAAACTTTGCCATTAGCCTACTTTAAGTTCATCTTTAACCAGCTGGCGCCGGCTGGCGTGTATCCATGAAAATATTTTTTGAGCCAGTAATGATGTTAGAACATGACATTGTGTAAAATCGGAACATCGGAACAAAGGTTGTCAGGACATTCCACTGCTGAGCATAAACAGAGCACGTACACGCCATGTCACACTTCCTTTTACCCACACAAAGAGGACACATGGGGCTCAAAATTCTGCAAATTTGTTGCTATTGTGCAGGCCAATTCCAAACCTTTGTTTGAAGAAGAGGATTAAGAGATATAGAGTGGCTTCCACCACTGTTCATTTATTATATTTCAGCTCAATGGAGTCAAGTCAGAGTGAAGCGTGGTTCTAGCCTTGTTTCCAGATTTAGCACCAATCAGAGGCTGTGGCACATGGCCAAGGTTGTGCAATTCACACCGCATAAATTTGGCATTTTCTCGATAGAGAAAACAAAAATTATGAAGCAATAAAGGGAATCTTTGTTCTCTTGGCTTTGTTCAAGTCAAGGTTTATTTGTGCCAGTGGTACTCCCAAAGAAAAATGATTCCAGCAATTCCAAGAAAATAATACCGTCAGGCTGGGCAGAAAAAAATGGAAGAATACCAGCGGCAACTGGTTAAAGGGTTTGCACAACAATGGTTGAAAAAATAAACGTTCACAGATCTACACATAACTTTAAATGGTGAAAAGATGGTCATAGTGTAAAATTCCCCTTTAAATTTTTTTTTGAGTAATGAGTAAACCAATTAGTTTTGAGACCAAAACTTGATGTTTGAAAACATAAAAAGGATTTTTTTTCACTACTTTCTCCTGACTCTGATAACTGATTGAGCTTAAGTTTTCACAGGTTTGTTATTTCATGTGTTTATTGAGTCATATTTTATAAAGTGTGGATACCGGTTTTCAACAAGTACCAATGCATGAATGCGAAAGCAATTTTGATGCAGCAATCAATTCGCCCCAGTTGAAATGTGCTCAAAACTGTTGTGATAGTTTTGTACGAATCTCTGATCTCATCCATTCACAGTGCATTAGCATTCACATTAAGCAGGAACCAAGCTTTACCTGGTAACTCAGCAAAGGTAGTTATCAAGAGGGACCCATAGTCACTAGGGTCAAGAGTAGTACATTCATCAAAGCACGCTGGTGAGGTCTTTTGTTCACTCCCATCACCTCCTAGAATTCAATTTAGAAAATCAAAAACAAAAAAAGTAATGAAGTGGATCCAGGGGTCTGAGTTACAGGAAGGCCTCTTCAGTTGCTGGTATTTGATTCAGCCTTGAATGTCCCCACTGATATTCTGATTTAAGTGTTACGAAAATGGCTTTGCCCATTTAGCATGTTCAAGAACAAAACTGAGTATCATAACAAAATAGCTCCAAATAAAAAAACAGCCTTAACATTGGACTGGGTCTAAATTAACACGTTTCTCCTTTGAGACCAAACAAAAAAGCCCCTAAAAGGTAATGGATGTCAAAAGAATTTTTTTAAACATCAGTTGCAAAGGCAAAATGTTTGTCTGGAGTGGATGAAGGGTAAACTCACAACATCTTGGTACAAAACTTTCCTTTATCAAATGTGGGTGTTTTTACAAGGAAAAAAATATGGCACGTTCTCAGTGTTCCCCGTTTAGTTATAATTCTGATTGATTTGTTACTGTTTGTGGGAGAAAGTAAAGTATGAACCTCCAGTTCGAGGCAGTTTCAAGGCATCTCTAACTTACCGTAACATTTGTCATTTCTGGAGAACAGCTCACTTGAAAGTAGAACAATACCATAATAAACAAAGGCATTTACGAACCTGAGGGTGAATAAGAAGTTTACCTCATGAGAATCTGCTTTCACGTATTGCATGCAAAGATCAGGTTCGAAGTTCAAAGTTAAATTATTTTATGCAGTAATTAAACAAAATATATAGTGTGTTAACATACAAAAGGCAATACCACATTAATTGTCCAGGGGTCGATTTCACAAAGCACAAAGATTCATCTTAAGATGACTTGTCAGTATTACCATAGTGATTTGTATTGTGACATCACACTTTGCTTAGCAGTTAAGATTGATACACAGTTAAGATCAATCTTAGCTCTTTGTGAAATCGACCCCAGCAACAGTATTAAATGTGGATCCACCTTCCACAATACTTGAGTACATGCACATCCACATACAATGTAATCCAAACCAAGAACACTAGTCGTTGTATGCCCGGCAGTAGGTCGTAACGAAAGCGTGACTGGCAAAAGGTTGTAAGCAACTCTGTCCAAAACTAAATTTCAAGAAAGCCTAGTGTTAAAGTTTGGTCTTTTTTTGCTATTTGTAAGTCATTGCGGGAAAGTTAAATGTCACATGGGAATGGCAAACCATGTCTTGGGCATAATTCTACCAATCAATATACAACAGTCATGCCCTACTTTTTTCAACAGAGCCATATCATTGATTGTGACCTTCTGCTGGGGCAAAAAGTTGTGATGTGTTTGCCCGAAAAAGGTTGTGAGGCTGTACGACCTTCTTAGGGGCACACCATGTAATTATCAAATCTGTCCTACATGCAATTGCATACATTTGTATGTAATTAAACAAACAAATGGTTAGCATGGGCATTTCTTAAGACAAAGATTGATACTTCTAGTGAAACATTGAGTCTTAATTTACAAATATTCGCGAAGCCCAAAATTCTCTTCTTTTTTTTTTTTAGTAAACCCTCAAACAAAAAATAGCTAAATGCATTTCATAAATGCTTCAGGGGTCAGTTTCACATAGAGCTAAGATCTTGAGATGTGTATCCATCTTAACTGCTAAGTAAGCAAAGTGTGATGTCACAATACCATTCCCTATGGTGACATATGACAAGTCATCTTAAGATGAATCTTAGTGCTTTGTGAAAAGGAGCTAAGCACAACAGAAGATGCTTACCAGAATTGCTTAGCAGAAATTTTGGAAGCAATATTTTCCGCTTAAGCAGCTCCAAAAGAAAATGGGCCCAGGTAAGCATTGGAGCCACTTTGTGTGAAGTGGATGTGGCTTACAGTGGAATTTTGTCACACTTTATGAACTGGTGCCAATTTCATAGAGCTGTCAAAGCACAAAATTGAGCTAAGCACTAAACAATTTTGCTCACCACTAAAATATTACCGGCCAAATTACTCTGTTATACGTACCATTTGTAACTGGTTCCCCGCTAATTTTTGCTTAGCTGATAATTTTTAAGCAGCATTTTCTGTTTAAGCAGCTCTTTGAAATTGGGCCCAGGATTCACCTTGGTTTTAAGCATACTTAAGTACGGGTTTCAGAATTAGATTAGTTTCATTACAATATCTTCAGGTTGTTTGAAGATATCAGATGGCTTGATGGGGAAAACAGAGACAACAATTTCCAGCCCCTTGAATAGAGCCCAACACTCTGACCCTCACTGTTCCACAAATTCACAAAAGAGGAAAGAGGATTACACAAAATGCTCACCAAATGAAAACAAGCAAAACTGTTGTGACTCCAGCTTCTCTGGTGGCAAACAAATCAGTTAAGCGCCCTCGTTTACTCTGCAATAGAAAAGTTTAAAAACCAAAGTCTTACATCATTCAAAGCAATGCTTAATTTTACAACAATTGAAAATGTACAGTGTACATTTAACGAACAAAGACTGAATTGCAATTAATCATTATTATTGCTTTATTCAATCAGAGCAACTAAAAGTTTACAGTGAAACAAAGGAACATGTATATGAGGTAAAATAACTCAATCTAACATTAAAGGGGGCCACTTTGCATCCGTCATAATATTATAAGCAGTTTTTCCAATGGTTGTAACTTTTTTTAAGTAGGCCTACATGAAACCAGTCAAAAGTGTTTCAACGTGTGAATGGACATGCAGGCTTCAAATGAAAATAATTTGAGTTGATTCACTTGATGTTTTTATTTTTTATTTTTTAAACTGCCCTCAAAATTGGACAGAAAAATCTACCGTCATTTTCTGTCAATTTTTTTAATGAAATTTGAGAGTAATTAAAAAATTAATAATCCTATTCACCTCAACGGACTTTCAGTATACGCCTGCATGTCCCTTCATCTGTTGAAATTTTCTTTGGGTGGTTTGCAGGTACATTAAACTACAACTACAACCATTGGAAAAATTGCTAACGTGGCGGTAGATAAGTGGTTCCCTTTACTATGTTTCCTGTCGTACATACAATATACAACAACAAACTAAAAGAGGGACATTAAGCAGCAACAACAAAACAAAAAAACAAAAAGAGTTATAACCCTAGATTGACCCCTTGCACAATGCTCATTGCACCTCCGTACAATGCGCGTCTAACATGTCTGTCATTTTGGGAGTCAATTCCTTTGAGCACGTTTTGACTCCCAAAATCATATGGCAGACAGGATAGGCACGTGTAAAGTGCGCTGTGCGTCTTGAATGGGTCATCATGTGTTCTGAATACGTGTTCTGGTAAAAAGCTGTTCCAAATCCATCACATGTGCATCATGGTGCACTGCATGGTACCGCAACATCAAAACACTTTTACACAGATTTGTTGGTTTGACTGACCTCACTCTAAGAGTGGATGGCTTGCAATACAGTGGAATATCCATACATGACCATATGATGATTATGATTTTTGAGGCACTGCATGGTGAGGTATCAATGTACATGTTTATGCAGTCTCCTGACGTTGACTAGAGCAGGCTGGTTGAAACATTGAGACCAATTCATGACTCCGCAGCAGTGAAGTTAATCACGAGAAGTCCCCTCGATCCATTTTAAGCGAAAGTAGTAGTAGTCCCCGTCAATTTCCTACCTCCCCAGGTAGTACTTAATAAGCAGGACAGTTCTTTTCAGAACTAAGTTGTCCCCCCGAATTCCGAAATCTACTCCGCGGTAGTAGAATAACAGCAGGACAAGTTCTCACAAGAACAATCTACTGTATATAGCAAAGTAGATATACACATATGGTGTTACCACAAACTGAATAGCCTATACCATATGATGGGTTATGGAGAATTTGGGGGTGGTTGTGACTATTACCATTAAAAAAAGACAAGAAGGAAACCTGAACGTACACTTGAAATCATTCAAATAAAGAAGAGCAGCTTTCAATTCATTGAATGCGCTTTCAGAAACACAAACAGATGCTTCAAACAACCATAGAGAATAACATTATAACAGCAACATAAAAGTACATCATATTGTATCATCGTGTGCCCGGAAGGACGTACCAAAAAAGTAACTGGAAAAGGGTGTAAGCAATTTATGTACAAAAATTGGATTGCAAGAAAACTGAGCGAAAAGTTTGATTGTTTTTCTGCCATTCATAAGTCATTCTAGGAAGGTAAAATTCTGCATGGGAATGGGGAAACATTTCTTTGGGGTAATTCTAGCTAAAAAGTGTAACAGTGATACCATATTTTTTGTCACGAGTCATTTCATTCTAAAAACCTTCTGTTACTGGGACAAATCACTTTGTCTGCCTGGAAGAAGGGCATAGAGCTTTACGCCCTTTTTTCGGGCACCTGATGATATTTAAAGAGACATATAAAAGACAATCTTTATGACTCTCAAACAAAAGATACCCATCCAGTAACACAACATCAGTATGTATAGCTGAGCCTGGATGTGACACAACTACTAAGACTGACTGTTGGGCAGTTAGTTAGTCTTACAAAGAATCCATCAATTTTAATAAATTTATCTTATGTATATCAAGTTTTCCCTCAGTCTTCAGCCTCTATCCTTACCGAGGTTTCATCAATTTTTAGCCTTCCTTTAGGCATGGGTTTGCCGTTACCATCAGCTACTTTCTTTAAGATGTTCATTGCTTTTTCTCTTTCTCCACATGCCACATAATAGTATGCACTCTCAGGGAAGAACTGAAAAATAATTCAAGAATCACACTTTTGTCCAGTCATTCATGAAACAAGTAATAACATTTGGTTCTGATAGCACACATATATCCCAGTAGCTAGATCTAGGCACTTTACAACATTACTATCCCTGTTCATCGGGCATACTTAGACCATCCCTAAAACTTTCTCAACTCCTTGGGGAGCATAGTACAACCCCAAGCTGCTTAAATTAACGCTAAGGAGTTAAACCAGCATAATCCTGTCTCAGCCCTCTCAGGTTCTCATTTGTAAAACTGGGTTAAGAGAAGCAATTATGGTTAAGAGCCAAAGACACAAGTGTCATGGCCAGGAATCGAACCCACACTCTGATGATTCAGACGACTCAGCCATGACACAACAAATACGTGAAGTGCAAGGGGGGAGGACATTGTCCTAAAACAAATAATAAGTACACGCTGTATAAAAAAGTGGCTATTTTCATTTTGAAAACTTACTTGATATACTATTAATACTGGCAACAGTCACATTATTGAAAATCATACAATTTAATTTAAAAGCCTGAAAACACAATATAAGTATATGATCTTAAACCAGTTGTGTATATTTCTCTTAAAAAACAGTGAAAACATCACAGGTTTTTATATGTTTCTTGCAAAGTAGTGGATTTGAATGAGTATAGTCTTCCCTAACACAATAATATTCCATCCCTCTATAACAGTGTTTTGAAAAATAGGGGATAAGGCTGAATCCACTTTTACCAACACCAGTGATGCACGTACATTTACCATCCCTTTATGATAAATATACAGAATTGGAAAGATGTCAAGTTCCCAAAGCCAATGATGTAAATGTGCCATTCCATTTGAAAACATAAAGGGCTGGATTGAACAAGTAGCCTAAAATTTCAAACAAAACATGACCAAACAGTGATGAATTCAATAGAATTGAAAACAAGTTTCAGTGGAAACTGCTTTTTTGTTTGTTGTTTTTTTCCTGTAAGAAGTTACACTTACCTTTGCACTAAGGATAAACAGTAGCAATGGGAATGCAGAGAACAGCAACAGATACCTCCAGCCTAGGGTGGGCATGACAATCATCCCAAGCAACACTTCCAAAACAACACCAAACACCCAGAAAATCTGAAGAAAACAAAATCACAGGAAAATTTTTGTCAAATCTTCACAGATCAGACAACAAAACATTAATACAATGATGACGTAAAAGAAGGATGGATTTAACCTAAGAAACAATAACTTCCACTATGTGCTGTGATAGGGTCAAGGGTGTTTTGTATACACCCGAGGGGGGTAAATGGCCCCTGAGGCGAAGCCGAGGGTGCCATTTGCCCCCGAGGGTGTACAAAACCTATGGACACCATCACAGCGTGCAACAATTGTTTTGTTATACCAAGGTAATAGATTGAAGGATTGGGAAAAAGCATTATAAAGTGAAAAAAATTATATTTCTTTATTAATTTTTTGTTAAAGGGACACACCGGCTTACTGTTTACCTAATTTAGTGATGTGGAATGACAGACAATAATATTTAAATGGTTGTTGTAAAAAAAAATCATCAAAATATCACGTAATTAACGAAAAATGTGAAAAAAACAAAACACGGTCAAAGGTCAGCTTATACGCTTTTCCAGCCGTTGCAACTGTCAAGTTTACGTGACATTGTTGCGCAATGTTGTAAGTAGACTGGTGCTCTGTTTATGTATGAATTATAACAATGGCGAGGCATGAGGATCCAGACTTCATATCAATCCAGCAGAAATTCACGTGTAAATAAAAAACACATAATCGTCGTCTTGGTTATTCAGACATAGCACACCCTATCATGCTCTTCCAGCCCCCCCCCCTGTCAAATGTCAGTGATTCTGCCTCTTGTCCAACTTTCAAATTCACGTGTAAATAAAAAACAGACATAAACGGACAGTTTGTATTCTGTGTACGACGAACTGGACGAACTTACTTGCAATGGAGAACGTTTCTTCTACATCCAAGGATCAGTACAAAAAAACATCGCAAGGAAAAACACCCAAAAGGCGGTCCAACGAAAAGTAAGAAGTTAAAAAAACAACACGATCAATCCATAGGGAAAGCCAGCATGTGCCAAGCGAGCCTCCCGCCTTCACTCCAAACGGATTGCCTTTCTCCTGGCAGCTTTAGCGATGGCATTCTCCCGTTTTTCGGGCGATGACTTCACTGGCCGGCCGTAGCCACCGCCACCGTTTTTTTGTTGTTGCGGCAATTTGGGGGGGAGTGGACATTATTCAGATATCATAGAAGTAGATAGATCAGCTGTATGGGATAAACCATGAGGTAGAAATTAGTCTAATTTCTACCTCCATGGATAAACATTCCCCGTCGTCGTCCCGCGTGTGTGTAACGCAGGCAACACGTTACAATAGTTAGGAGATAATAGCTAGGGGTACAGACTAAAACAGTAAAAAAACGTAATTGTTGGTCTGGCTCCCTACCCCTCCGACAAGCTCCCAAGCTTACGGCTAGACCGGCAATGGGCAGTTCATGCCCCGGGGTTTATCTCTCTGGCCCCACGAGACACGGCACCGGATGTACGGGATATGCCCCAAGGTTTACGTTCCGCTGGCTCCACGCTGGTGCGCCGTAAAACACGCTCCGGTTGCACGGACTCTCTGAATGCGAATATTACGTTCTGTTTTTCATCATTGTTTACAAATTGTATCAATAATCTGAATGCATAGTCTTTTTTGTCAAATACTCATAAATAATTGTAAAAAAAAGATTTAAATTTGGTTCAGTAATTTACTTTTATACGGCTGGAAGTAAAACTAACTCCGAAGATCACGTGATTTATCCGAACCACTTTTTTGGTTCGGATAAATCGTTTTTTTTTAAATGCTCGAAAACGGCAAAATTTGATGGCTTCTTTTAGGAACCATTCTTCTCCATTCGTGGAAGACCATTGAAGTCATATGTTAGCCTATTTTGTAGCCCAAATAGCCCAACGAAGCCGGTGTGCCCCTTTAAACATTGCATATTCATTACTTGAACAAATTCAAACACTTTTAAAGGAAATTACGCACAACCTCATACCCCTTGGCTATTTCTAATATTGTGCAAGGCGGTAAAAAAAAGACAACGGTGGGCACGATCAATGTGATGTACCCCATGGGATACATCACTCATGTTCCCCTACTGAGCGCGCGCACATTCTTTTTAACACCTAGTTGTAGGGACTCCCTATTTTTGTTCTAAAAAGAATCCCTCTGTGGGGACAAGGTTTGACAAAGAAAATTGTTGTGGGGACCTTTGTTCCAATGTATAAAAGTCCCCATCTTTGTCGCACATCACATGATTGGTTCTCGACTAATAACAATCCACAATCTATTACCGTGGTATAACAAACCCATTTGTCAACCCGAAAAACTGTTCTGAGCACTTCTCTTTGCTCTCCTATTTGGATTTGTTTCTAGGTTTTTTTGGCAACAGCCTCATTGGTTTTGTACACATAAAAAAAGTGAGGATGTACTCAGCCTGTACAACCACCCAAGGTCCCTTTTGTTAAAGTCCTTGGTCTCAACAGGTAGACATGGTCACGGTCACATAAAATAACAATAGCACTTGAAAAAGACAAAAAGTACAGAATCTGGTAAAATTGTTTACCAAAACATGGAATATTTACCTCCAGAAAGACAATACAGAAACCTCTTGTTTTGGCAGGAAGGAATTCCGAATACAGTGTAACTCTGGAAAAAAACAACAACAAACAAACAAACATTTATCAAGGCTTTAAAGCAATTTATTTTTATTACATCAATGAAATAAAATTATATGACAAAAAAAGGTAATACTTTAGGGCACTCACAAATAAGCTTTGTACCAGCAATAAAAATGTTTCTTCTTTAAAGGTGTAGGCCTATCTGAAAAAATGTTTTACAGTAAATTTTGACCTTCTCTCTCTCTCTCTCTCCGATGTACTATGTCTAGGATCACAAATAAAGGGGTAAAATACAACTGACATTCTTCATCCCGAAGTAAATTTAACATCTGTTAAAAAAGGCCACACAGTCTACAAGGAGGGGAATTTACCATAAAGTCAAGTTAGGACAGTGTTTAAACCATAGTTGAGCTGTACAACTTACGATTGTGAAGCACCACCAATTCCAAAACCAACCATTCCCCGCATGACTAAGAGCCAAATGAAGTTGGGTGTTGCGGCACTCAGCAGACCAAAGTATAAAATGAAGGAGGAGCAACAAATCAGACCCTGGTTGAGAGAAGGATGGTGGGTTAAATGCATTTAATGGGCAGGATTTTTACTGAAGGGCAGTTCTGAAAATCCACATTATTTTTCCTGTGAAAATAAATTCATGAGCTACACCTGTAATGTATATTGTTTTGAGGCATTGCATGGTGAGGTAAATGTATCAGTATAGATTGGTTTGTGGTAATACCATGTGATTATTATCTACTTTGCTGTATAAACTGTTCTTGTAAGAACTTGTCTTGCTGTTATTCTACTACCGCAGTGTAGATGACGTTCTAGATTGCATTACCGCAGAGTAGATTTCGGAATTCGAAGGGACTTTATAGTTCTGAAAAGGACTGCCCTGCTTATTAAGTACTATCCAGTGGGGTATGAAAATCGGCCACAACTCCTACTTACATGCAGCTTAATGGGTCGAGGGGACTTCTTGTGATTTATTTCATTGCCACAGAGTGAGTAATTATTGGTCTCAACATTTTGACTAGCCTGCTCTAGTCATCCTCAAAAGACTACAAGACCAATTTCATTACTTACAGTTTTTCTGCCAAACTTGTCGCAGAATTTCCCCCAGAGAGTTGAGCTGATGAGATACCCAACAAAGACAATGGTGGTGATCAGCGCCTCCTGCCATCTCTCCAGGTGCCAAAGACAAAGCAGCTCAGGAGCTAAGATGCTGAGCAGCATGATCTCAAATGCATCTGCCATCTAACAGAAAAAAAGAGAAAGTAACTAATCGTACAAATATAGGAACGGCTCTTGATACTTTGCTATTGTTTTTTTAGGTCGGTTTTGTGTAGGGCTGCTTGGCTGAATTCATTGCTAAATTATTTCTTTGCATGCACTAATCACAAGTTAAGTGGAGCTTCGTGTGTGTTCATAGAAAGTTTCCCTCACATGGCATGTCATTTGTTGCCTTTGTACAATGGCTCATCCTTTGTGCGATCAACAAAGAGTGATTAATAAAGTTCGTGCAATGCAGCGTGGTGTCAGTAAATCATTAGATACTGTCAAGCACGTGTAAAGTCTTGTTAAATTTAGTTTTTGCCATGCTGCCTCCCCCCCAAATTACCCCAAGTTGCCGTGGCACCCTTTTTACACTTGCTGCCATGCCCTTCAAACTCTAGAAAAAGGCATGGCAACTATTGTCATGCCCTTTTGAACACAAAGTTTGAGGCCTGTACTTGCAGATTTATTTAAAAAGGGCAGTCTCCTCAATTTTTATTTTTTTTTTCAATTGTAGAGTTTAGTAATACCGTTAGGGATATTTTTGACTGGCCGGCCACCATTCAAGGTTGACCTTGCACAGTCTTTTGAGTGTCAAGCCGTTTATAACTTTATTTTTGTGCAATACCTCACAAACAAAGGGCATATGACTATAATTATAACAACATTGTTGTGAAAGTGCTCGCTAGCATTTGATGGTTCTAGCGTGCGCAGTAGCGAGATAACAAAGACTAGCCATACACGGCAGTCCAGTGTGTAATGTTGAGCGCGACTTGTCGTTGTTTCTAGCAAGGCAAGCATTTTCTAAATTCCAAATGGGTTGGAATCCTTTGAATTGTCAAATCTCGCACACAAAAATTAAATATGCACGAAAAACAAAAGTAACAAGTAAAAAAATACAAATTATATCAGATATATGCTAAATTTTAATAGACTTTACAAGTCTCGCGCGTATGTGCACATTTTTGGGACCATTTTGGTCCCACACACATTGCTGTAACCATGTGAAGGAAACAAAATCACGCACTTTAACGGACCCTCATGTTCGAATACGCGCAAGACTTACACAGTCTATTGCATGAAAAAGATGAGGAAATTCCCTTGTACACAAAGAATTGTGTACACGTGCAGAATGTTTCACGGTTCTGTTACAAAAAAACAAAAAAAAACATGATTAAAAAGAAGCGAACCCTGATCTGGAAAGTTGCACTACTAGAATGAACACACTAAATCAAATTCAACAGACTTACCCAACACAGACCAGTAAACACTGAGATCTTGACCTGAAATCTGCCAAAGCCGATCTGGTCAATTGCACTCTCAATAGTCAGCTCTTCTGGACAAAAAAAAATAAAAACAAATCAGAAGAGATTTGTCAAATGTATGCAGCACTTTTCATATTGGAATTTATTTTAAAGGAATGTTGATGTTGAGATTGTTTTTGAATTTTTCCATCAATTTGACTGGAGCAGGATTTGTGACCTGTGACCGCCAGCTAGTCGTACCAACACTCTACCAACTGAGCTATCTAGCCCTAATGTTGGCAGTTGCCTTATTTTGTCAATATCTTTGTTCGGGGGGGTGCCAGTCAGAAGCCATTCAACTGGTACGTTTAGCCGGTGGTTGCAAGTCCCAAATCTTGCTTCAGTCAATTTTCTTTGTCCAAAAGTGATGAATAAAGTTACCCCGTCAGTTTCCTTTGTGGTTTATAGCTTGATATTGTTTTGTAGTTCTTATGAATACATGTAAACTGATCCGCTGCCAAGGTAGATCACTATCAAGTACATGTAACCATGTATGTAGGCTAGGTACATTGTTGGTTGGTTCTGATTAACTCTGGAAAAAGTTCCAGGGAGTTACAACTTACAGGATTTGTATAAGAAAAATATCATACAAAAACACATTTCAAGCACAATTAGTGCGTTAAACGCATGAATAAACTAAGCCAACTCATTGATGCTTAACATACAAAATCACGATTATACATGTGGTGATATGGTTGGGAAAAACAAATCTGACAGAAGATTAGAAATAGTTTCGCAAAGAACAAACGCTCTCTGGTAATTGGCATTCTTGTATTGTGCATACCATCTGCATCACCAGTTTCCAGAGGAGCTGACTCATCCAACATTGAGGTATAATCCATTGGTTTTGATGGTCTTAATGGTGTTGAAACAGTTTTGGCAGGCTGCTTGAGATTGTCTTTTTCTGCCATCGTCAAGAAGCTATGATGTACTTCAATCACCCAAAAGGCTAGTCAAACAAGTCATACAAGTTCATATGTGCATTTTAGGCCTCTCACTTTAAGTGCTGATGTTGGAGTGGTCAGTGGTGGTTGAATGGTGGTGAACTACTAGTTAAATAAACGCTGATTTGTCAGTGGCTTCTGGTTGACTGATGGTTGACTGGTTGTCGACTACACGTACAAAGACATGCACGTCATGTAGTAACTTGACTTGACCACTACTTGTACTGGTTGACTTGGTTTACTGATGATCTTGTAACAATTACAGTGTGCACTCTCATCTACTGGCAGTGTAAAAATACATGCACGTACAGTCTAGTATGAGTGATGATGTAATTTCATACAGTACATGTAGTACTTCCAACCAGTAAACAACACTGCAGTTCTGTTGACAGCAATATCCAACTGAATTTGACTGATTTTGACTCTGTCGTCCTTACACTTTTTCAGTTACACTCTTGCATTTTTAGCACAGCTCAGCTTTCACCAGCTCTCAGTGTAAACTGAACGAAGCCTGAGCATAAAAAGGTTTCCAGATTTTGCCCAAACTGTAGACTCTCATCAGTGACAGAAGGAAGACTCAAATCTGAAATACAAGTGGACTCAGAGCTCTGTATCTTGTATGCTAGCTGTATCTTGTAATCCATTTACATTTATGTGCTGCGCAGAAGAGATGAAGGGTTTGTTGGTCTTTAGCTGCTGTAAATGACCAACACTTAGTTTAATGTTCCAACTGCCATAGTAAAAGCGTAGACTTATGTGGGTTGATCTGGAGACTTAGTGTTGCTCTATAAATACTTTTATTCAGTAGAATCGATGATGTCAAGTCATCCCAGAACCATATTTTGAACATATGCCGAGTTATTTGCAGTTGACACAACCCTTTATAAAAAACCAATACCATGCAATGTATGGTACCGTGGGTGTTGTTGGTCTTTCACTTTGGTATCTTCTGTAGTGTATGCTGTACATGCTGTATAAATAGTTAAAAAAATTACCTTCACTAAAGACAAGCTTCAATTAATTTTATTACGCTGGTGTTTTCAACCAGGATAAATAGTTATCAAGGACTTCTGGCACCGGAAGAACACAATTTACATTTAGGCCTACATGTACATGTACACCATCTCAAAAATGGCCATTAATAAAGTGCCTGGGGATACACATGCATCATGTTTTCCGTACTTCTTTATTTTGTTTACACATTTTTGGTCCAAACCACTTTACAGTCTTCTAGCAGGGTGCGTGTGCGTAAATGTACAGCACTGGTTTCTAGAAGAAAACTTGTTGATCAAATCCTCTACATTTTTAATTTTCATGGATGAAAATACAATGTATCACTATGGAATGTGTACAAATATATGTAAATTACAACTGAGAACATATACATGTACATGTAATGTACATGTATGTAGTAATCCTCAACAAAGTATGGTGCAGCATTCGTTTGTAGAAGACTTCCTACATGGAATTCATGTATACGATTCACTCCAATCCTATAGTTTTCAAGAAAGATGCTTCGAAATTTTATATCTGTCGTAAGGAGCAACGAGCAAACATTTAGTGTCCATCACTGGGTTTTTTTTTTAAGAGTACATTAATTTCAATTTATAATGTACTTTTCGAAATACAAATTTTGATGTTGGAGAATTGAGTTGGTTTCTTACTGCCTGTATCAGTGTCCAGCACTATTTGTTATTTTATGAAAAAAAAAAGAAAAAAAAAACCAACACTCTACCTGTATCTACTGTTTTGTATTATTTCTTGGATTGGACAATTTCTGGAGATTTTCTGCAGGTACATTTGTATGTGTACTGGTATCTTATACTGTGATCGACACTTTGAATTCATTGTGGCAGTGATAATCTAGTCAAAGGGGCTGTGTCATCATGATTATAGCAGTAGATGGAATAACCCAGTCACTACACGTGCGTGCATGCTGGCGGTTACATCACAGTTTGATAAAGACGGCACCCTTTCTGATTTGATGGCAAGCACGCGCATGTGCAGTATCTGGGAGAGAGTTCATCTTTCCATGCACAGCCACAGGCCTGCTATAATCATGACGACACAACCCCTTTAATGCATGCTCAATCGAATCATGGAAATATAAGATTTGTTAGCTATTTCATGATGAGAACTTTTTAAGTTAGAATTTTGATTAAAAAAAATACATGTTTAAATGTAACAATTGATTTGATTTTCCATTCTTTTCCTTGATACCCACAGCAACAAGTGCTTACAATCTTTAAGGGTTAGGAATGTAACTAAACATGCAAATAATTTTATTTTTTCTTCATTTTCCAGGCCATGTCTGTCTTTGTTACATCTGTAACACTTTTCAAATGATCTTGTAATTTCTAAATGTCACAGACTAATTTATTATTATTATTTTTTTTTAATGAACAACCTATGAAGAAAGACTGGGACAAAAATAGTTACTTCCATCTCACTCTCCCACTCTTACAAAGTTATCTTTTTGTGCCAATATAGATACATCATACATTGTGCCACACATGATTGACATCATCAGAGCTAAAAATAGAAAGGGGATTTTTTTTCTCCAAGGATAGTTGAGCATTATTATGCCAACTTCAAGTACATGCACTGTCTGTACATTGCATCATGCACAGACCACGACCCAGCAATACACATCAGCACATACTATACAATGTTCAGTGTACTGGGTTGTGGACAAAACACCACGAGTTCCATCTTAGTGGGTTAAGGTACTGAAGAAAGACCTCCAACGACATCAATAATTTGCATCCTGTATACACGTAAGTACATGAAGTAGGGACAATTATTTATGAATGTAGTAAAATGGATTATTCCTGTGATTTTTGATAAAGATACTGTCACACAATCACTGAATGTGCATGAATAAAAAAAATATTAGTGGATTTTCTGTTTAACTTTATTTATCAACAACCCAAACCTGTTACTGTCATCATTATTTCGACCATTTGATGCTACTCAACATTCAAACTCTACAAAACTGCCTGGCAAGACGTATCATTCACCTAGATGCTCAATCATGAGTTGAAGACATCTTGCCTCTTATTCCCTTGATAACAATTGAAGTCACGGGCTTGACCACGCCCATTTTTAACCATTTGTACAGCACAAGTACACAATGTCAGTGGACAGATTGCTTTTGTCTATTTCCAGTCACTTTAAAAAAAAAAAATTATACGAAATAATGGAAACATATTTTTTTATGCTAAGAAATGTTCATAACTGTAGGCTTCACTAGAACATGCAACAAGAAAAGTCTCGTTTAGTTTATATTATTATTACTAAATGTTAGCTCTAGCTAGGGCTTAGTTTTGAGAAATACAGCCTTTTGTCTTTTCAATAACAAGATTTTGTAAAACCGGTAACCCATTCAAAGTCATCAACGGAATTTAACCCTAACCCTGAAGACTAAATGAGAATTTCAACTTGTTAAATATTTAGATGGCATTTGAGTGAAGAAAATCAACTGTCAACTCATCTGACAAATCGTTCCAGATGTGTGTTCTATAAAGGGCCAAGTTTTCATAGCTTGCTGGGCAATATTTGGGAACAGAAAATATGTACATGTAATGAAGAAGATCTGAGACCTTGTCCTATAAGATGGCGTTTGGATGGCATTTGAATAATCAAGAAAGATCAATTGTGCTTCTCAACTCATCTTGCAATGAGTTCCAGAGATGTGTGTTGCACTGCTGGAAAGGGCCAAGTCTTCATGGCTTGCTGGGTAATATTTGGGACCTCAAAGTACATGTATTTGCAATGAAGAAGATCTGAGGCCTCGTCACATAGTTTGAACTGGGTCCTCAATGCTGGATTGAACCACCTGTTATTATTACTTTTATATGTGTGGTAACAAGGAATTGAACCACCTGTTATTATTACTTTTATATGTGTGGTAACAAGGAAAACTTACTACATTGTACATGACATACTTCATTATAAACTGTAAAGTCATAGTAGTCAAAGTGACTGTTGCATTCAGTGGATGTTCATAGGGGGCAAATTCAGGTGTACACAGTACATGTGTGTAACCTTGGGTTGACTATGAAACAACATTGTGTACATTCAGCAACAATTTTTTATACAATAGGGTCACTCAATAGCTGCTGTTACGTGCAAAGCTTCATAAAGGGCAGTTAAGCAATTTCTTAAAACAGATACAAAATAGGTAAGCGTACATGTACATATACCAGATGAGGGTGCTAAATTATGAAGCCCCACCTTCACCCCAGCCTGCACCATGAATTAAATGTGTAAATAAAGTATTTTATTTTTTTAAGTGAGAACTTGTTGGCCTACATGTACAATGAAGCAATACATATACTAAATGTGTAAGAGCATGGTTCAGATACTAAAACTGAAATTATGAGTAGTCTACAAACAACTACAATGAATTATCCTTTTTTTCTAAACAGGGAAAGATTCCAACAAGCTTAAATTCAAAGATGGCTGCCAGTGTTACAGTCCATTCATTGCTTGATAAGATCAGCAAGGATCATCTAGAATGTCCGATATGCACCAATCGCTTCATCGATCCGACAATGCTGGACTGTCTACACAGCTTCTGCTTCACATGCCTCAAGGAGCTTCATCAACAAGATCCAAACAACTCCATCCTACTGTGTCCTCTGTGCAGGAAGAAAACAACACTGCAAGACAACCTGGTTGACAGTCTGCCTAAAGACTTTAAAATCAATGCCCTGGTGGATGAGTTTACTGTTCAAGAGAAACTCATGGAGGGTCATGGGTCAGAAGTCAAATGTCAAGCCTGTGAAAGCGATCGTACGGCTGTTTCCAGATGTATTGACTGCGAACATTTTATTTGTCAGGAATGTCAACAAGCACATCAGCGTATGGCCATTTTGAAATCACATCAAATCTACACACTTGCTCAACTCCAATCGGGTGTAGTAACCTACCGCAGTAAAATCAGAGAATACATTCCAAAGTGTGGCAAGCACAGTGATCAGACTCTAAACATCTACTGTAACACATGTCAGAAGTTAGAATGCACAACTTGTACCATTCTTGATCACGGTAACCCAAAACATGACCTCGTTGGCATACCTGAGGCTCTAGACAAATGCAAACAGGAAGTTGCAGAACTGGTTGCAAAAGCTGACGAGCGCATGGCAGGTATCAAAACTGCCATGGAACGAGCCAGTGAGTCTCGCATGAAACTGGAATCTTCATATACTGAAACAATTATGAAAATCTCCCAGAAGGCTGCCAAGGAGATTGCCAAGATCACTGAGGAGGAGAAGCAGCTGAAGCAAGAGGCAGAGAGTATTTACAAAGACAGAGTCCAGACATTTGAAACTGCCGAGGCAACCAACAGAAAAGAGGTGACCCAGGTAGAGCACAAGCTGGGCGAAGTGAATCAGTTCATGACACAAGCAAGCTGTCATGAGATTCTAGATTTCAAACTGAAACTTATAAATAATATTGATGAACTTACAAAGAAAATGGGCGTGAATGTGTCTGACAGGCTGTCCTTCCTTGAATTTAAAGAAGGTGAAAGGTCATTGGGAAGACTGGTGTTGGAAGATGAGCAACAAGCTACAGCAGAGACTCAGGTCAAGGAACATGAAACTTTCTATACAAAACAGAAGTGGCAACTGGTGAAAAGTATCAGCCAATGTGGCTATAAAACATTTAAGAATGCTTGCACTGTTGCAGCTTTCTCCACCAATGAAATACTAGTAGTAGATGCAGGACATAATGCACTGTTTGCATTAAAACCTCGATTAGAATCACAATCTACTCCCCATGTTCAAAGATTACAAATGAAAGGTCTTACCAAACCAACAGCAGTCACCGTGGACCATTACGATAACCTCATTGTGCTTGACAATCTTGATGTCAAGGTCTTTACTAGGAAATGTGAGCTTCTCCATCAGTTCCAATTACACGAAAGAGACTTCTTACCATCACTCCTTGCAGTGGATGAAAACAACCTCATAGCAGTGGGTCATTCAGATTGGCCAAAGATCTCTCTATACAACCCTAATGGATCATTCATCAGAACAATCTCTACTCCTGAGAATGTAGATTATTTAACTTTGTACAAGGAGCGGATTATCTACAGCAGTACTGCTAGTAAGAATTTACACTCAGTTGATTCCAACGGTGGAAAGTTGTTCTCAGTTATTACCAATCAGTCTGAATCACCTTATGGTGTGTGCTGTGATAATGATGGTAGCATCTTTGTTGTTCTTTATGAAGAGCAAAGGCGTGGCAGTGATAGAATATGTCAATACAGTCCTGATGGCAAGTACATTGGATGTGCCATCGAGAATTGTGGTGATGCCTATGACATCACATTCACACCTGCTGGCCATCTTGTTGTGGCAGCAGGAACATCAGTGCAAATCTACAAATGTGTTTCTGAGCAAGAATAGGACCTCACTTACAATGTAAGAAAATAAAAACAACAACTGAACCGATAATATCATAGCATGCATCATGCAGCATGCATTATATTGGCCTCATACTTGCTTTATTTTGTTTTATTTAATTTTGGTATTTTATTTTCTTGATGACCACATTTGCTCACTTCTTAATAGTGTTTTCATTGTACACATGTACATATTTTATGATGGCTTTATCATCATTGAATAAAGTTATTTTTTGAAGTTTAATTATTATTTTTCTCTTGTACTACTATATTAGTTTTGAAGCATTTTCCTAGTAGCTTTGTAACAGTTTTAGATGGGGGTTGTTTGTTTATTTTTACTCAGCATAAAACACCTTGAATGTCAATTTGACTGATTTGGAGCTGTGTACATTATTATTAATGTTACTATTACTACTATGTACTGACTCCTCCAAAGGAGACATAAAGTCACATTTTCTTCCATAACGTACATTGAGAAATGGGGGGAAAAATTGTTGGCATAATTTTGAGATACTGCATGTAATGGACAGAAATGCTGTCCCAGATACACATAATTGTTTAAATAACAAGGGAGATTCCTGCAAATTGACATCAACCAAATACAACTATAGACAACTTAAAGCCCCGACTCAACATTGGTAAGAAGAAAAACGTAAATGTTCACAGATTTACATATAACTTACATGGTATAACGATAATGAAAACTTTCCTTGAAATACTTCTGCCTAAAGTGATATCGTTTTTAAATAATAAATCAAATAAGATCCAAAATTAGTTTTCGTCTCGAAACTAAATTCAAAAATACTGAATGCATCTTACTGTTTTCGAAATGAAACGACGAAATGAGCTGACATTTTCACAGGTTGGTTTTCTTACAAATATCTTGATTTGTGCAAAGAATGTCAGTTCACAAATGTCAGTCAGTTTACAAATGTTGAGCTGGGGCTTTAAGGGTAGTGTATAAAAAGGGGGGTCTATGGGCATCTTCTGAACATTCTGCTTTTAAGTTTGCACTCCCTGCATATCAATTTGTCATAATGTAAAAGTATTAATGCAAGTAAACACTTTGGACACCTTGTATCTTAATTTTCAGAAAATCTGGGCAACTCATTTCCTAATCCTGGCAAATAAAACCTTACTGAAGGGAAACCGAAATCTGACATGTCTGACGCCAAGGCCAGGGCAAAGGAGGCAATACAACATTTAATTTTACAATTTTACATGTACATTTGATCAGTGGACTGTACTTCAAACAGCAAGAATTACCCCCCCCCCCCAACTAATTTATTACATGCTTCTTCACACTTACATTAGATAGATACGTGTACATATGTACTTATAACACAAATAGCTAAAAATACACACACATTATCTCTCACACGTACAGTGTAACCCAATATGCATGATAATGTACGGTCATTCTTTAATTAATAGTAAATTTTTATTTCTAGCGCCTTTCAATGGGCATCAAACAATGCACTTAATACTGTTTCATTAATTTTAAAAAAAAATAGTTGTTGCAAACTGCTTTACCAACCAAAAGCACCTGTTGCATAAATGCACAAATTGTTAATGGCCTCTCGTTTCAACCCTAAGAGAGTCTTTTTCAAATGTTGTTTAAATGCAGCGATGTTTTAGTTATTCTATTTCATAATTTTTCTATTGTCCATTTTGCTTTTATATTGAGGCAAACATGATGTAGTCTCTATCATATGCTCCCACATGTGGGTCATTCTATAAAAAAAAAAAACAGGGCCAATGCATAATTGTGTGAATATCTCTGTGTATAACTTTCTTTTAGTTATTCTTTTAAGCTTCTAAGTTCAATTTCAAACACTAACTTAAACAATCTTATGAATATCTGTCCCACACAATCAAAACATACAGTATGTATGATCACACTGTAATGCAGTTACCAGATTGGTGTCCGGTGTTACTTGTGAAACCAGTCAAATTTCATGGCACAAAAGAGTCATGGTTTAACATGTAACATGGACACCAAATTAAAAATGTCTTATTTGGTGGCATAATCTTATGAATTTCCTTGAAAATGTCTTAATTTTACAGAATAACAAATGCCATACTCTACTAGTTGATGAAAAGGATAAACTTATAATTTTTTTTAGGGAAGTTAAACAAATATTAAGGGAAAAAAGCTACTAGGGACACATCGTTATGGGACATTGATGGACACTGGTGTCTGGTGTTACACATGAAATTTGTTCACTGAAAAATGGCTGAATTACAACACATCTTACTATAACTTTTACTTACTACCATATTAATTTTAAACATTTTAAATGAAGACCTAGTGATTTTCTGGCAAAAATAAGTCACAAGTTTCACATGTAACAGGACCAGTGTCTTTGTTATGGAGTGATGGGCTTTTTTTTTTACCTTGTATGAAGAAAACAAATCTGATTTGTGAAATTTAAGTTTTACAATAAACGAAACAGCTATTCCCATCATTTTAAATTAAAAGGGTAAAGAAAGTACTGTATCTTATCTTTAAAGATACAACACCATGTCCCTCTTTGGGCCCCTTACTTAAAGAAATACATGTACCCATGAACATATGCATGACATGTATTTAAAATTGCTTTATTTTTGCAAGCAATTAAAACCAAAATACAAGTGTCGTTTGCAATTAGCAAATATTAAATTTAAAGGTTAGCTGTATTTGTTGAGTGTTATCTGAACGATTTATATCGTACACTATGAACTCAAGCTCTGGTGCTGTTTTAAATAGGGAAAGAGGCAGTTATGTTTGTCTCGCAACGGATTCATTTACCCCTCCCTGTTCTTAGCTTTGCTGTGAAGAGACTTGCGATTATATCTCTCCATGTCTCGTGTCTGCGCAATGGGGCAGGTTTCTACATGTATCCCTTCAAAAAAAGTAGCCCACACCTCGACTGGCCTTTGGGCCTTGTGCTGGGCGAATTGCATTAAAAAAATAATATTAAATAAAAAAATCAAACAAAAAAGTCAGAGTGTGGGTTTCAGGGTTTGGGTCCTGGTTGCCTGGTCTATGCTCACTGTCAAACTGCATGTCCTGTATTGTGTAATGTTCACTAAAAACACAGTGCACTTGTCATGGACTAGAAGCAGTTGCTTTTAACACCAGTGTTTCTTACATAATCTGGCCACACACTGCACCACAGTACAGCTTGTTCATACTTGTAACCCTTCAAAATGTGATACATTGGTATCACACAATAAAACACTCAAATAACTATAATATCACACAATTGTATCTAGTTGTAGTATTTGAATAACATGTAGAACACAGTTGAATACCTTTATACTTGTACATGTATGTTGTTGTATATGTGCATGCATTACTGCACTTTGTACAGTATCAGCGTATCCATTGAGATTGTAAATAAATGTTCAAAGTGTAAACTACACCTTATCGGATACCCAGGGTTTTTTTTGTTATTCAAATGTGATATTTGTTATTGTTGACATCTGAATAAAAATGTATGACGTTTGCAATTTCTTATAACAACTCTAACATTTACTTCAAAATTTGAACAATTTGATTTTCTTCCACCATAGGGGAATATTGCTATGCACCATTGATAGAACTATGAGACAGGTGAAATCAAAATTTAGGTATTTCCCCTCAGAGTGTAGGGTTCCATTTAAAAAGTTGTACATGTTTTTTGTTGAATTTACTTGAAGGGAATAAACAACTAAAACACTTATTGTCAATAATTATGTCTATGTCCACTTGTAAAATTCATACTTATTGATTGTCAATAATTATGTCTATGTCCACTCGTAAAATTCATACTTATTGACCCAATTCACCTGACGTCATCATGACAATAATCTTGGTTGCGCCATTTTGGAAGTCAATGTCTCTCTGTGTTATACAGTGTAGTGCGCATTTAAGGCGACGTGGCATTGACACGTATACCTTGACTTCCAAAATGGTGAGAGCAGGTACAGTCAACGCCTGTGATGTGAGTGCGAGGGGTCAGTACAAGTACTAAGGCTGTGCATCTACGGGTAATTTTAGAACCGGATACCCGAAATAAATACCTGTCCGGTACCCGGGTATCCGTGAGGAAGCCAGAAAGTACTAAATCAGCCCCACTGTACCGCCATAGAACAAAATAAGATGTCCATCCATTGCAGTGCCAGCCTGCCCACCAGACCCGACCACCTGTGAACTGTGAACCATTTCTTGCTGACCTGGATTTTCCTTATAATGCCAATCATAATCTTACACGTGCTTGGATGCTTTTCATTGGCTACCATTCAACTTCGAGCTGTCAATGTTTGACACGTTGAGCGGGCGTCTTGTCTGACTCTGAACTACCATCCATTTACAGCGTGACTAAATTTACCGCCACAAAAAATACAATAGCAGGCAGCTCTTTTGAATTGGATTATTCCTCAAGATAAAAGACAACCGACATCAGCTGTGTAAAACCTTACACTAAGCTTATCTCTGACTTGACAGCATGTCAGTGAACTTTTTTTTCTTAATCACCGGCACAACATTTGCAGACACATTTTTGAAAAAAACAAGTGACCAAATCGAATCAGGAAAAAGGAACCGGGTACCCGAAATAACGGTCGGGTACCCGGGTATCCGTCACAGACTTAACATGTATGTAGATTCAGATTGCAATTATGTTAATGTGGGCAAGGAGGATTGCAGATGGTTCCATTTGACTCCTCCATGCCTGAAATTCAATAGTCCAGATTCGATCTCATTAAATTTGTGACAGGTCTCTCCAAAGCCTACCTTGTTGTGAATCTCGCGCTTCATCGCTGCTGACTTCCTCTAACTCATCAAGTCCTTGTTGGCCTTCCCTCATGGCAGTCAAAGATGGTGTCCTCTTCCGCTTTGCAGCAACCTACAAGGAAGAGCATGATTCTTTAAGACATTTTATACAGCATTTGTGTCATTTTCCCATCAAGCAAAGTAATCATGACCAGTGTTGCTCATCACACCAAAGCTGGGCCACATTTCCTTTTTCTCAAGCATCAATTTGACTTTTCCTTAGGATGATCAAAGATCATCTCTTCTGCTGTAGAGAAACCTGGAATGAAGATCACAAATCTTCAAGAATAAAACAATAGCTAGAGGAGTGGTCCAAAAAAATGTTCCATATTCTTAAGAGAGCCAATGATGTAATGAACGATCCTTAGCCATGATCCTCAAAAAACAAGTCAATGCTATTGCTAGCTGAACCATGGACTGAAAAAAAATAAAAATCAAATTTAAGCAGTGCTTAAGACATCTAATCCGTGCTGCTACATTTGTCATTTACACCATAATAAACCTACATGTACAATAGAACAGAACCACTTATAATGGAAAGCCTACATGCGTTTCACTCAGTGGTAGAAGTCTCTGTGATGCGCTTGCCTCATAAAAGTCCAGCTCTTCATCTACATCATCCTCCTCCCTCTGTGCTTGCTTGTTGTGTAATGTTTGAGGCTGCTGCCTGTCAATGATGACCACTTCTGCGTCAGAGAGAGGAGGTTCAGTATTAAGCTCCACCTCGTGGTAAGAGGAGTTCAGAGTGTCCGGCAAGAAGTCGTTGTAGTGAAACGTCTCTGAACTGTAAAATAAAAGTAAAAACCAAAATGACGGGACAAATGTTTCTGCATTGAATTAAAAAAACACGTTCTAAAGAACATTAGAAACATTGTGGGGTGTGTTTCTCGAGGATCTTGATCTTTATTCCCTCCAGATGGTCTTCTCAAATATACTGCTTTCCTTGATGTGGATTCGTGGGGTCAAAGATGGAACATCCAAAGCAAAGAGTATTTATAATTATTGGAGTAAATGTCACACACACTCAGCATTCCCTTTGATCCATCACTGCTCTACCTTTCATGTGAGTGTGAAATGCATGCATTTTGCTGAGATTAGGAGAAAAACGTAGGATGCTTTGAAACTCAGTTACACTCAGTAGTCAGTTTATATCATTTATTTCAATACTGAGTGGAAAGCTGGAAATATTGCACACTTGTATGGAAATTTATCAGTGCGAAGGGGGAAAAATAGTTCTAATTATTTTCTTATTGGAGGAATACAGATACAAAGACAACACCTAAAAGCTAGAAAAGAATGTTAGATGCATGGTACAAAATATATTAACACAAATTTTATAAAATATTGATAAATTACATGCACATATGTTGTTCGTATGCTGCAATCATGCGAGTCAGGCCTCAAAGTAACCAATCAGAAAATTGACGTAGTTGTCCCTTGCCTTAGCTGTAATGCACTTTGTGAAGATCACATACAAATTTACATTTTCCTCATACATTTACCTGGCGAAACTTCCCATGCTCTGTCAGAGATAGATTTAAAAGACAGTGGCAACAAGATTTCAAAACTACAAACCAACTACATGTATTGGTAGTACTCACGGTAACTCCATGTCAGCTTTTTTATCAGCCATATTGAAGAGGAAGTCTGCTGACAGTGAGATGCCTTTGCCAGACTTTCACCAGTGCTGAAACCTAGAATTATAATTGAATTTGTATAAAACAGAGACTAGTACAAATGTTTTTATTGATACAGCACATTACAATGTATATTTCTACCCAAGAAAAACAGTATAATTCAATAGATTCTATAGGCCTATTATACATGTAAATGGAAAGATGAGACTTGAACATGGTCTTACTAACTACAAAGTCAAATGGAGTTATTTGCATAGGCCTAAAGCTATTACAACTGTGTAAAAAAATAAGTACCATGTGTTTTTTGTCAGTAGAGTGTGCAATAAGAATATTGTACACTACAGTGTACTTAGGCCAATGTGGATGGTAATTACATTTAATTTGTACATTAATCCCAACTCACTTGAGTGATTTACTAGGATCCTTCCTCACTCTATCAAAATCCAACATATATGATAACACCAAAAGCTGTGGTACTCTGGTTGTGGTGGTATTCCTGAACCCATGTAAAGCATAATCAGTTTACTCATGCAGTCCCCAGTCCAACAAAATCCGAAATAAAACCTGCTGTTATTAGAGTTTGATGTAATAGGGACTGTTGGAGTTAAACATTGATTGTTCAATGTACACACGACATGGTGTGTGTTCAAAACTGTACACGTATTTTATATCCATAAAATGAGTTTTTACATATGGAAAAGCCATGTACACACATCCAGATGTTTTTGGGGGTTTTTATTGTACAAGCAGACATGATCCTTTGGTCCCTTAACGTATTTCCTTCCTACATGTACCTCCATATGTCCGATATACCATGATTGCAACTGGGATGGTAAGAATCAGAACAACTACAACTAGATGTAAGGTAACAGATTTGTTTCTCAAATGACACATCTTGTCGGAATGCCACTACACTGTACATGTAGTTATGAGGACAATTTTTGTCTTAAGCTATAATTTAACTTTGGTTCTAATTTGAAACTCATTTTCAACTGAACTCTTGTTTGGAAGAAATGGTTTGGAACTAGGCCTACTGCTCAACACTCCTTGTTGCATTTGCAGTCAGAGTAAGTCTACCTCCATGAGTCAACCGAGCAGGGTTGTGAGTCAAGTGGGCATCATGAATATTTAATTTCTTATCGCCAGTTCAGCCTAGTGCCCTCTTGTGGTCGCTTGTTTTTCTCTGGCTTGTTTTCACCTCCATTGTTATTAGTGTTTATATGCTGCCTAGTCTGTCTTATTGTTTTCTCATAAATACCAGTTCTATTTTGACCTTTGAAGTTGTATGTTCTGACATCCAACTACCACAATAGTGGCATGGTGGCGCACAATACAGTTATATGGGAGCACATGCGTTAAGCCTTGGAACAAGGTGCATGCTGGTCTAGCTAACGACAAAATTTGTAGTTATCTAGACCATCATGCACCTCCACGGCTTAACGTGTGCATCCCCAAACTGTATTGCGCGTATTAAAATTATTTGCGAAGTTGTCTAAATGGGATTAGTTATAATATTAGTATGTTGGAGCATGGAGGAAGGAAGACATGGTTGGAGCATGGGTGGTTGGAGGTAGATCCAGTAACTGGGCCACTGTACCCGTCTTTTGGAGGTCAAAATTTGGGATACAGTCCTTTGACCTTGAGTACTGTCAAAAGTCATGACATTGTATTGATACAATGTCTCACCAATGAGCAAGGACAGAGACCTGACAGTAACATTTTTCTACCTCCATCATATTCACACTTAAAATAGCTGAACACCGTCATTAAAACTTTACGATAACATTGATACCTTATCTTAGATAAGCCCTGGCCCTGGCTGCTGGTAGTGGTAGGACGTCAGCCTCAGTTGCCTTCTTCCAATTGAATTAGTTCTCTGTCAGTGACGTCAGTGCACGGACATGATGGACGTTAGTGGTCAGTCCTGTTTTTCAGGTCAGAAAAACTCAAAGAACAGCGAGCGCCGAACGCTTGACGTGCATGACATTGCATCGGCGTCAGCTGCTACATCACCACTGGATCTGGACCAGCACCAGCACTACTGTAGCATGTCAGCAGTACTTGTGTATTGTAGCCATAGAGCTGTATTCTTTATACAGCTCTATGATTGTAGCACTACACTAACTAGCGGCACTAGTAAAAACTATTATAAGTACTACAGTAGCAGCAGCATGCACTAAACGCCTATTACAGGGGAAGTAGAACGCCCTCATGTGTGTGGTGATTTCATGGGAGATTTACACCACGTCCCCATAGAGGAGACTCGTGAGCAAGTCTAGATCTACGTTATCTATTTTTTTTTAAACAGCCAAGAGAAAAAAGCAAACGAGAAAAAAAAATAATAATAACAATACTTTAATTTCTATATCCTACATTAAATGGCTACGGGTCGCGCAATCGGTCTACTAAAAAAGTCTAATTCAAGATTTTTTATACATTTTTTAATATCTAAAACTGTAGACTACCTTAATTTACCGTTGATAAAGACTAAGCCTGCAGGTTCTAAACCTAGAAAGGACAAACAAAAATCCCAATCAGTACTCCTTGTTAAAAATGGTTAATTAATTGTACAAAAAATACATATTATTAATTATAGTTTTTGTACAGTCCGGTAGGCCTATTTTTTTATTGTATGGTGATTGTAGGCCTATCTGTTTTTGAAATAAATTGTAATGACAAGTTGAAATCTTTGAGGAGGGCTAAATTAATTCTACTAATACTATTTTTTACTATTATTATTATTATTATTATTGTTATTATTGTTATTCTTATAATTTAATATTTTTGCTAACCGTGATTTTCCTAAGTCATCATGGTATCGATCTCAATCGCCAAATACACCATAATCGCGCTCTGCGTCGACTGTCCATGTCTAAGCGAACTGGGCGTCAGAGGGTGTCGTGATGTTGATCTCGATCTAACCATGACATGTTGTCTTCGTCTGTCAATCCCTACCTCATTATTAGTAGACTAATTTATTTCGTTTGTCATAAAAGTGCGTGGCGAGTGCCACCCATTCATGATCTGTTCCAAATTCAGATTTCTCGGTCGTATCCGGATACTTTGATCTCTCGACCTTAGTCTGACAGGAGATAGATGCATGCGACACAGTTGTCGTCTCGTCAGTTTGTCGGGTCCTCTAAAAACAAATTTTACAGAGATCAGTGCTTGATTCTAGTGAACACTAACAATATAGTTTAGCTATAATCTCTTTTATAAGCCTATTTGCGCATAATCTCAGTAAAAAGGCCCGAGATCCAACATTCCATACACAAGCTCTAAAAACGTTTTCTTTAAACTTACTGAATAGAAAACCCTCTGGTTAACCCCTCGCCCCCTCCCCGCACCTTCAAGACATGCTCGTGTAATTTACTATACAATTATGAATTTTCTTTTAATAACTTCACCCAATGTTTAAAAAAACAACTTCCGTGACTTCACCCCATACCGTCTATAGAAACACCACAGTTGAATGGCCAGGCCAAGCAAAATATTGTTCTCTGTATCCTACGGTATAGAACGCCGAGCGTTTAAGCAATTTTTTAGGTCTGTTTTGAATGCACCCGTTTTATCACTTTCCGCTTAGAAAAATTAGTATTCAAAATAACTTTACTTATACTACGGCATTGTAATACCGACTAGGCCTAGGCATACAGGTTCGAAAGATATAAAAAGAAACTCTGAAAATAGCAACTAGGCCTATATATTTTATTTGGATTATGGGGGCATGCTTTCTTTCACGGGGCTCTTTGTTTGTCATAAAAAAAACACTTTATTTTATTTTCAATCACAATCCTGCAGCATGTTTTCTCTAGTACATGTAGTAGGCCTAAGCCTTTTTTTTTTAAATATTTTTCGGTGCCCCATTACTCCTGCTGCCGACTTGAACACCAAGTTGGAACGACTAGGCCTATAGTTTCTTCGCACAATTAGACACTTTTATGTTAAAATATACCTACTGTAATGTAAATCAATCAAAGATTGTTATTAATCAGTTCAGTTGAGTTGATAAAACAAAATGTATGACTAAAGGCCTGTGTAAGTATAGTAGGCCTGTGGGCCCAGGCCTTACAGGATGAATTAGACGTAGTCTGGATAGACCTGTGGTGCAATTCTTTCATTTGAAAAGAGACCAAGGCCTACAAATCCTACATGCACGTTTGTGTCGAACTGGTTGATCGAGAACTTCTCTTTGCTCATATTTTTTGGACTTTGAAAGCGAAGCCAAGGATTCCGGGTCCGAGCGTATAAAACAACCACGAGTTACACGCCAGTAGCCCCCCCCCCCCCCTATACGCGTGATGCTGGATATAACTTATCGCTTTTTTCGTATAGAGTTTGTTAATTTTGTCGAGCCACGAGAAGGGCAATTTTTAGCTTAACAATAACGGTTACTTGACTTGAAGCTTGAGTGCGAACTGCCCTAAAGATAATATTAATGATTGACTTGAAATTTGTTGATTCATCCTGCCAGAACTTGAGAATAACATTACAGGCCTACCCACCCACCCCCCTTCCCCCCGGCAGAAGGTTTGAACAACATCCTGCAATACTGTAGGCCTATACACTGTTTTCCACGGCATTCGGGTGGAAAGGAACGTCCTACTTTTACTATAACAACTATAATTAATGTTCAAAGTTTTCCCTTTCTGTTCAACTCAGAATAATGCATTGCTAGGTATGTACAAGACGACTAGGGTGATGCGGGCCTTATCCCCGTTGTGTGCTTCTTTTGCATATTTCTCCGCGCTTCACGAATTGTGTCGATTTCATGACAAGACAGTTTTCTCATAACCTTTTCTCATTGATATTTGTAAGACAATTTTGTGGAGTATTATCATTTTTATGTCAAGTTTTGAATGGTTAAGGTTACACTTTTTGCAAACTATTTTCTTTTACTAAACACTACGTATGCATGATGGTCAAAACAAGTGTGTGGTTTGATTGGACAATTAATACCTCATTTGCATACTGAACAAACAACTACCTTATTTGGTCATGGCGAAAATGTCACGCCATGTAATGTTAACTAACAATATTCCCGCCAACACCTATTGGTTCTGACATGGTAGGCCTGCTCTCACCAGCTGCTTTGCTGTTTGGTAATGTTTTACTGTTAAAGAACCCTTCGGTTTACTATTAGCTCACTGAGTGAAAGTAAAGTTTATTTTTATTTTATCATCTCTTGGTAGACTTTGGAAGTGAAGCAAGGATGTGCTCCGGGTCCGAGCGTTAAAAAACAACCACGAGTTACACGCCATTAGGCCCCATACGCATGATGCAGGATATCACTCGAACGCTTTTTTTCGTAGTTTGTTAATTTTTTGCGAGTCATGGGTGGGCCAATTTTAGCTTATGACTTGAAGCTTGAGTGCGAACTGCCCTAAAGGTAATGTTAATGATTGACTTGGGAGTTGTTGATTCCTACAGACTGGAACTTGAGAATAACATTACAGGCATACCCCTCCCCCGGCAGAAGGTTTGAACAATATCCTGCTAATTAATTAAACACCACTTACCACAAGTTAGTGTAGGTCTTCTGTTTTGGTCCACGGCATTCGGGCAGCTACAGTGAAAAGGAACATCCTACTCTGAAAGTTTGCAATTTACTACAGCTATAATTAATGTTCACACGTACGCATGATGGTCAAAACAAGTGTGCGGCTTGATTGGACAATTAATACCTCATTTGCATACTGACCAAACAATTTACCTTATTTGGTCAGGGCGAAAATGTCACGCCATGTCATGTTAACAAACAATATTCCCGCCAATGGTTTTGACCTGGTAGGCATACTCTCACTAGCTCTAGCTGTTTGGTGATGTTTTACTGTACCTGAGTGAAACTTGAAAGTAAAGTTTATGATTATTTTGTTTTCTATTCAAATAAAAGAGAAAACAAGCGTCGATAATTATACGTTTTTGTTGGTAATGTTAGTGTGCACTGCATGCTACGGCCCGATTTTTTTATTTTTTTTATTTTAATGTTTCTTGCCCAAAATAAAAACATAATAATATTTATTTATATAATGATAAGAAATTAGTAGGGCCTACTCAAAATTGCTCTATGTTTGCTCTATACCATAGTAGGCACAGGCCTAACCTATTTGTTGTTTGCATTAATTTTTTTTAAATCAAACAAGTGGTATCGGTCTGTGTAAAATGTTGTAATGTTCCCCGGCAATGATTGTGCTCGAATTGTTGTACTCAAATTCAGCCGTTGTTTTCGGCGCGGCTTCACCGACTTTTAACGATGGGGGCCGTTTTTCTGCTGGTAATCTTATATACCGCCCTCAACGACTCATTGCTGTTAGTGAAGATGACATCATCCAAATGATGTCATTATCATATCAGAATTCATGAACTGTGTTTTGCTTGGGCAGATGTCGAAAATGATCGTGAAATTTTCTCTGTTTCACACGGTCAATCGTCAAGAAGTCTCATGTTTCCGGCAAGATTTTTGCGTCGACGTTGGGTGTTGGCGGTGATATTCTTTTTTTCGTTGGGTTACTTCATAAATAGTACATTTAATCAGGTAACTATCGTGACAGAAATGTTGTGTTTGTTTGTATTGGTTTTGTTTTTTTACATAGCTAGCTAGCACAGCAGTTCCAGGGCAGAAGCATCAGAGCACAGAGGAATGTCAGACAAGTCGACGGTCAGACAAATCGACTGGGGACAAATCGTCCGTTGAGACAAGTCGACAGTTCAGACAACTCGACGGTTGAGACAAGTCGACTTGGCAGTTGAGACAAGTCGATGGTTAGACTGTCAGAAAGTCCGACCGCTTTTCTTAATTTCCTTTTTGGAGGGGGAAAGGGAAATCTGTAACCGTTGAGAATGTCATCTGTTGATGTTCAGACAACCGACCGGCTCTGATGATAGAACCCGAACTACCGACCGTATTTACAGTACCGTAACTAATTCATATTCATCTTGAAATGTATCATTTCATTGGTGATTGGTGAAGGAAATGCAGTAGCATACTATGTATAATGCTATATAAATGTAGACCCACCAGACCAGTAACTGGGGCGCTGTACTCATTTTTTTTTTTTTTTGACTTGTCAGCCCAGTCACTGCTTGGTCTACTGCTATAATAAATACTAATTTTAAATCAGTAGAATATAATCATGTGGGGGATTTTCTGTAAATAATGGTAAGGCATGTCTGGGAACAAAAGTTTCAGATTTGTGTCTGGAAATTGTTTAAATTGCATGTCTCACTTTTCATTATTTGTTATTTATTATTTTGAAATCGCGGGCTTCCTGGCATATATGCATTTCTTCTACCTGCGATACTGTTCTTCATAGCCACAGTTGAAACAGAAGGTTTCATTGGTTGACTTATGAGTAAGCGGGGTGCAACGCGAGAGCATCAGACTGGGATAAAAGAAAACAATTGACCACTTATTGGCTACACAAAATACATGTCTAAGTGGATGTTTAATCAGAGGAATATTGTCAGATTGGGCGTCATATCATTGTGTGGGGACCCATTCCATCAGCCAGCTACATACAACTGCATGGGGGTAGGCCAACATAAACTGTGTGACTATACCCTTGGCTTTACCGCTGTCTGATGATTTTGAACTTGAAAATGTGTGATGCAGAGCCTTTTTTGTGTAAATAATGAAATCTTTTGTAATTTTCGACAGTACATTTTAGAGCATGCGGGCAGTGGGTGCAAATCTGTACATGTAATGGTCATTTAAGGTTTTTTGACATGCTTGATGATTTGTTGAACTCGGAAATATAGTTTAAATATACTGTGTAATACTGTCCTAATGACACTTACTCCAACGTAACACGCAACTTCGGTCTGCCACGCTTGCCATTTTGGGAGTCAAATTGCCCATAAAAATATGGTAAGCGTGTAAACGCTGCGTAGCCTAATTAAAAGGCACACTACTATTGTTTAACAAATACTTTAAAAAGAGTTTAAAGTTATGATATTTTTTTTGGGGGGGGATTCACAATGATATCTCATGATTAACTCACTTGCATCTACGTAAAGGAAAAACCATGACATGACTTTTTAAAGTATTAACTAGGAAAAAGTTGACCTTGGGCCAAACTAGAGTTTTTGCATTACTTGGAGATAATCATACTTTTTGTTTCAATTAGGCCGTCCCGATTGGTGTGATCAGTGACAGATTTGAGGACCTCCCACACACAACTCTGCAGCTTCAATTGAGGTCACGTGTTGAGATTGTTGACAAAAACAACTCGTCGTCCTGCCTTAACTCAAAACAAGGGCACACCTTAGTTGTTGACAATAGAGGTGAGTGATGAGTGATCTGTCACACAAAGGTTTTTAAAGGAATGGAAACCGTCAATAACTGTTTCATTCTAATTTTTTCATTTATATTGTGCTTAATATGTTGAAAGTTATGTGGCATCCGTTTTGCTTTACTGGTTAGCAGTGGCAATGAAATACAAATTTCCAAGGGCAGCTTTGTAAACAGAAAACAGAGTGCTCCCCATGCACAAGCTAGCGTATTGGGTCGATACGCATTGAATTACGGGCTGACACGCTGGAATTACGGCCGATATGCAAAAATAAGAAATAAATAAAACATTAAATAATCCATTTTAAATGATCCAGATTTCACAATCTGACAATAGATCTTTTCAAACCAAATATAAACATCAAATAAAAACATTCCAAGGACCTGGTTTCAATTCAGCGTGCTTCGGCCACACTTTCAAAATTTGGGTCCAAAATGCCCCACAGTTTTGACAAATCCTGTGGAGAACCCTGGAATATATATCTGCTCACTGCTTAGAGGCTTTATGAGATTTGACCTAAACATCACTCTTCTATGTGTCTCTTTCTTTTGTCATCTGCAGGTTTTGTGTGTCCAAGGAAAGCTGTTCTGGTCAACAACTGCTGCGACCCTGAGTCCGAGTCTTCAGTACTTTACTCTTGCAGCTCCTGCCGAGACGACACCAACTGCTGCTCGATTTATGAGGACTGTGTGTCCTGCTGTATGCATCCTGAGAAGGTAAGTTTAGGGTTTATTGGTTTCTTGTTGGTACATGTTGTTTGTAGCACAGGTGTTTTTGCTACGAATGCACTGTGCCTCCAACATACACGGTACAGTATGTGTTTGTGTTGTAAAGGGCCTTGTCACACAGGGCAACTTTTACTGGCAACATGGAGGCAACCAACTGCACCACATGCAAAAGAAACACTTTGTTAGCACAGGAGTTATTTTTCTAACAATTTCTTACAATCCTCAAGAAAATCTGGTGAAAATTGAAATGTGAATGCCTTTTCTTCTTGGAGATTGCCTGGAACTGGTTGCCTGTACACTGCCTTGTGTGACATGGTCCTATAGTACATTACCATGTTTCAGTTTTACTGCTTATAGACAAGGCTGTACATTTGTTATACATGTAGCAATCCCCTCTATTGATCGCTTATTGTCAGTTGGATTTACATTCCATTTCCAAGATTTCCTGTGGCCTCTGTGGTCATACACCACAGGGGTTGGAGATGTAAGATCCATCCTTGCTCCCATCAAAGCCTTTCAACTGTTTCTTTTCTTACAGGAGGCATTACTTCAAGGTGTTCTAGGTAAGGCTAGCAACACCTTAAAGCTGCTGCTAAAGGCTGTCACGAATCACTACGAGCTTTGCCTAACCAAGTGCCGTACTTCTTCTGAGGTATGTCTAACCAGCAAAGATCAAATCTCTTTCCAGTTGTATCATAGAAATAGAGCCCTGAGAAGGGCTAGCCTTGGAGAAGGGCTCTAAGACCAATTAATCCCGCAATTTCTTTTTAATAACTTCACCTATAAATGTCTACAGCGGGACACAAAGTGCCCTCTAGGTCAGCAGTATCCAAGTTTTATTTCTTTGGATTGTTTCTAGCCCTAGATATACATGATATGGGACTCTTCTTCTGTGCTGTACACAGATACAAAGTCCTTGATGTGAGGGCCCATTTCCGGGGCGGAAAAATTTTAGAGCTCCATAATTCAAAACTTACCTGTAAGAAGCTACTAGTCTCACCGGATTAACATTCCATGGCTGCATGCAATTTTGGTTGGTGGGTTTTGGATGTCAGATATGCCTCATAAATCCATCATTTTCGGGAAATAATTCAGCTCTCAACGCTAAAAAGTTTATGTTTTGTTCGGTCTCTCAAACATGCATTCCTTGGGTATGCGTACCTAGCGTGTTGGCACAGGGGTGTTGCGCGTATTTTGTCCATATGTATAGCACTGTGAGGTCAGTGTACGTTAATGCGCAAACACAAGCATACTAGGTTTGCGCGATGAACTGTGTTTGAAGTTTGCAGAAATGTTGGGGCTGAGTTATTTCTTTGGTTTCTTCCTCATGCAGCTAACTCTTTCAACTCAAATGTCAGTAATTACACATATGATGTACTATGTTTAATCAAAACTAAGTCAGTTTGTTTTTTACTTTCTTCCAGAGCGTACAACACGAAAATACATACAGAGATCCAATTGGCAAACACTGCTACGGACAGAGCCCCCCTAAACTTCTGCCACCTGGATAAAGCATGTGTTATCACCAACACACAGAGGAACCGAAAGGAAACTAGAGGCCAAGGCACCTCTGCAGAAAGAATCCCCAACACCCCCCGTTCTGCCCCTTGGATAAAACGTGCCTTTAACACACCGAAGACCGGAGAGGATTCCAGAGGGAGAACATTTATTTTGGTTGGCGGCTTTCTTCTAAGCAATACCACTGACAAGGAGATTCAACTTTGCTGGTGATGGGACTGGTTAGCTTGGTTAGTGGTACCTGTATATCTGTAATCAACAAACCTGCCAAACTTGATATGTACACGCTGGAAATCGCTTGAAGGAAATACTTGATCAAAGTATTTTGTGCATACCTGACGGATGGTCACAGCCATTCAACTGTGAATGTTTCGCAGTTGCTGCTAACTTAGATGTAGATGAACTGTCGTACTGCATTTAAATAAGGTCCCAGAACTACATGTTACTGAACATCGGATCATGTATCTTTACTGTTTTGGTAACTTATTCCATGTATTCAGGTTGAGATAAAACTGTTCGAATGCTTTGCATGACATGTGCAATATTCTGTGGAACTGCTACTTAAGAACTTAAACCATTATTTTTGGATTTAAAAGACAACAATTTATCATTATAAATCCTGTAATTGTACTACTGTAACTCCTGAAAGGAGTGGATGAGTGCCAAAGTATTTTGGTCGTCGAATTTGAAATGGAGGGCAAAACTGGATTGACCTTGCCACAAGGGCTTTCTGAGCACAGTAGACATCAGCCTTTCAACTTGCACTGGTTGGATTCTGCATTGCATGAGACGCTTTTACCAGGGTCACCATGGGAAAAGGTCAGTCATGTGACCTCATCTCTTTGTTTCTACTCACATCTTTGATACTCTTGTCTGTTTGTTGTTCGAAAGTTTCTTTAGCACTGGTATTTGCTGTTTAAAAATAGATATATTTCCAACTGGATGTAGTGGGAAGATGTAAAATATTTATATTTTTCAAGGAAAATAGAAATTGACATATAGCAAACTTTAGGGGGATTTGTTTGTTTTACTTGAAACGTGTGATATATTATGTCTCAGAAGTTAGAATTTGTCAATAATCTTCCACAAAGAAACTGTTGTCTGTGAAATACAGGCATAGAAAATATCGGTAGCAGTTGATGAACATTTGGGCCCTATTTGAAACCATGGTTTCCGACATGGCTTCCTCCGGCTTAGGCTCCATCAGCTATTTTGAAAACATGGGCTTTTGGTAGGTGGCTTCAAACAGGAGGATGGATACTAAGCCAAAGCCGAAGCTGTGGTTTTGAAAAAGCCAACATGTAGGTAAACCCAGGATTGAACTTCAAGCTTACAACCATGTACTGTACAGTGTGTGGTAGTGAGTGATCAGTCAGTGTCCAACTATGCTATATATTGTCTTCATTCCATCTCTCTGTACTAACAGACCTCACAATTTCTAACTTAAATCGTTCCAGTAGATTTCACTGTTGCTAAAAAAAGTTGATTCTTTAATTAAGCCTGGTTCATATTTCACGCAAAAGCGAATGCAAAGCATATTTTGGTGACGCAGTAATTCAGTACGTGCTGTTTCTCAATTGTGACAGACAGTGTAAGAAAATTCGCTTCACTGTCGAAATTCGCGTGAAGTATGAACCGGGCTTCAGTTTGTCACTTCATGTTTGTTACACATGTACACGTACACATACTTGCCTTTGTATGTTTGTCATGCCTACATGTAGATGTACTGTTTTATAATGTTTTTGGATTCCATTTGAGGTGAGAGATTTAACAATTTTAAACCCAACATGAACATTTGGCTGTAAAACCCAACCTGTATTGTTGTTAAACCACTCCTGGTTATCCAACTAAAACTTAACACATTAACCCTTCCCTTTATACCCCAGGCGTCTTTTATTTGAAAGAAAAATCAATAAGAAATGGGTCATTACTTACTTTGCTGTAAAACAATATCCTCAAGGTGATACTAGAGTTTGTAAAATAAGCCTTTGAACAAGAGCTTTCTTTTATAAAAATGTGTGCTTCATGCTCGAGTAGTCAAACAATACTACCAGCGGTTGTTTTTATTAATGTCAAAACAATTCGGTAACCAGAGGGTTAATGTGCATAAATATTACTACGTTCCATGATAAGTGGTTTATTTGGACATGATGCAGTACTCAATCCATCAAACTCATGTTGAGTTGAGAGTTTGGCTTTTGGAGAAATTCAGGTACATAGTACCCCTAAAGCTTTGTTGAAATTATGGTTTGATATTGAATTATTAACGAATAAATACACGTACATTTAATCTATACATGTGCATCGTGCATGTGGAAAACAGAATAAAACATGTTCTACAGTTTTGTTTGTACTTACACTCCTGTTGTGTTTTGTGATCTTTTTGTGTAGTGCAGAACATTCCGTAAAGGGGCTGTGTCGTCACGATTATGGGAGGCCTGTGGCTGTGCATGGAAAGATGAACTCTCACCCAGATACTGCACACATGCGTGCTTGCGGTCAAATCACAAAGGGTGCCGTCCTTGTCAAACTGTGATGTGACTGTTGGCGCACACTAGCACATATTAACTGGGTTATTCCATTTACTGCTATAATCATGACGACACGGCCCCTTTAAACTTTGCTGCAGGAAACTACATGCATGCGCTTACTTAAAGCATTTTTTAACCAACTGTAGATTTGGCCATTTGGCAGTTTGGTTGAGTGAATTACGTGTACATTTTCTACATTGTATTGTAATTCGGCGATGAAATTTATAAGGTCAGCAGACACAATTTACGAAAAATCACCAAATTTAATTTGACCCTGGAGCCCCTCTTTAAAGGCATGGTAAACCTTTGGTACTTGGAACCGTACATTTGTCTCAATCCTATATAATTGTAGATACATATACCATAAAATTAACCTCTGAAAATTTCGTTTTAAAAGATGTTGGCGTTCTTGAGATATCGGCGAAAATCTGGATCCAGAAGTGCTGAAACTGCATGTTTTTCATTACATGAAAAAGGCTTCATGCCTGAAGCCTTTCTCAGATTCAAATATTTCAACTCTTTTTCAAAAACTACGTTACTTCAAAGGGAGTTGTTTCTCACAATGTTTTATACTATCAACAGCTCTCCGTTGCTCCTAGTCCTTACCAAGTAAGTTTTTATGGTCATTTATTTTTGGAGTAATTACCAAAAGTATCCCCTGCCTTTAACTGTTGATTTTTAAGTTTGTAAATGTTGGCAGATTTTGTTATTCTCTTTGAGAAAATGAAAGAAGCAAATAGTTATTTTTGAGAGCCCTATCTCCACCGTGCCAGAACTTGGAATCTGATTTGACTAGACTGTACCCTTGTGATACATGTAGGTGCATGCTTGTGTCAGCGAGAAACTAGCGCAGAGTCTTGAGTCGGACCTTTCTGCTGATGGTGACGGCAAACAGGTGATCATGCAGCTTCTTGGACCGCTGTTCATCAATCGCTTCATGGACAATGTGCTGCAAAATGAAAATTTCCAGGTGGGTTGGTCTTTGTATTGATCTTCGATGAAACCCACTATTGTTTTCTGTCTGTGTGGGTTTGTGGTATTGGTCCCCTAATTTATAGTACAGGTCGACTATAGAGGTATTTAAGTAGTAGTGTTATTTATTTGGCCAAAAATTCCAACAAACGTACAAGAATATAAGGAATTAATATGTGTGTAAGTTGTACATTCAAATATTGAGAAGAGTAGAACAAGTGTAAACCAAACATAGGTAAAGGAAGGTCAAGGGTAAATAATTTTATGTAGTTTTTTCAAACTGATGTCCTCCACAAGGCTCTCTTGTACTTGAACAAGAGAGTTTTTAAATTGCAAGGATGAGTGTCAACATTCATGTTCACTAAAGTTTCCACATTGCCGACATGTATTGTACATGTCCATACACTATGTGTGAAATGCCTCTGTTGCCTTGGTCTTAGCCTTGGTGCTCCTTTAAAAATTTCCCGTAGACTTGAGATTTCGCAATTGAAGTGCCCTTTGACATGTTTGAAAATATAAAAGGCCATACTGCTTCAAAGATGAAATTCAAGGCCTGCCACTTAATCACATACTGAAATCCACTATTTGTTAAGGATCCTACCGACATGAATGAGATTGATGCTGAGGCAAAGAAAAGCCACCATCGCTCTACGCAGCTCCTCGTCCGTGAGAAATTAGACCAAACACTCAAAGAACTCGGATATATCCCTCCGCCATCCAGTAGTACCTCATCCACACCGTTACCCCAGGGGCAGACAGATGAACGGGACCAGGGAATGACGGAAATGGATGCGTTCCTTGATTACGCAAGGAAAATCTTCAAGAACGGGTTGGAAAGGGAACTAGTGATCATGGAGAGATCCACAGCTAAGAAAGGTAACCATTGAACATGTAGAGTAGGTGTATAATGCTGTTTTGGATTAAGCCAGTTTCATTGTGTACCGTCTTTGTGGAAAATGTACTCAGGTTGGTTTGGACAGGTCCTAATGGATTTCAAGATTTAATGTTTTCTCCAAAAGATAATTTTTTAAGGCTGAATTGTTTCTTGGGGTGTTTCCAGTGAGGATTTTGATGACAATTGGCACAAACTTCAGGTCATTATCAACAGTGTACAATTTTTTACACATACATGTAACACAAGGGCTTTTTCCAAACCTCACCTTAGGCTCCTCTTCTGGCTCCAGGCTCCATTTGATGTTTGAACCATTATGCAAACTCCACACTCCTCAAAATAATGATAATAATAATATGCAATAGCACTTCATCACACCCGATGGGCATCTCAAAGTGCTCAGTATTATTATTATTTTTTTTTCCTGCAAGGTATGCGGAGCTATGTTTTTGAAGTATGAGACATGCTCCTTTACATCTATAGCATGGCACCATGTAACGGTTTACAAGGTGCTGTGGCGCAATCTGCAGCCGATCAAACCAGGAACACCGGGGTGAACCCCTTCTCTTTTCAATAAGTGCACTGCGTTCTTTTACATGCATCCGAAGGACGTAGCAATAATGGTTAAGTGTCTTGCTTAAGGACACAACTGTCACGACCGGGACTCCAACCCACACTCTGCTGATCAGAAACACTAGAGCTTGAGTCTGGTGTTCTTATTCGCTCGGCCACGACATGCCACAAATTGATGATAGAGCTCAAGCTGGAGCCGGAACCAGAGCCAGAGCCCAAGGCGAGGTGAAAAAGGGCCTTATGATTATGTGCTGGGCTTTTTGTTAAGAAAAAGACTCCCTAAACCGGCAAATAAACTGCTACTGCTCTGAATTACCAAGATGACATTTGCATCATACTTTTGTCACTTTCAGCCAATTCGGAGGAATCAAAGGGGCCAAAGCTCTCCAGCCGCACCAGTGATCATCTCGGTAAATCCTTGCATGCAATTCTCCAGCGCGACCCGAGTCGACTCGATGAAGTCTGCCGTCGAATTTCAGGGCAGCAACTACCAGAGACATTGCGTGGTTACTTATGGGCTGAGATTCTTCTGAGAATGGTGGATGATGGAGCAGGAAATAGAGACAAGTGAGAGATTTCAGAATAATCCATCACAAGGTTAAAAATTTCAAGCTTGGGATTTTGTTTAATTGGTATTGTAGGGAAAGTGTGAGGACCTGGTCTTCATTGCATATTGATGACTGGGTTGAGTGCTGGCCGCTGCCAATGGATTGAGCCAAAGACCCCCAACCAAGGTCATTACCAAGCGGTGAATACCAAGTCATCACACTGTTATTCCCAATAATAAATACCTATTTAACAAGCAAAAAAAAGTGTAAAATTGCACTGAAATTGTGACTTTGCTTTTGGTGATTTAGACTTTTTGCACTCATGTTCAAGGGCTGTATCTTTAGGTACCGAGTCTCTTGCACAGGAATTAATAAAGTATTTTTGAGAACGAGACTATGAGCTCTGGAAAAATTAACAATCATGATTTAAATACTTGGTGTTCTGCTTCAATACGCATGAGGTTGATTTGTACAATTTAAACATGGATGTGCGCAACAGCTTACCAAAATAGACCGATCCATTAAGCCCCGCCCCTAAACATATAGACCAATCACAGCATTGGCTACATCTTCACTGTACACGTGGGCAGCACAATGTGCGTATCTTCAATGCCACACTGCATGACATGAACGCGCATGCTATTAGTACACACACACATGCTTACATTTTCTAACAGGATTTTAATCGTGTCGGACTCGTGTTGGACTTTTCTTGGTGTAGCCAAGACTGTGATTGGTCAACACGTAAAGGGTGGGGCTTAATGGATCGGTCTATTGATGCATGGGCCCTTTTCAAAACCACAGCTTGGGCTTGGGCTCCATCAGTAATTTTGAAAAAGTATACTTTCGATACAAGACTTCAAACAGGCGGACAGGACCTAAGCTGCAGCTGAAGCCTAAGCATTGGTTCAAAATGGCCATACTCTACATAAACTCTCTGTGGTATTTATGACCAAAAGTAAAATTTGCATGATTCTAAATGAATTAGGCCTATTTTGTAAGAAAATTCCCCATACGATTAACTGCCCAAAGTTATAACCTATACCATGAACACAGTCATATCTGACTGAAAGCTGACAAATGTAACTCATTTTTCACTCAGACCTTCTGAGAAGATGACCCGTAAGAAGTTCGCCAAAGCCGTGTCAAAGGGCAAAGTTGACTTGAAGACCACAAGGGCAACAGAGTGCCCAATTGGTGGTCTGATTGAAACAGCTGTGAATGAGGTAAAAACCCCTATAACATCCCTGCATTTTTCAATTGTAAACTCTTTGTTTCACTCACTATTTTGCTTGCCCGTTTGTTTGCCCTTTCTTTGTCATGTTTGTAGTGTTCCTGCAGCAAGCTTTTCTTTCTGAACATTATGGCCCCTTGTATCAATGGACCTTTCCCATGAAATATGTAAATTGAACATCGCGCGTGTGCACTTACATTTTGAGTGCCAAAACTTGGGGAACAGTGTGCCCTTTTGTATGGGACTGATGGAAGCGTGACGCGTGACATTTTTATGGTGTTTGCCAACCAACAGGGTCTGTACACATGCATGAATGTAATTAGCATATTTCATGGGAAAGGTCATTTTGTCATGTCTGCTGATTTCTTAACTGTTTTGCCTCCTTGGCTATTGATTTGATATATCCTTTGTTTTTGAAGTTTTGTTTTTTACTGTAGGCTATTTGTTGATTTAACTTTATGATAGAAAAAGTCAATGGAATTGAATTATCTTCAGGGAAATGTGAGACTTTTGTCTGAATTCAGACCTTTTATGAAAGCTTTCTTGGATAAGAGGAATTCAATTTCAATTTCAATTTCAATTTATTTATTCGTCATGTTACATACATGAGATTTGTTATCCTTTGCACAGCAGTAAAACTAATTCTGTTCATTCAAACATGTTGAGAAGTTGAATTTTGTTTCCTTTACTTAAAAGAAGCATCCAAGATACCACAGATAAAAGACATACATATACACACATACACAAACAGATATTGTAATGTTATTTTAATGGCTGAGTAATGCATGGAACACTGTCACTCTCCCACTCTGGTTCTAGAAATTTGACACAACACCGTGTATGGAGACCTACAGACTGGATAAAGTCTGTGCCCAGGCTAGGGAAGCACTGAATGTCTTGTACACGTACAACAGAAGCTATGAGCCATTTCTCATATCCTGGCTCTTCCCTCTCCAGCTGGCATTCCAGGACGGCCAACAAAAAGGTAAAATATTGATGTGTTTATCACAAAACCACAAGACACAATCTTGTTGCACTTACTTGTTAATTGCAAGAGCACAAAATGTGTTTTGTACCCAGTTCTCAACTAAATAGATGCAACACAACATTTTGTAACTTTGTGTATGTAACCATAATATGTAACACATGTGTTGGAATTTTGTGGCCGAGCAGATGTCTTTCTAGTGCACTGGCCTCAAGTTCTGGTATTGTAGAGGGCGGTGTTTGAAGATGCTGCCTGCGGTTGTCTCCGTCTCTGCGGCTGTCTCCGTCTACATTTCGTTTTTAAATCTCATCTCATCGGCATCCGCTGCCTTTCGTTTATGGTTTTTCTTCACGGCTTGTGTTTTTTGATGTACTTTTCTACCTGAATGTGAACATTCTTCTGGAACTTTCCATTAGAACTATGTTTTTGTCATCATTTTTATGGATCAACCATCTAGCCTTGCATGATGGCAGCCACACCTTAACGTGTATCAACAAGCTACATGTTTTTGATCTTCCTTCTATTGCGACTGGTTCCATTTATACGAACCCAAACGATCACCTTCGTCTTGAAACCATTGTCTGCATTATCAGGATTGACAACCCAAGAATCAAAAATGTTTATTTATTTTGTTGGCAGAGGAGCATCCCTATGAGTTAGCCCTATACCTTAACCTCCTGCAGACATATGCATTCCCTAAATGGCCAGAGGTGTTTGGTATAGCAGAGCAAGCCATGGCCCGGCTGCAGGCTGCTGATGGGGATCTGTATAACCACTTACAAGAATGTGCAATCAAGAATGTCAAACTTGACCCCAAGGTAAGATAATTAGCTACACACGGTTTGTGTCAAGTTTCACGGACATCATGAACAAGTGTGGGTATTAGAAAAAATCAAAATGGCCGGACCCTAACTTGTAAACTTTGCTTCATTGTGGGTTTGATTTTCTCGTGAGAAACTCACTGGAGACAGATGTTACAACCAAAACACGACACTTTATAAAGTGAACCAGATTAGTGTTTTGATAATTTGTACACTAGCATAGTGCAGAAATCTTGCAATTTCTCTCATTCAAATCCGTTTGGTCCAAAAGGAAGCTTGAATTGAAGGGGTTAATAGGTGAACTATGAAAATAAAACTTCACATAAAATTAACATCTTTTTCCATTCAACCCAATGTAACCAGACAGACTTAAGGGTATAAGCTGATAATAGTCTGGTGCTTTTTTAATGAAATGAGGCAAGAACTATCAAAGCACTGTGCATCCAGGGAACCTGACGAAGACGGCCATGTTCTAAAAAAATAAAAGGTCCATTTCCAATCTGACACCCTTCAATTTCCTTATTTATTTTTGTATCAGGAATTCCTGGTCCACATGATAGATGCTGAGAAGAGGAAAGCCGCTGCTTTGAGTTGGAGCACCAATGCTAACGATGCAATGACTGCTACCTCAAAAGAGCTCCTTGCCAATCCCATTATGTTCCTACGCAAGTGGATTGGAGAGGTAAAGAATATACATCCCATTCTTAAAATCTGCCTTGTAATTGGCTTAGAGCGTGTCAGATGATATATCCTATTTTAATAGTAAGCCTTGTGAGCACAATGCACTATATCCATAGCAACCAATGTACTATACCTGTAGCAACCAGTGTGTTGTACCCATAGCAACCAATGTACTATACCTGTAGCAACCTGTGTACTATACCCATAGCAACCAATGTACTATACCCGTAGCAACCTGTGTACTATACCCATAGAAACGGCAGCTTATTGGTACCTAGACATCTATGCTAGTGTATTGAATGGAGTGTTATAAAATGGAAATTGGCTGCTTCTATACTCGTGCTGTGGTTAAAACTATGACTCCGTCTGTGATCCTCGGCGGGTTTTATTTGCCCCCGGCTTCGCCTTGGGAAAATAGAATGTGCTATTATCTAAAAGCAGGGAAGTAAACAGAGGAATTATAAGTTGTAAAGTACATGGCTTTATAAAGAACCAGCAATAGAGCTGTGTTATAAAGTGACCTCATTGACAGTCCATATACATGCACATAGGAACCGGGGGGGGGGGCCAATGCCCCCCCCCTGAAAATGTGGTGGGGGGCCGGGCCCCGAATCCCCCTTAAAAAAGAAAAATATTATATTAAATGTTAATTTTAGTGGTACAAAAATGTACCTTTCTTTTTCATTAAATTGTCCTTCAGCATTGATAAAAAATGTGTTTACAAAAAAAATGCACTCCATGGGCCCTTTAACCTTGAAGGGTGCTGAAATGTTAAAATATCTGTTGCTCAAAATGTGTTCCAGTGAGGCTTATAATGCACTGCAGAGCATCAAGCCTTACAAACATTTCCTGGGGCCCTTAATCGGGCCCCGGACCCCCACGCCTTACAGGCTTTGCCCTCGCATGCCTTGGACTCCCCACGGAGAGATTTCATTTTCTGGCTCCCCCTGGTGGAATCATTTTCCTGCGTGCCTGATATTTTGCAGTTGTAAAAGATAGATGTTGTGAAAGGTTTTTATGGTGATATGATGTCTTTTCATTGACATGGCAATATTATTTATTTGAAGGGATTTGTGTGTGTACTGAAGACACAAGCAGTGATATACGTCTGGGATCAGTGCTTCACCAGTAGATGGAACCGGCTAGTATTTGAGGATGTCTGTCTCGCTCTCCTCCTTTTACTGAAAGAGAAATTCATGAAAGCTGTGGACTACCACCAGATGAGACAGGTATAATTTATACAGATGCAGCCATCTTTGTAATTCCCTATATACCCGTTAAAAAGTTAGTGTGTATTCTCGTAATGTTATAAGAGACCAGACTAATTTTTCATCCCAGCCTCTGTTTGGTTAGGTCGTGTCTGAATTAGAGGTTGGGGATGCGGCTTGCGTGAACATGCGTTGAAGCTTAATAGGAGGCCCTAGCAACACCGCTAGCAGCCATAGCCGCAGCGGCCACTTCTGACACGGCCTGACTCTGACTGACATAAATACAAGCTCACAGCACCTTGATAAAAGACCACAGGATGATCAAAGCGAAAGCTTTTGAGTTTCAATCTGGAAGCTCACAATGCATTTCCAGATGCTGTAAGTTTTTGTTTGTTTCTTGTTTCAGGTTTTTCTGAGTGAACCCTTTTACGTGCTCACTCTTGACCTTGTAAGAACATATCAAGATATTCAAGCTGGTAAAACGCCAACTGCTTTGCCCGCTGTTAACAGGAGAACACCTCAGTAAGTATTTTCCACCTTACTTCCCACCTCTTCAGCTAGTGGACTTAATTGTTGTTATTTATCTAAACAGACAGTTCCCAATCGACGTCAAACAGTGTAAAGTCGGCCATTTTTACAGGTAATGATGATAGTCATTTTTTTTTAAGTCCTTTTTTTTCAACTAAGCATTATGTGTAAATACCACGTGGTATGCGTAAGTTTTACCAAATTCCTTGCATGATTGCTTGGTGAACCAGTTAGCTGCATTGACAAATTTGAACGCTTGACCAATACCAATGTTGGCTGTAAAATCTATTGGGAACTATCTATAGTAATTTCTTGATGATCATGGCTTCAAAGACCAAAAAGGACTGTCAAGTGATAGATATGTTTTTTGTTAATTTGAATCTTCTTTCTCGTTCTCAAAGATTGCGTGAGCCGTCAGCTACTAAACCAGCCCAAGAGCCTGAGGCTGAGGACATTTCTGAAGCCCCGAACGAAGAGGAAGCATTTCAACCAATCGAACAAGCATCTGAATCCCCGTCTGAAGCCCCATCAGAAGCACCTCAACTGATACCGGAACCATCTGAACAGCACATCAAACTGTCTAAAGCAGGCCTGAAAAATATTGGTCTGAAGCTTAAATGGAACCTAACAACAAGTCAGGTAGCGTTGAAGCGACTTAACTTAACTATCATACATTATCTGTATATATTACCAATACATAGGTACATGTACCTAAACAGAAAGGGACCGCACCATTTACCTCCAAGCCCCAGTTTCCTCAAATTGGTTTGATTGTGAAAAACAAGATGACTTCATTAGGGTAACGGTCCATTGAACTTTAAGTGAATGCTCATACGTGTATGTTGGTTTGTCGACCCGGTGTTTGGACTTGGTTTTAGTCAGCAATGTCTCAATTGGTTTTGTACACGTAAGTGAAGCGAGGATGTCCTCGGTCTGTCCAAACACCAGGATCACTTTTGTTAAAGTCATCGGTGTCATTGGGTAGACATGCTCACACACATGTTTGTCGACCCGGTAAATCAAGGACTTCTCTTTGTTCTTGCATTGTTTGTACCTTCTTTTTTTAGCTACATCTCCATTGGTTTTGTACATGAAAGTGAAGCGAGCACGTCATCAGTCTTTCAAAACTCTTGATCCCATTTGTTGAAGCCCTCATTTTCAACTGGTAGACTTGCTCACATACACACACTCTCCCCCCTCCCCCCTCCTCTCTCGCTGTCTCTGATTTGATATTGTTTACCCTGTACACAATGCTGAAATACTGCCATTCGTAAACTGATAACCTTTACAACTGACTTGGATCTTTTAATTTCCTAAATAAGAATGAACACACATTTTTGGACTACTGTTTTGTTGTGAACATGACTACCAACAAATTTAACATGATAACATTTTCACATGTTGGTTGAAGGACGTTTTTATTGAAAACTAGAGAGGATAAGAATGAATGTACTTGTACTCTTCCAAAATAGTGAATATGTACAAAAAAAGTTGTATCATATCACGGGGTGTGATCCCTGGCTACACGGCAGTAGCCTGTTGAATGGCTTCTGATTGGCACCCCCCGAACAAAGATATTGACAAAATAGGGAGACCGCCACATTAGGGCTGGATAGCTCAGTTGGTAGAGCGTAGGTACGTTAAGCCGGTGGTCGCGGGTTCAAATCCCGCTCCAGTCAATTTTTCTTTGTTCACCCAAAAATTGATTTATAAAAAAAAATTATTACATGTAGTCCTCTTTATTACCACAGTTGGCCGACTTCCAAACTGAAAAGCTCTTTGTCACCGTCAGCCTTATCCTCAATGGCAAGACTGTACAAACCAAGGACTGCGAGTCGGTATTCATATCATCATTTGCAACCGACGGGCAAAGCAGTACCGTAGAAGCAGCCACTGCACAGACCCCTAAGCATCGGGTGGCCGTTCCAGTCCCTCAGGTTGTGTTTGACGAAGTGGATACATTGGAGGTTGTAGAGCATGGTAGCATTGCAGAGCCTCATGTTGTACTGGCAATCCAGTACGGGACCACATCAGACGAGGGTAGAGGTCAGCAGTTTCAAAACTTAGTTGAACATATGTATTAAAGGGGCACGTTGCTTTTGTTATGAAATGAATATGTGTGGAAAGATATTTTAAAAGTAGAAAGTGATTCGCATAAATGTCCCTTGAAATTGTGTGTTTTTTTTTTTTATTTCGTGACAAAATCATTTTCTTTTCCCCTATTTATCAGAGGATAGCCAGGTGGATAGTAAAAATGCCATTGGATGGGCCCTGATTCCTGTCTATCAAAAGAAACCAGGAACTCCCCCAAATGGCGAGGATGGTGGGGTAGCCCAGACATCAACTTGGCTCTTTAGTGAGGGGGAACAGACCGTACCATTGTACTTTGGGGAGGTACCAGAAGATGTAACAGCTGAGGGAGCAAAGAAGGAATTCCCTGAGGAAGGTATAAAGTGATATTATTATAACCTTTTCTTGATGTTGTTTACACACATGTGTATGTATGTCGACACAGCAGAGCAATGATTTTTTACATTACGGAGATACAACTTGTGCACTTTAGCCTGTTGGTCCTGTATCTGAATGAATGCGGAGAACAAAATCAGTCAGCAAATTGGCTTCCATACCCCCCCCCCCCTCCAAACAAAAAAAAGAAGCCATGTGGCAATTTTGCTTCTCTTTGTACAACCCTCTGCCCTCCACCAAAATAAGAACAGTTTTTTTGCACCCTTGATGCCTGGCAGCTCATTCCAACAGAACTAACAGTTTTTGATAGATTTAATTGATGTAGTAATTGCATTGGAGATGAAGAATATTATTTTGGTTTTACTCTTACACCAATGTGTGATTAGCACTGCAGACTCAATGCTGTCTGACTCCTGTGAGGGAAAAAAATCCACAGGCTACTTGGGTGTACTTGGGTGGGATTCGAACCATAGATCACATATCCTAGAGCAGATATCTTAACTGCTAGACCACCGAGCGTGGCTGGTGATAAGAGGCCAGTTCAATTCCTTTCTTATTAGCTACTTCAATTTTTGCATCAGGGATTTGACCAGGAGTTTCCATGTGATCTACACTCTCCACATTATACTTTTTCCCCTATTTCTTGCAGATATTTTACGGGTTGGATCAGAGATAATCGTAACAGTGTTTGATGGTGAAGAACCTCCTGAAACTACTGAGAAGTAAGCACAACTCTGGGTGTCATTGTGAAAAATGCAACTCCTCCAAAATTTCTGTACATTTGTTATGTGCCATTTTGTTCATTGGTGATTTGCTTATTTGTTTTCGAGAAATTAGTTTGTTTTATTTTGTGTTTGTTCTTATCTTTTGGTGTGCAGTTTTGTAAAAGTAAAAGTTTCCTAAATAAATTCAATTTGTAATACTGGTAGCTTAATTTTCTTCATTTGCTATTAATTTGATGTATTTAATATTAAATCAGTTTGAATTGACTATGTGTATGATACATCTTTGAATTTGTACCTCTCATCAGTGAAGAGCCCCCGCCTCCCACTGCCGATGAAGAGGAGCCAGAGGTGGATGATGATCTGGACCCAGTCTGGGTCAAACATGACCCCAGTAAGGCTGAGCCACACACTGCGATTCTTGCTGCAAAGGGGTTTGACCTGTATATAGACGGAGTACGATTCCTGCCAGATAATGCAACCATTTGTAAGGTCAGTTATCTCTGGATGAAAACATGACTGTTTGATTAGTTCTTTTGTACAGTGAGAACTAGTTTAATTTAAAAAGTCATTCCACGAATGAAACTTTTCTTTGTAACTATCAGATTGAAGCACCAGCCCAACATTGGTATAAAGAAAAACATCATTGATTTACATGTACCTTAAATGGTATAAAGATAATGATGGTAGAAAACTTTTCTTGAAATATTACTGCCCGAAGTGTTATCGTTTTTAAATAATAAATGAAACAAGATGTCTCAATGAGAGGAAAATTATAGGAATGTGTACAAAAATGCTGTACATTTTTACTGTTTTCTCACAAATGGAACAACGAAATGAGCTGACATTTTCACAGGTTTATTTTTATTACAAATATCTTGATTTGTGCAAAAAATGGAATCATTTACAGTCACTTTACAAATGTTGAGCTGGGGCTTTAAACATGTTAAAGGGGCTGTGTGTCGTCATGATTATAGCAGGCCTGTGGCTGTGCATGGAAAGATGAACTCTCACCCAGATACTGCACACACGCACGATTGTGGTCGAAACCACAAAGGGTGCCATCTTGTCAAACTGTGATATGTCCGCTGGCACGAACGCGCACAGAGTAACTGGATTATTCCATTTACGGCTATAATCATGATGACACAGCCCATTAAAGTGATGTTTCAATATTGTTTGGAAATGACAGGTTACTGGTCGAGTTGTTCTACCCGTCTCGAAGGACCGTTCAGACATAGCAGCCTTTTCCCTGCTGGATACCGCTTCTCGATGTCCCAAGTTCCACTTCTGCTACAATGTAAGCACTGCTGAGGTAACTAATTTGACGGTGCTCAGAGTTTACACGGTTGACAGGGTCACTGGGTCTGTGGTGGTTGTAGGAGCATCAGTTGTGCCGCTTTACTCGGATGTTGCTAATCAGGTGAGATATAACCATGTAATGTGTCAATCCATGTATAGGTTTGATGAGATGTACATCTCCAGGGCTTCTTTTGTTTCTGACAAAAAGTGCTTCCATAAAATACTCTGGGATTTAAAATAAATTGTTTCCTAACAGCTTTCCTGTTATATAAAAAGTCTTTTATCATTTTAGGAAACCATAACTAGTAAACTAGTCAAATTGCGGGTACAACCATGTAAAAATCTCTTTTGGGAGGAGTGGTGGCTCTGAAAAGAGCCGGTGTGGTCTATTCATACATATAATTGTATTATTGTTACATTGCAAAAGACTTTTGAACCATGCATTCGGACAGAGATATTTCACTTTGTTTAATGTTATTAAAATTATCCGAGTTAACGATGGTTTGTACATGTGTTGTTTTACCAGCTGAACCTAGGTGGGTTTCAGTTGAGAGTGCATGCTGGGATGCCCAAGATAGACGAATTATCAGCAGAGGCTATGAGTAAATTTCCCAGCATTCCTGGCTGCACAGTGCTTGTACGCATTCTACCAAAATCAGAGGTACGCACAGTTCTTATCAACAGTTTCTGGAACAGGCTGATGAATTTGTAAGGGCTTAACATGTAGGTCTTTTTCTTGTCCATTCCTTGCAATAACCTCTCTATTTCTCTTGGGTGGCGTGTGCGTAAAGCGCTCGCCTCTCACCAATGTGTCCCTGGTTCAAGTCCTGGCTAGGGTCATGAGTGAGTAGAGTTGTGCGTTGGCTCTCTCCTGTGCCACAAGGGTTTTTCTCCAGGCCATCCGGTTTTCCTCCCTCCGGGAAAACCAAACACTTTCGATCTCTGGCTGTGCTCCGTGGTCATATATGGGTTGATGTGGCTGGCTGCCAAAGGCACCCTTGCATGCCCACAAGTCGAACACGTGTAGTCGCGTCCTTCGCAATTCAGCTTCTCAGCTGCTAGTGGGGATGATTAGCCTGCCAAAGATTATGTTATAATGATTATTTTAGAAACTTTAAAAAATGAAAATCTCTTGGAATATTTTGTTCAACCCCTCAGGATTTCATTCCAGCACCAGAATACACCAGCGGCTATTACCAGTCAGAAACGAGCGAGCCCACAGTTTCTGAGCATCGGATACTGAAGCACTTTAATAAGAGCGAGACAACCCAAGACTCGGTCCGCACTGTTTTGCAAAACCTAAGACAAAAGATGAATTCAACAGATGGTAATGGAAAAAAAGCCTTTCATTTTAATTTATCCCTACACTGACCTTTACCAGGATGTCTAGCCCTTTTGTGTTTTATTCACTCCAACCACTTATACAAAAATAAAGCTAGTAGGGAAAAAGTCTGGCCATCTATGTTGCATAATGAGAAGTAGTACCGTATACAAATAATGAATGTTTAAGAGTGCAATGGTGAGAATATTTTCATGAGTTGAAAGATGGAGTTGAATTGAACATAATCCATCTTTCAACTAATACAAATGTTCTCACCATTAAGTGTTCTTTTCTAAAATCAAAGTTTATCTTTGTCATTTGATTGGAGGATAAAACTATAAGAACAAACAGAATGTAAAAGATTGAATTCCACTGTACTTTGTACAATGCATGATGTGGTCTAGCTTGCAATAGATCAAATGGGATCGAGGGTGAAAATGCACCGAGAATGGAACCAAAATGCAGGGTTTATGACATAGGCCATGTAATGGTTCAATTAATGAATGCCGCGTGCCTACATGTAAATTGGTACAGTCCACCAATCAAATGATAAGGATCTACAATGTCCTTGGATTTTTATAGCATTCTTGTGCTATTAAATGCATAGAGAGGTTGTGTGACCCCGGGAAAAGTTCATTTCGCAGCCATGTTGGGTCCAGCCTAGTACAAACTCAATGGCTGACGTATGGTCTGCTGAATGATTTCCAGCGTCTGTTTGTGCACAGTAGAAAAGGGTATCGCATGTCGTCACGTGAAACCACTCTATACAGAGAGAATATCATAAAGATGTCATTTTTATTATTTGGCCAGGGATATAAGAGCAGTATAAACGGGTAGTTAAAATACTGAACCAAAACTTGACACAAGTAAGAGAGGGATGGAACCGGGTAGGGGTAATAAAAAATGGGGGAAGGGAGAAAGATTGAAATTTGACGAGCTTACTAAAAACGAACACGTAACTTGATAATTATGAATTTGTATATTCGCATATATGCCTTACAAGATTCTTATTTTGAGTTCTGTTTTAAACCCACTTCTTTCACCCACTGTTTGAATCAGTGATGACAGATGACGGGCTGATAGAATGGGCTATGGACAGACTGAATCACAAGAAATGGTCGTCAGACCCGACAAAGCCTCCTGAACGCATAGATCTGGTGCGTTGTGTCAACTACGATGCGGATCAAGGAGTTTGTGTGACTGTACTTGGTGCAAAAGCAATCAAAGGTGATTTACCATGGAGCTGATAAGCAAAAACTATTACCTTGTTAGCGACTTTAATCAATAACTTTGAGACTTTAATCCGCCCGCCTACTTTCAAAATATTCCACAAATTAATATTGTGTGGAAAGTGCTTTCTTTCATTCATTTGTTTTGTCTGCCCTTCATTGCAGTTATACAGCACTCAAGTGTGTTTTTTAAGTCCTGTGGATAAACATCCAAAGTCAATATGAGGTTGTGTCCAAAAGAAGCGGCTTTGGCTATGGCTATGGCTGTTGGATGCAGCAACAGTTTTAATGAATAAGGTTTTTCAGAGTTCCAGCCATAGCCACTGCTTAAAGCCCCAGCTCAATATTGGTAAACTGACTGTAAATGCTTCCATTCTTTGCACAAACCAAGATCTTTGTAATAAAATCAACCTGTGAAAATGTCAGTTCATTTCATTGCATTCAGCATTTTTTTATTCATTCCTATAGGCAGACTGAGACGAAAACTAATTTTGGATCTTTTATCATTTATTATTTAAAAACTATAACACTTCAAGCAGAAATATTTCAAGGAAAGTTTTCTACCATCATTGTCTTTATACCATGTAACTTAGGTACGATAAAATCTGTGAACATTTATGTTTTCTTCTTACCAATGTTGAGCTGGGGCGTTATGCCATTTATTCAGACACGGCCTTGTTGTGGTATCAGTTACATGATTTTGTGAATTCTAGAGCAGATGCCATTAATGCTTGCATGGCTCGAGTCCTTGAAGGGCAAACCCAAATCAATTCCTGATACAAGAATTCCACAATGCACTGATGCCTTCATATATTTTTGTGTACCTTTGGTTCAGGTGAAGGCAAGTACACCAATGTCGTTGCCCGTGTTGTGCCCGGCAGTGACGTACCAAAAGTTCCTCCATCTGAGATGGAGAGATTCCTTGTACAAGATGTGAAGTCAACGAGCTTACAGACTGCCCCATCTTTCCAGAATGAACCCAAGGTAGGTTACTTTTAGTAAAATCTGTCCATTGTTTTCTTAATACACTGGTTATACTGAGGTATAAACTGTATAACGGACAAGAAATCCGAGGAGGACTTGCTTTTAATATTGGTGATATTTTTTAAACGATTTGTATTTTTATACCATTGCTCCTTTAAATTGATTACAACAGTAATGTGTTCAACATTGCTGATGAGTATTTTCTAACCATAAAGAAAATTCATCTCGTAATTCAAGTCTGATGATGCAAATCCGCAATCGTTATCATGCCCGACCCAAGTGCAAGTTGTAGTTAAAATAAGTCAATCTACTTTTTTGTTCTTTCTTTTTTTTACTTTCTTTCTTTTCTTTAGAAAATTCACCCAGTCTATAGCACCAAATCAGCCCTGGTCTTTCAAGTGATTGGACTGTCCATCAAGTACAAAATGGACCCCACCGGTCAGGGCCCTGGGTCTGTCACCGACAAGGACGGTACAAGTCCTGTGTCTCTAACCAACGACTCCAGACTAGGCTGGTGCGTCTTGCCGCTGTTTGACAAGGGTTGCGTTACCCAGGGGATGTATATCCTACCGATATTCAAAGATGATGGCAATTTTGTAAGTAATTTATTTTCTTTACGTTTTTATTCAATACTATTATGGGCTGGTTATGATTTTCAGGGAAGGGGGCAAAAGCAAGAGCTTTGAGAAGTGTAGTCGTGCTTTGATGGTGGTCATGAAGGAGAAGGTCCAACGGAAGAAAGTTAGCTGCCAACAGGCTCCTTCTTGTGCGATATGCTGTGAATAATTCACGGGGCTCCCATTCTTTCCAAGCAGCTGTAGGGAAGGTCTGGAATGGTCAGAGCCATGCGGACAATAGATATTTTCAAAACAGCCTTGAAGACGCATCTTTATGAACATTTACGCTAATTTCCATAGAGACAATCTGCTGGTTTTTTTTGTGCAGCACCCCTTTTGTCACCTTTCTTGCTCCTTGCACCAATGGAAGACAACCAGGGAGAAACTTCATTATTGGAACAAGCACCATGAGCAGTTTTGTGGATACTGGTGCTAAAGAAGCTGCAATGATTATTATTATTAGTTTGATAAAATAACCCGAACACTCCCTTTCTTCTATAATGGGAGACTTTTGAGGACATTACGCGGCAGCACACTTACCAGGTAAATCCATTGTTATGGGGATATGTGCACATGCTTAGAACTACACAAACAGTGGAAATTTACCTGGTAAGTCTGCTGCCACCTAGTGTTCCAAATTCTCGCATTAGAGCCTTTCAGTGCCATTACACAGTGTTGATAATTTGTTGATAAGTTTACGTATTTAGTCTCTCTCATAGCATTTTACATTTGAGAGTAATTTAGCCCAATTGTACAGGGAAAATGTACACGAGTTGAAAGGGGGGGTCTTGCTATACGTTCTACTGAAACCATTGATGGTACACATAAAAACAGTAGAGTGCATGTTGGTAAATTAGAGTGGAATTACATTAAATGTATAAAGTTTTAAGTTGAGCAATGCATTTCCAGTTTTTCTTTGTATAGTGACACAATTCTATGTTTTTTTGTTACAGTCATTTTTGAAGGAGTTGTCAGAAGCCCCAGATTTGTACGGCTGGATGGTCAGCTCAATAAGCAGACGAACCATCACCCTGGATGGCAGCTTTTCTACCCTGATTGTCAGGTTGTGGGATGGCCATTTTGAGAAGGGGGAGACTGTACCCCTCCCTGTGAGTAAAATAAAACCAGTCAGCCTTTGCATCGATTTGTTTTTATTAATGTAGTACAGTGTTAGTAAATTAGGCTTTAACCCCAACCCTCCAAAATCCTCTTCATGAGGTTGTCTGATTGCGGAGGATGTAGGACAGGGCCAGGCATACCAAGTCCAAATATGTTGGTGTGAAGTGACATAAGAGTGGAGGATTCAGGTCACCTGTAGGCAATTGGGCCGAGGGAGTAAGGGTTAATTCCTCGGGTATGTGGGACATCAGCGTTTAAACTGACTCAAATAATTTCTTTGACAGAATGAAGACAAGTTCCTGAATGTGAGTGATTTTAAGAAATTTGCTGCAGCAGCTGAGGAGACCAAAGGTCAACCTGTATCTGACCTCATTATACAAATCCCGCCCACGCAGGACGGGACACTGAGCGAGGCCTACTGGAAAGAAGAAGCCAAGTTTCAAGAAATCATGAAGACAACTTCCAAAGACCTCATAGTAAGTCTTTAAAATACAAAGTGTTTGGCAAGCAGTGTTATAATGTGGACTTTCTTGTCCGAAACCTACTCTTGTGCCATCCCATTTAGGAGATAGAAATGTAGCGTGCCAGGCCATGAACTTCATGTAGGCAAAGGAGGCCATCTTGTCCAAAACCTACTCTTGTGCCATCCCATTTAGGAGATAGATATGTAGCATGTCCGGCCATGAACTTCATGTAGGCAACGGAGGCCATCTTGTCCAAAACTTACTCTTGTGCCATCCCATTTAGGAGATGTCCGGTCATGAACTTCATGCAGGCAATGGGGAGGCCATGTCCTGTGTCCCCCTCTTCTGAGCCTTGGTGCCACTAGACTTCAACATATTCCAGTGGAAGTGCCCTTTGTAAACTGAAAATGGCCTTGCCCTTCCAAAAAATGAAATAACAGGTCTGGCATGTATTGATCAACCCTTGATGAAACACACCATCCCCTCTAAATACTTTACCTCAGCTCAATCCTTTCTCTTTTCTTCAGGACAAGATGTTTGAACAAGAGAACGTCTAGCACCCTGACTGATCAGCAAGTTAACAACTTGTAGTCAAATAAGTCTTTCAATGTTCAGAAGGAAGTACATAATGCTACACTCATTGATGTTATTGTGCCCTTCATCTCAAGCAGTTTGAAGCAAAGTCAGATTTCAGCTTTCAGATTTCACCAGTAATTGATAAGCCGTAGTTTTAAGGACTTCTTTTTGCGTCCAGAACACACACACACACATACACAAGAAGTTTTTACAGCATTTGCGGTCATCATCATTAGACATAGGCAATTGCCCAGGGTCTCCTCTTCAAATTGTACACTGCTGGACTCACTTGCACCACTCCCACCACAGCCCAAAACCACTGCTTATTACAGGATTCGAACTGGCCTCTTGTCACAGGGCAAACTCGGTGGTCTATGGGTTAAGATGTCTGCTCTAGAATGCTGGGGGTCTTGGATTTGAATGCCACCCAAGTAGTATGCCTGTGGACATAAATATGTTGTGTGTTGATACTGTAGGACCTGAAAAACACTGTGAGGACAATCAATGTCCCCAGCACAAGTAACAGGGTCTGTGTCATGGATGCTGTGTGTTACGAGTCCCTGCTGGTCAGGGCACACAACCTTTTGATCCATGACTGCGTGGACTTGTACATGTACCTGCCTCGCAAAGAATGTTTCGGGAGCGAAAAAAAAAAAAACGATGTTGGGAGAAGTGAATATGCACAACTGGATTTGTGCTCCCGGTGTCACATGTCAGTGGAGATGCCAGTGGAGATGCACATTCTTCATTAAAATAGAGGTCACATGATTAATGTTCAATGAGGACGACTCCCTAAGAACGGTGTCCGAGATGTTCTTTTGTTTCCCAAACAAGTACAGGGATACTAATTAGTATTTATGACATCAACGACCTCACGTTCAGCATAAAGTGCTTGAAGAACTTGTATGGTTCCTGTACTTCAAGGAACAGTTGAATTTAAGCTACACGTATTGAATAGCATGTTTTTAAATGTAAAAGAATATTTATCAATTCTGATGTTCGTTAAAATTTTGTTTTAAAATTTAAATTTTGAATCACCTTGAAAAGAAAAATGTTGGCTTTTGTTTGCATTTCTCAAACTCATTCAATGTTTTGGTGTATATTTCAGATGTTATTAACTATATGTAACAGACATAACGTTTGTTTTTATAAATTTTGCTTAGCAAACTAAGTTAAGTGAATAGAAAATATGAAGGTAACTTGTTTTCAGAAATAAAAATAAGACCGTCCAACACTATGTAAATTATGTTTAAATATTAAAGAGAAAAGAAAAAAAGGCCCGTATTAAGTTGAAATGTTTTATTCACATTCTCTGCAAGAAATGTTACGAATGTACAGGTTTTGTTCACAAAATATTAAGTTAAAAAGGCCAGAGTAATACATTATATTTGCAAGGGATTGTATTCATATTTACATATTTAGTAGGAATGAGAACTATTGATACAAAATAACAATAACCGGTAAAAGAAAAATAGTTTGGTTAAATTGCGCAGGACTACATAGTGTATTTGAGCATACATGTATATTGTCGCTCACCAGGGTTTACACCAACGTGGATGGGTTTGAACTCTTTACATCCCAGCGTTCATCCATTTTCAATTAAAGGGTTTACTTGACTCTGGTAGAATTGTCACTGCTTATTTACTGGGCCCAATTCACCTGATCCCATAACCCACAATGAATCTTGCTGTAGCCATTTTGGGATTCAGATTCCTTGTGTATTACGTGCAGTGTGCATTTTAGGCAAGGCGTGCATTTTAGGCAAGGCGTGTGTGGTGAGACCAGCACCATATCTTTACATGCAACTTGACTCCCAAAATGGCAGACTGCGGGCAGACTGCAGACACGTGTGAAGTCGGTGCAAGGCAGGGCTCGAATTTGGGGTAAAATTCCACAAGATTGCAGAGCTTGTAGCTCAAAATCTTTACCGGACCAGAATTTATTTTACAAGACCAGCATCTTAATGAGAAAGAACTTTCTACAAAGTTTAAAATGGAAACTGTTTTTATTTGAACAAGCACTAAGAGAAGATTTGTCTCATTTGTCTTGTGGGTAAGTATATTTTGATACTCAACAGAATTTAAAGATATTGATCAGATTCAAAGTCAACACTTTGTAACATAGTTTCTCGTGTTTCTTCTTGTCAAAGATTTTACACAGTGAGGTATTATTATTCACTAGAAAAACACAAGACCGCCGGACTTGTCCGTTTGTGAGTTCACTGGCCCGATGCTAAAATCACTGGCCTCGGGCCTGTGGTCCAGTGTAAAATTCCATCCCCGCAAGGGGTCTCCAGAAACCACTATACATGTACATGTTTAGGACCTGGGCCCAATTTCATAGCGCTGCTCAAGCAGAAAAGTTTGGGTAGCACTTTTCTACCAAGCAAGTATTAGCCGGAAAATGTGGAATGGTATTTTGACTAGTAACCTTAATATTCTGGTAAGCGAAACTGTTTTATGCTTAGCTGCTTTTTGTGCTTAAGCAGCTGTTCGTCATTGGGCACAGGAATACCAACAGGGAAGAGCCATGACACACAAGGCAACTTGGAGGCAAGCAATGAACCGCACAGCATGCAAAAGGAACAGTTTGAATGCATAAGATTTTTTTTTCTAACTGTCTTAATAATGACAATTTAAAGGTAAATGTGTTGCTTCTTTGAGATTGCCTTGAATTGGTTGCCTGTAAATTGCCTCGTGTGACACAACCTTTTAAGGTCAACTGCAAATGGTTGCAATGCAGGGGTCTAACCACCATTTGAAAAGATCAACAATAATACAAATTGTTAAAGAAAGTTCTTTCAAAACCAGACAGAACTGAACGGGCGTCAAATTTGATGCGTAAAATTTCCTTACTGTGCCATTTAATGTTAGTGTTTCTTGTAGATTGGACATTCACTGTGAGGTTAAGAATTTAGATTTTTGTTTGTGTGATAATAATTTAATAAGTGAAAATGTTGCACGTTTTCTTGACAATGATCTGTCAGAAGTTCAACAAATCACAAATTATATTATGTTGTCTTTAACATTTAGAAACAAAATTTTATATAATTCTAAATTGAGTCAAATTATTCTCTTTGACCTGTTTGTTTCTCAAGCCAATGTACAATCAAAGTAAGGCATGCACATGTCAGATTTTGAGGCTGCTTCATCAGTCAATTTACATGTAGATTTCAATATTTTAAAGAAACAGTACAGGAGTGGTTGTACTTAAAGCGAAAACAAAATATATTTTGTTTGAAATACCATCAAAGTCGAGGGGAAATAGCATCACAGATCACTGTTGCTTAATATCCTGATTGATGCAATCAAAATAAGCCAGATTAAAATGTGCACAAACTCCCTGACAAAACGTAATCTGTTTTTTTTTTGTTTTTTTTTAACTCGAACTTGACCACTGAATGTTATGAATTTTTAACGAACTGTATGAACAGTCCGTTTAGTTGTAAACTTCGAGGATGGGAATGAACATAACTCTTACAAAAAAAACTGTGCTTGAAAAAGCAATGTTTCCTTTTTAACTACAAGCACATCAATTTTAACAGTTCCATGCATTGCTAGAGTAAACTCTAACCGCAATAGTTCAGCTGTTTCCTCTCTTCAGTGCAGAGAAAAAGTTATCCCGCCTCTTAAATACTGACATGCCCCTCCCACAATCTTACATGTGATCATCAGGGGGTCAAAATGTGGTTCACCGGTGTTTACTTTGACCACTCAAAGTAACCAACTCTTAAAAATGAATACAAATTTATTCCACTTTATTACTTATGAAGAAATTATCTTATTTCACTTTTTTAACTCATTTAACTCATTTAAAATCATTTTGATTAAACTCATTTTCATAGGAAGTACATGTACAATTGGACACATTTTTATTAAAATGTAGTTCATAGTATAAATAATTTCACAGAAATTCTTTACGTATTAACAGATTGGGATGATTCTACTCTATCGATTTGCACAACGTTGAAATAAATGTTTAATAATTATTGTATCTCGTCAGAATCAAAATCTGAATCAAACAAAAACTGTGTAAAAGTTTCAGTTAATTTTATTGTACTTTTGTATCTATCCCAATGTCCAACAGTGCCCACTCCACACCAGCTCCCCAAGGGCAGACAGATGAAGGAGACCAGGGAGATAAATGTACCCTCCTTGTACAATAGACTGATCCATTAAGCCCCGCCCTTGCTGTATTGACCAATCACAGATGTGGTTGTGCAACCAAAAGTTTGACAAAAGGCTGATAAACAGGTAAGTGCATATGGAGCACGTGCACAGTGGGCGGGGCCTAATGGATCAGTCTATTAATGGGGTCAATACATATGTCGTCAGAAACAATTTTATATCAACTCATAGCTGCCCATACAAAATGGTAGCCAATGATTATAAACCTAACAAAAGTACTCTGCTCAAAGACTAGTTTTAAAGACTAGTTTCAAATATTTGAGAAATGTGTATTACCCTACCTTCAAATTCTGCAAAGCATGAAATGTAAATTCATAAAATAATGACAAACAGAATGGCAAGCTCGGAAGTTTGTAAATTGTTTTAAAAAAATAACAAGAGACCACACTATGCTGCTAATATTTGCTAACACAAGTTTACACAAGGCTAACTAAAATCCTGAGTATTTCACAGGTTTTATTAAGAATGTAAAAGCTAACTTTAAACTCCACTACACTACAGTGTCAGCAATCTACATGTAGGCCATAAGATCAACCTTGAGTCAGGTACAAGGATGCATTCAGCTGCCTTTACCAAAGCCATTGCTGTTTGTCCTTTGTCAAAAAAAACAAACGCCATAGGACACAAATTTGAATTATGATTCCGTCAACACAACACATCACAGATGATTTAACATAAAATCTCTTCACTGTGTCAGAACACTGAAGGGTTTTCCATACACTTTTGTCCTAGAATACTGTACAAAAAGTCAATGATTTGCTATAATGTGCAGATTTTAAGTATGTCACACTGTGTTCCTAAAGAGCATTAGACATGGTTTATTCTGCTCGGCAAAAAAATGGGAGAAACACAGTGTATCCACTGCGGCATGATTACAACCCACAAACTGTAATAACTTGAAAACAAATATTATAATGGTTCTAATTCTTGCGTCTCGGCTTTACATGTTTGTCTTAAAGGATACTTGGGCCATTTGAAGAATATTCCAATGCTGTGTGTCTAGACAGCAGGCCTAGTAAGACTATGTCAAACTTATGTTTTCTTTATGTTTACTGCAACACACCCGCTCACTGTGCGTGTGTGCAGCAAACATTATCCCAGGTCATGTGTAATTCAAAACACCCACATCACCAAGGCTTTGCCACATTCTAGAAGGGGTCAAATGTCTGGACATGACTGAATATTAAGTTTCTTGGTTCAGTTGTATCTGGCGCAAACAAAAATCAACTGTTTGAAAAATGCACCCAGCCCGCTATCTCCCACAATGGGGTTTAAATAATGCACTGATCCTGCCATGCTCTTTGCTATACAATTTAGACTTCTTTTAACACGTATTCCTAGTCTTTACAGAAGTTTCCTTGACCACTTCACGTCAGTATTACAAAACATTTTCCATGCCTCGGAACGGCCGGAATAATTAGTTTTTGAGAATATCGTTGTCACAAAGAAACCCTGACTAAACAAAGCAACCACAACAAAGGTTCTCATAGAAAGCACCGGGATTTATTGTTCTCTTTCGAGAAAATATGAGATGCGTTCAGCGTAAATCGCCAAACCTTGGCTGTAAGCCACGGCTGATAATCAGCCCCATGGCCTAAACCTATGCTGGAATCTCAGTTCACTCGGACTTGCCTCCCATTGAGCCGAATACAATGATAAACAATGGTGGCAGCCCATCGACCTCTTATAATCCTCTTCATATAACAAAAGGACAAAGGTCTGGAATCGGGGATTACACAATAACCCCCTAGATAAAGGAAGATTTTAAGCATGATTTCCAGTACAATCTGTCCCTCTGTCTACGGGGGAAACGCAGCCTAGCACAGTGAGTGCATGCACTGTGCACACTCCTGAATAGAATGTCCAGGCGTGTTTCGTTCCGGTATTCCAAACTTTCACAAAAGCATGTTATCACACCACACGTAATCTACCAAGGAAAAATTTGGCATGTATACACGCCATCCGAGGTGAAGTGGTTAAAAAGAGATGTTTTCATCTTTTCCACAAGCCCTAAAAACTCATGTTCACCTTCTTCAAATTTTGAATACATGCAAGTCATATCACCTCTGACATGTCTGAGGTGTGATGTTTCTGGGGGAAATCTGGAAAGTTGTTGATCTTTACCTAGTATCTATGGAGGCCAAGACTCCTTTGGTATGAGATGCCATCACCTCTAGTTGCTTGCTGTAGAAAGAGATTTAAACATTCTTTTAAAGACGGGTACTGGCAGAAGGTTGTTCCTGTTTTTCTCACAACGATGTGGTTTACCTTTTTATCACACTAAGGCCAACTGGATCCTGAAGCACAATTTGTATTTGTTTATTGTTTTTAATCTCCAACCAATAGCGATAAACAGCCAAAAAAGGGAAGGGAATAAAATTAAAAGATTTTTAAATAGAGCACTTTTTACAAAAACGATTACATTGCACACAAATTGTTAGAAATGTTATTTGAAGAGTTGGAAAAATTAAACAGATTACATAGTTGGGCATAGCTAAAATATGTTTGAAAAATGATAAAAAGCCTCATCACTATGTACTCAGTTTGTACTCTCTTTAGAACAGACAAATAATCCCATCCATATGTGATAATAAATTTCGGCAAATCTCACGACTCTTCGTCTTACGAAGACAACAGGTGGCAGGGCTAAACGGTGCCATTACCATGGTGGTACCACACTCAAGCAGGCATTGTGCATTCTGATTCTTAAATTATATGTGCATTTTGCCAAGTTGCATGCACGTCATTAGCCGAGGTATCGTACCTCCATGAAGCTTGACAATGGTACATTCTGTCAAATCACTTTTTAAAATAAAACTTACCTTATTGATCTGTCGATGTCTATCTCTGCTGACGATTTCTTCGATTATTTCACCCTCTCCCCTCACAAGCCTGAAACAAAACCAAGTAAACATGAAAGAAGGCTTAGAAGGGCTGTGTCGTCATGATTATAGCAGGCCTGTGGCTGTGCATGGAAAGATGAACTCTCACCCAGATACTGCACACGTGAGCGCTCAAATTACAAAGGATGCCGTCTTTGTCAAACTTTGATGTGACCACTGGTGCACATGCGCGCGCTGTAGCTGAGTTATTCAATTTACTGCTATAATCATAACAACACAGCCCCTTTAATCTTCCGAACTTGTGAAACTTTTTTGTGAAAATTCACTAGACTCTCAACAAAAATTGTGGCTCACTGACGTTTACATATAATTCATATCGTACCATAAACCCGAAGGCCTTTGAATGTTAGAAGTATAAATGTGTTAAAAAAGGTTACTATTATTATTATTATTATTAATTTAATAAAACCAAGGATGCCTCAACAGTGAACTTAATCACTGTAGCTTGGAAGCCTGAGGAAACCTGGTGATAAGGATGCTTGCTATCTGAACCAGAAACACCGGGGTAAACCCCTACTCTTTCACGATAAGTGTTCTGCGTTCTTTTACGTGCACTACCCATCCTAGTACACGGGGCCTACAGCTTAACGTCCCATCCGAAGGACAAAGCAAATATGGTAAAGTGTCTTGCTCAAGGACACAAGTTACCTGTGTCTTCCAGTGTCTTCATCATACACTCTCCGAGTCTGACTCTGCTTGCGCTCGTATTCTTCCTTAGTCATTGGTGCCAAGATGCGAGGCGCTGGTTCTTGAACACCTACATTTGAGGAGCATTCAGAATTAATGATTAAGCAGTGAAAGTTATTAAGACCTTATTAAGCACAGGCCAGCCACTATGGTTTTCTTCAACACAAACCTACGTAACCGAACTGAGGCTAGAGTGAAAAAATAGTATGGTGCTTTGTGTTTCTTGGGAAACGTAGCCTGTTTGTTACAGGGAACTCATCAAAGCCAACAAAATTGATTACTGTAGGGAAATGAGTGTACTTATACTGTGCTGTGTGTTATTCATATCCGGCAACTGTTTTTTAAACTTTAAAATATTCTTCAATCTACTCTTGAGAAGTTGAACCTCACCTTCCGCTAAGTTAAGTAGCTTAGCCTGAATGCTTGAAATCTTTGGACCTTTAGGTTCCTTGCTCCGTCTTTCCTTTCGCTCTTTGCGTCTTTTCTCCTTGCTTTTTTTACTACGATGCTCTCTCCGTTCTTTTTTCTTTGCTTTCCTCCTTTCCAGCTTGTCTCTCCTTTTACGTTTCTCTTTCTTCAGTCTGGCTCGTTCCTTCTCCTTTGCCCGTTCAATCTTCCTCTTCCTCCTCTCTGAGCTGTCAGATTTTGTTTTTGCAGGAGACACCGATGAGTGGACTGTCCTTTTAGAGTCAACAGCCAAGCTTTCCCTTTTGTGGTATCTTTCCGCATGACTGCTCTCTTTGACTGAATGTCTACTGCTGCTGTCTGTCCTGCCTTCCCTGGAGTTCTGCCTCCTATCGTGCCTATGAGAAGCTTGATCCCTGAGCTCATCCGGAGCTTTTCTGCTGGGCTCTTCGAGGAGTTCCCATTCCCAGCATCCTTTTTCAGTACTGAAGTACTCTCGCCCAACACTACTCACCGATGATTCATGCTTCACCCTCTGACGCTCTTTCTCCTTGCTGGACTTGGACTTGCTCGTTGAGTACACATCTGCAGGACTGAATCGTTCATGATCAAAGCCTTGTTTTGAAACTTCATCGATCTTCCTGCGATCCCTCTCTTGACTAGACTTGGCTCTGGATTGTGAATGCTCCACTGCATGAGCAGTCCTGGAAGACTTGTGCACCATCTTTTGAGCATCACCACCCTTGTAACGTTCCTCTTCTCTACGTCTGGAATTAGATCCCTCATCCCTTGGCACTTCCTTAAACCTGTCGTAATACCTCCGGTCTTTTTCAGATTGGCTCCCATCTCTTTTGAAGTCCTTTTCTTTGTGGTTGTTCTTTTTACTGGACTCATCCCTCGTGGGCTCTTGGTCCCGCCGGAGCTCACGGCCAATGCGATGCCTGTGTGTCTTGTCGTTTCGACCTCTGGACATAGAATCCCTGTAATTTATTTCTTGACTATAAGATCTCTTCGCCACATCTGTATGACTGGAGCTCCTTGGCCTATCCTCAACCTCTCTCTTTTTGTGTCTGATTTCTTCTGGACTCTCGGCAACCATCATGCGACTTCTGTCTCGTCTCTGATGAAGTTTCTTTTCCTCCTCATGTTCCTTTCTACTTGAGTTTTCACTCTGGTGGTTGGACCTATGTTGCCGACCACTTCTGTTATCCTTGATCCTGTCCTTTGAGGAAGGGTTCTTTTTATGCTGATTTTGTGCATAATGCTCTGATTCTGAGTCACTTGAACTATCAGAGCTGGATGAACTACTGCCACTACTGTCGCTGCTGCTACTGCTACTTGAACTGGAAGGCACCCTGGCACTTTTCTTCAAACTATTGCCATCCTCATGCATAATCTTCTTTTTTTTCCTAGAATAGGCCTTTGGAATGTTTGATTCCGGTGATAAGTCCAACTCACTTCCACTACTCAGTGAAACTGAATAGGGTCTCTTGCGATACATCTTTTCCTTTTCGCGGTCAACAAGCGTCTGGACCTGTTCGCTGTCATTCTCGAGGCGGGCATATGCCTTCGGGACGGCGGTGGTGGGGGAAGAACTCCTGGAGGAGGCTGAGGGAGAACTGTCATCTGAGCTGGAGCTATGACGTCCACGACCAGTCATGATTACAACATTAAAGGTGAGCAGCGATGATTTCAGTAAACATCACACAGAAAGAGGAACTACAAAGACAAAGTGAATTAATTGATCAGTAATGTTAGTTGATGCCCCAATATAAATTCAGGCTTTGCCTTTGAATTCAACTATTAATTTGCTGGTGTACCTGTACCATTCATTCACTCATGTCATTAACAATGTTCTCCGTACATCAAGAAGGAATTGACAGAATGTAACACAATTTATGCCCATCTTTCACTGATTGAATTCAAGTATGTAAAATTTAATGTACATGTGTGCAAGGACCTACTTTCTTAAAATCCACCGGAAATTCAACCCATCCACTGACTGTGTGTGGTGAGCTATCGTTTACATGCTTTACCATGCATGCCATGAGGGTCCATGCTCAGTCAATCAAATATTTGTAACACCCCTTGTCATGTTTCTTCAAAGATTGATTCTGCCTTTTGATTGGTGTACAGCACGTCACATGATATGTCTTATTTTTACTACAGTATTACTAGGGTAGGGGTAGGCTAGGCCTACTACTTTTAACTTATCCAGTACTATAGTATAAAAATATATGCACGATCTTGATGAGCTGTATCCATTACCTGTAACAACCAATGTATATACCCATAGCAACAGCAGTTTCTTGTACGATGGGGTGTTATTCATGTGCTTATTATAAAACAAATAGTTATTGACTACTTTTTCGTCGTTGTGCAAATGACAAATGCAATATAGTGACTCCGTCAGTGACTCGTGGAGCGTTCTATTTTCCCTCGACTTCGCCGTGGGAAAACATAACAACCCAGGATTCACTTTAGGAGTTGTAGTTTTAACCATAGCACTCGATGCAGTCAATATTTGTATACTTTTTCTTTACTACCAATACCAATCCATGGTATATGGCCATGGATATGAATGATATTGGTGGTGGTGTGTGGCAATGCCACAAAGGTAGCAATTTTTTTTATATTTGGTTGGGACTTTTTCATGTTGAAGTTATCAACTTACTCTTTTTAAATCAGGTCCTTTTCAACTTCGGAATCTTAGAGGTCATCTATCGGTTCGGAATTTAGAAAATGTGCATAATAATAAGGGTAATTCTTTGTTAAAACTGCTGACTTTCTTTGCCACTTTCTTTCCACACAGTCACAGTAACAACAGTTTTCACTCTACTGCTCTTATGTCGTGGGGTCCCGGTGGTCTGGTACTCCATCAGGTTATGTGCGATGTAGACACGGTGAGAATAAAGATACTAACACAGTGTAACAAGCGTCAATTGAGGGCGCTGTTAAACAAGTCTTTCACACACTAAGTTCTGCTTATGTTATTGGAAGTCGAAGTGCTTGCTGCTACTGCTAGTGCTAGACACTTCTTGCGCGGATCTTTCAAATTTTAGTCATTTGTATTCGTGTATTAAAAAAAATGGTGCGACTTAAAAACAGGTAGGCAATTATGATAGTATCTAGTAATATTTAACTTGTTTTATCATCAATTTGTCGGCAAATTTATACCCTGTTTGGAAAAGACGAACAAGTTGGATCAACTTCTTGGGACCTTGGTTTTTCAATTCTACTTCCATGGTTTTTGTAACTAAAGCACTGATCAACAGTAGCACTAACTTAACCATGCTAACACTGAATAAAATTAATAATAAGAGTTTGGCTAGTTTTAGTAATTGATTGAAAACTTTAAAACTAATGAAAACTAATTTATTTATATTGTTAAAAATAATCGACGATGGTCAGGATGGTACATTCACCTGTCGTTTTCAAGACATCAATGATCATGACAATTTAAATTTAATCAAAATGAACAGATGAAACTTACTATTTGTAATGTAGTAATATTTGTAGTGTTAAATTATACTAAGTCATAAATGAAGGTAGACCCCAATCCTTAGTGCCTCAATAAATAGTTGGTGATAAGCCGTCACTCTCTATTGGCGTTAGACCCAGTAACTGGGGCGCTGTACTCCTTTTTTGAGATTTTGACATGATCTGTCATACTAGCACGACAGATAATGCCAAAATCTCGAAAAAGGAGTACAGCGCCCCAGTTACTGGGTCTATGTTGGCGTAAGTCATACCCCATTGCATTTGAGGAAGTCCAGGCGATATTATGGGGCTACATTCGTGTTGACGTTATTACATTAGTGGTTACAATGGAGACTGATGTCCTATTACACAGGGGTAACTACATGTAGGCCCCTAACCTTGAAACAATAACATTGGAATATTGCCATTTGTAGCATGGAGGATTTTAGGCACTATTTTTATGGGGCTACGCTAACTAACACTAACAGTAACACTTGGGCGAAGAAGAAAAAAAAAACCTGTACTACCGTACTTCGTGTAGGAATTGTGTGGAAAATCATTCAGGAAGCATGTTCTAAACAAAAATGAGATGAGGCCAGTTTCATTCATAGAGCTGTTTAAGCACACACGGAACAATTTCTGCTAAAAACTAGAAACAGGTTATCGGACAAAATACTGTCTGTGACTAGTTTCCTTTAAACATGTTAAATACTGTGTTGTTTTTGCTGAGCAGATAAATTAGGCAACAAAGTTTCTGCTAATTAGGCAGCTTTATCATGTCTGCTGTGGACATGTGATCAAGACAAAGAAAAACAAATCTTGACAACAACTGCTGCAATCTCAATCTTTTTCTTGTATCTTTTGCTCAGGTATTTTCTTTGCGAGATGGTGTTTGAAGATCCCAACAGTCGAGCATTTTCAGTTGCTACCCAGAATATCTATAACGCTGTGAAAAGCAAAGTACGGGACACCCATGGGGACTACGGTCTGGCTGCCATCTCCTGGGGATTGCGTGGTAAAGTTCCAAAAGTGTTTCTGATATATTCCAACGGCATGAGAATCATGGGAAATTCAGAACACATTTTACTTGTATTCATACATGTATACAGAGCAGGGCTGTAGCTAGACCAATTTTAGTGGTGGGTTTTAAATCCAAATTTGTTGGAGTCCACCAAGTGCGAAAACTACAGAGTACATGTACGTACATTACCTTTTAGCTGACTACCACTACAAAAAAAAGAAAATAAAGAAATAAATGAAGGTCTCCACAGCCTTACCCTCTCCACATTTTGCCTTCGTCTTTATATGTTTTATCTTGTGCAATGCATTACATGTTGTATTTTATCTGTTTATGGCTTTGAGAAGTGGAGTGAAATAAATAAAATAATAATACATGTATATGTAGGTCAAACACCTTCACTGTACAATGTACATGCTGTACAGTATGTCAAGATGGAACTATCATCTCAAATGCCCGAACAGATCCCTGTTCATATCACAAAACATTGGGGGACCTTTCATTGAAGATGACAATGTTTTATTTGTTCCCAATTATTCACAGTGAAGTACCTCAATCCCTACACTGGCCTCGTGATGATTCGAGTCCGTCGTCAACACCAGAAGATACTCGGCACAACGTTGCCATTCATCACATCAGTCGCAAGATGTCCGCTATCATTTAGAACGTTACACATCTCAGGTAAAATAAAACACTCATTTAAATCATCATCACGTCGTTGGAGGTACTTTGTTTTTTCCCCGGACCTCTTTCCCTACCTCACCTTGACCATTCTGTCCCTAGTTTCACAACTTGAGACCTCCAAATACCCAAGGCGTAGCGTTAATAATGCATTTTATTTTATACATCTTTCAGGTACCATTCGTTCCTGTCAGAAGTTTCTTGTGAAGTTCAACAGGCAGCAGTTGGTCGTCTTACTGAGACAGTGCAAAACAAATGGTAAGAGGCACAATGGAAGCCTTACACTACAGCCAAGGGGAAGTCTCATTGATTTGAATGGGAGAAAAACAGAAATAGCCAAAGTATGTCAGAGTTTAAAGTCCTGCAGAAGGAAAATACACCGGCTATTTGGGTGGGATACAAACCTACAATCCCTTTATTCTAGAGCAAGTATCTTGCCCACTAGACCGAGCGGATGATGTGAGGCCAGCTCGTTCCCTGTCATTAGCAGCAGGTGCATAGTAGCGCAAATGATGGGGGATAAAGAATGCTATTTTGGATTCACCCTTACACCGATGTGTGATAAGCACTGTATGTGGCATGTGGGAAAAAAGTTTCATTACACTAGTCTGGTGGGATTCAAACCCACAACCCCCAAGTTCTAGAGCAGATGTGTCGACCACTAGACCACCTTGGGTTAAGTTTGAAAGAGATCGCCTCCTTGTTAGTTCTTTGCTTCTTTCAGTCGTTTTAAAAAGTGCATTAACTTTTATCATGGTGTCACCATCTTTGTCATGTATCCCGTATACACAGTATAGCGTGTCATGGCTTAGTGGTCTTGTGCACCAGACTCAAGTTCTGGTGGCTAAGTCATAAGAGTGTGGGTTTGAATCCCGGTCATGACACTTGTGTCCTTGAGCAAGACACTTAGCTGTAGTTGCTTCTTTTCACCTAGGGGTAAATGGGTACATGTGAGGGCAGAGATTTTGTGATTGATTTAGCTTGGCAGCACAGGCTGTATACTCCCTAGGGAGCTGAGATGGTTTAAGGAATAAAATAAATGGCCCACTGACTTGGGGTAATACTTTTTCAAGTGCCTGGCTGCATTAGATTTGGACGCTATACAAAAGGCCACTATTATTATTATTACTATTTTTATTATTGACAATGACAGGGATTCTAGTCATTTTTGTCATGTCATACATTGTGTTTATTCCTTAATCCTCTGTTTGGTTATACTGGATTGAACAAGAGGTAAGTTAGAGTTTTGTTCGAGTATATTTTTATTTTCTATTTGTTTTTTTTCTTCAGAGGAACGGATTCAAGTGAAGGAATCAATAAAGAAATGCTCTGTGTTGGTTAAGGAGACGGAATTGCACAGCGCTGCTTCAGATGATACCTGATGTCATTTTGCTTCTCCTCGCCAGGGTGTACAAGTTCCAACAAGTAAGGGTTGTGTAAGCAATGTGTTTATTGGACCCCTTATTGTTCTGTAGCGGCTTAAGGTTGCATGCACCTCCTGATGTTAAGAAACTCTGAGGAACATCTCAATGGCACAATTTCCCAATGACGTCAGTCTTCATCTGCCATTATGCGTACTAAATGTATATTTGTCAAAAGCTTTAACTCATTTAGCTAATACCAAACAATTAGTACATTTGCTTGAAGAATGCAATTTATCCTAAAGACTGTAGTGTGTCTCATTGGGAATGGAATTTAACCAGTTGACGCCGGATGAACTGTACACATGCAACTATTGTCTGAGCCAGCAAACGGAGGACTTGTTAACACGCCATTCATTGTGTAAAATTGGAATACCAGAACAAAGGTAGCCCGGATATTTTGTTTCGGAGCGTGCACAGAGTATGCACTCACAATACAAAGCATCGCCTCATTTTCACCCACACAAAGAGGACATATGAAGTTGAATATCACTGATTTTCGCCCATTATGCGGGGGGTTATTGTATAATCCCCCATTCCAGACCTTTGTCCTTTTGTTCCCAAAAGAGGATTACAAGAGGATCGGCTCAATGGAGGCAAGTCATGTAAGTGAGAGTGAACTCAGTTTCCAGCCTTGCTTCCGGATTGCAGAACAATACTAGGGCTAGGTTTTGCAACTCACGTTGTGTGAATTTGACATTTTCTCGATACAGCAGTCAAAAATCACATTGCTTCAAAAAGAATCTTTGTTCTCTTGGCTTTGTCAAGTATTCTTTGCAACCATGTAGGTGTATTCTATTTTTAAGGATACAAAAAGACACAATTTAGGAATAAATGTTTAACATAATGCTTTATTTTTCTGAGATTAATACATTATTGAAACTGGCCAGTTTGTCGAGAATATTGCTTACTACAAGCAATATCTGACCATTGAATTAAATAGCAAAAAATAATAATAAGTTGAAACAACCACCTCAACTGTACATATGTAAATCTTCAAAATGCATAATATACACTGTAACAGACTTGTTATATTTTTGTTAATTTGCCAGAATACATGTAGAAAACATGTAATGTATAATATGAAAACCCAAGGAATTACAAAAATGCTAGTCTTGCATTTTACTGTGACTGACAAACAAATACTAAAGAGAAAAAACAAAAAAAACCAAGTTAACATAAAAAAGCTTCGATAGTAAAAAAGACATGCCCTCTCTGGACAACACCCGGTACACCCCCCCCCCCCTTTCCTTTACAGTTACATATATTTCCAGCAAATAAAAAACTTCAAACAAACATGCAACTTGAATTTTTTTTTTTTTTTTTAGTACATTAAGGTTCAGTTTGTAGAGTTAAATAAGAGTTCTCTTAGAGTAAGAGTTCGCTTATGATTTTCTTCAACCCACTCCCTTCTTCTAGTTTATATCAAAAGGTATGGTATTTGACCCTTGAAAATATATAGGAACATTTTTACTGCATATAAGGGCTGACCTATGTACATGTACGTAATTGTATGGGCTTTTATAGACTTTTGACCTTTACTGATTTTTCTGAAGGCATACAAATCGGAAATCAAATTAAAATGTAAAGAATACCACACCAAATTGATTATAGGGCAGGAACTGTACATATTATAATGCAAACAAAATCCAAGCACGTCAAAAAATTGAAAACCTCCAAGGCACTATACAGGATTGGTAAAGCTGATAGTGCAGTGTCTTACTTTGTCTGATGCAATAATTACATGAAAGAACAAAACTATGAAAATTTGGGCTCAATCCGTCGTCTGAGTCAGGAGAAAATAGTGAAAAACTGTGTACAATTTTCAGCACGTAAACACAATTGTCCATAATTTCGGTTGTCACAACCAAAATCAGCTGGTTTTTTTGTTGTTGTTGTTTTTTTTTTTTAGGTTTTCAGATAACAGTTTTCTCGAAAATGACAGCATTTCAGAGGAACTATTTCATAGAAAAATTGGTTCTAGTATGAACTTCATAGACAGTGAGATTTTAGACTGGAAATAAACGATGTTTTTGATCCTTACCAATCATGTACAGTGCCTCTAATGCTTCAAATATTTTATGTTTTTCCCCTCAGTTTATGAGGGATTACTAATACATGGTTTTCACCCATAAACTAGCTTGTTTGCTAATTGTAATTGCAAAATATTATAACTATGGTTCTCTAACCAACCAAAACATTTCTGTTTTCAGCTTCATAGTTGTAAAACATTAGTCCGATTTGACCACCCTGTGAAACATATACAAATTTCAAAATTGCTCATGCTAAAACCTTCATGTAGATCTTTATGCAGAACAATTGAAGCCAAATATTGTCAAAGGTGGCAATGTTAAGGTAGCCCTTTCTAATTATGTACAGTTGAATGTGGATTAATTTAACTAAACTTTCGATAACCCATTCACACACTAGAAAAAAAGTTTCAGAGCAGAAAATCAAAATCCTGCGATTAGTCAAAATGAGTCCCAACAGAATCACAGGCGTAAATCCGCTTGCGCCACATTTAGTGCGTAAAATGGGCAATAAAATGTGGCGCAAAAGGACTTACGCAGTTGCGTAAAGTTTTGTGAAATCGACTGTTGGTATTCTATTCCTGTTAGGCAATGTCACTCTATGTTAGAATCTTAGGCTACCTGTTGGGGAAATCAGAAAGTCTTTGGGATTACTTTCCTTTCCTAAGACCAGGTCAATTGACCTTTATCATGGTGCAGCCATCTTGTTTTCTTCTATTCCACCCAATGTAACCAAATCGAGGCTGGAAGGAAAAGGTAGTTGGGCCCCTTTTATGAGATGAGAATTAGAACTGTCACTGTTGTATGCAGGGTACCATACACGGATGACTACAGCATGATCAAGATCCATAGAGACAATGGCCTAGCTGTTAAATCTCTGTCCAGTTATCAGTTCATATCCTTGACATTCTCCCCCAGTAAATGTACAGTTTGCTCTAACAGCCAGAAATGTCCTTATTCTTTCCTTTCCTTCTGAACCTGGTCTCCTCGGGGTCAAAACCTTGCTCTTTGCATCCAAACACTGCCCAGGCTGGTGTCTTTGTCATGTAGTCAGAGGCTGTGAATTTGTTCTCCCCGTTGCTCGACACAAAGTCCGCCATGAGCTCGTGGAACTTGGAGTAATCAATCCATGTCCACCATGATCCATCCTCCTTTTTAAACTGAATCAGGGAGTATTGAATGGATATTAATTGCAATTACAAATTATTCCTGTGGCTTTAAGTACATCTATGCTAATTTGACTGCATACTCTGAAGGAATTTAGTGCTTTCAGGACAACTGTTTAAACCAATAAAGGGGGAGCTGCTAGCAGCGCTGCAATACTTTATGTCAGAACGCTTTAAAATTAATATCTGATTTTAATTATTAATGCTCCGTAATAAATTAGATTTGGGCAAGTCCCTTCCTAATGCTTACATGTACACCGTGTCTTAGTATCTTCTTAAAAAGATGTGGTGGCTCTGAAAAGAGCCAGTTTGTTGCTCTTGATGTTTAGACTAGAGTGCTCTAGCTGTTGTCAGGAGAAATTACCTCATCTACAACATAATATGAACCCTATTTGGGATCTTGAATTGCCTTTGTAGCAAATCTTCAAAGCAAGTAGTGATATTGATGGAAATGGGCAATGCAACCTGATATAAAAGTGACTGACCACAGCACACGTGGAGTGACGTGGCCGAGTGGTCTAGTCCGCTAATTTAAGTTCCGTAGTTTACAGAATGCAGGTTTCAATCCCGGCCTGGCCAGTTGCTACACTTGTGTCCTTGAGCAAGACACTTCACCACAATTGCTTTGTCCTTCGGATGGGACATTAAGCCATAGGTCCCGTGTACTAGGATGGGTAGTGCACGTAAAAGAACCCAGAACACTTATCGTGAAAGAGTAGGGGTTTACCCGGTGTTTCTGGTTCAGATAGCAAGCATCCTTATCTACAGGTTTCCTCAGGCTTCCAAGCTACAGTGATTTAGATCACTTTTGAGGCATCCTTGGTTTCAAAAATTAATAATAATATATGCATGGTCTGTGTTACCTTCTTGTTAGCAGCCAATATGCAGTTCGAGTGTTCATGCTCACAGGCAATGGCGTATTCTGGTAAGAGGTCTACCAGCTTCTGAACGAAGCCCACCACCTCCTCATGCCATGGGATATTTTTCATGGTCAAGGTGCTTGCCTTGGACTCCCCACAGTAGGTCACTCCCTGGTCAAAGGTCAAAGCATAACAACATTTCAAAACACAAAATTAAAGGAAAAATTACAGGTCCATGTTTTTCGAATGGCTGTTCATTAAAACTTTCTGCACGCAAAAAAAAAAACATTCAAGTAGACCATTTCATTGGAAAAAAACGTGCATAATCTGAGATAAATGGATTGTAAAGGTTTAACACGTGTGCTTATTTTCTTGCCTTGAAAAACGTGGAAAATAGTATCGGATTCATTAATTTTCTCAAGATGATGACAGCACTTCATAAGAACAAAAATTATTGTGATGTTTGAACCTTTGGATTATAAGAATGTAAATATTTATAGTAGGCTAAAAATTGCTGATACAACCATGTGTAATCGTATTTGCGTTGCTGGCTCTGAGAAGAGCCGTTGGTTTGTTTTTAACTGTACGTACGAATGCAAAAGTGATTGTTATTGTCCATGTGAAATAGTAGTTAAGGATGCACAAAAAATGTACATAAAGCAGCTTCTTTAAACCCCAACGTGTATAGTCATACCATAGCTATGGTATAGCTCTATGCATAGAGCTATGGTCATACTTAACGAACAGCCCTCGCAACACTATTGTGCATTGGTCAAAGCAAATTCACATCTTAAATGTATGCTTTCATTGTACCTTATCTGAAGGATCTACTGATGAGATTTGCATTATAATATTTTGTGTTGGACTTTACCTTGACTTCAATGAAATCGGGCTTGCCGATGTTGACAAGGTTTGCATAGGCATCTATCTCCTCATTATTCCAACCGTTGACTATGGTAAGTCTGTACACTGTCCGCTGACCCTGTCAAGAGAGTTCAAGAAGGCCCACTAAGTACTGCCCATAACAGCATTACATTTACATGTATGCTTTCAAACATAAATCTTCCATAGAAAAGTGTGGCATTACCGTACAGGTTTTCTTCCATATCAAATGTAATCAAGTAATGCTAACATTTTTCTACTAAAAAAACTACTTAGAAATAAAAATAATAATAGCCATTTATTAGCCACTTTTAAATATTTTATCAAAGCGCGTTCCTTTTACTACCCCATTTTTGTGTTTCTCACTTGCCATTTCTGGCATTTCATCAGTCATCATTGATCAGCATTTCAATAATATCAGACAATACAAACAAACGAAGAAACATTCAATTACTATCAATGAGTTAAACTTAAAAGACAAATATATTGAAATTTGGTAGGATGTACTTCGGAAAGTCAATTTCATGATATTACTACCCCTTTTCATTGGGCCTTGAGTAGTCCTGCAACCATCTCAACTCCTTCGCAGTATGAAGGTTGCAAATTATCCACATCAACAATCTCTACCCTCGCAGGTACCCATATACTCCTAGGTGATGACAGGCAATTACAGTTAAGTTTCTTGCTCAAGAACACAAGTGTAAAGACCAGAATTTGAACCCACACTCTGACAACTCGGCCATCAGTTGAGTTCAATGCCCTTGACTACTCAGCCTCGACATGCAATTACTGACAATCAAAACAAAAATGGTGATAAATCAAGTTAATCGCAACAACACATTTGTATGCTGACCTTTTCTGAAAGTGCCTCTAGGCTGCTGAGTAATCTCGGCCAGAAGTCGCGGAACAGCGGCCGGTCAATTTTCTTCAAGCTTTCCTTTGTGCTTGCATCCACACTAACGTAAAGCTGTGTTACTGGGACCATGCTCCTGCAAGAAAATTGTAGACATTAAAAGCCGTGTAAGTTATCATTAACAGTGGGCCTAATAGTTTGTTTAGATACATGTACATGTAAATGCCGGTCAAATCATCTGATCATATCAAGATCTCTCTCTAACCCTGAAAATGCAACACATTTTAAGCACGGTTTGCCTTGCCAAAATTGAATTTTATGAACTAACTGCTCAGAGGAGCACCACATAAATCTTGCAAAATATCCCAAAAGCAATTCTAAACACACAAAAAACAAGTGAGAAACTAAACATCAAAGAGATATTATTGAAACCAACAGTTTGCTCAGTTTATATTGCTTAACAAATCTAAATGCTAAGCAAAAATTAGCAGGGAACCAGTCATCACAAACAGACTGTACATGGTATTTTGGCTGGTAACCCATTTCTGCTAAGCAAGACTTTCCTGTGCTTAGCTACTTCTTGATCCAAACTGCTTCCTGAAAAATTCTCATGCCTATCTAAATGTACTAGAAAGTGAAGACTGGCTTGACCATAGAGCTTTATCTTAAAACACTGAAAGAAAAAATGCCGTAAATTGAACTTGGAAATGTACCTGATAGCTTCTGGGAACTGCGCGTTGGTAACCAGAAATGTGGAGATTTTATGGCTGTGTAGTAGCTTTGCAAAGCGGTTGATCTCCGGGTACATGATTGGCTCACCAACTAATGATAAAGCACAGTGCTGGACCTGCATGGCTTCTGCCATACGCTCCGGCTTGACACCAGGGACACCTGTAGTATGAGATCAAATTATCACATCATTCATGGTGTCAAAAGAAGAAAATCCTTCTATGAAATTGATTTCTTCTGCCTTTAACTTCCAAGTCTTACAATAAAAATTTGGGGTTTCAGAAAATTTTTACCCTTTTCTACAAAGGTTACAGGAATTGTACATTGTAATAACCAACTTGAGCCACAACAGTCAGCAGTGTTTGACTGCATTTTTATATTGTGTACTATTTTTCCTGTATGACTGTATATTTCTCTGAGAAGTCAAGGCCATTTTCAGTTTGCACATTGCACTTCAATTAACATTTTATAAAAATCTATGGGAAACGTTTAAAGGGGCACCATGGCCAAAACCAGGGCAACAGAGGGCATGGCCTCCATGTATATACAGGTCTGCATTTGATTGACAGCTGTACATAGCAGTGAGTAGCAGTTGATTCGGGTGGAAGTGGGGAGCTTAATAAATGAGTTCAAGACCCTCCATTGTGGTAATTTGATGACAATGCTGGTGACAGCTTGCAACAGTAGAGTCAACCAATATTCTTGTTTCCATTAACCCCTTGCACGCACGCAACACGCAGCGACTCTGCCATGCTCACCGTTTTGGAGTCAATAGTTATACGCAATGTGTAAGCGCTACGTCGCCTAAAATGCCCACTACACTGTGGTAACACACAGTGCCATGACTTTCAGAATGGCACAACCAAGATCATTGTGATGATCACGTAAGGTGAATTGGGTCAATAGTTGATATGGCCTCTGTGTAATACCAGACCTGGGGTGGCTTTCACAAAACTAGTCCTAACTTAGGGCTAGTCCTAACCTATGACTAGTCCTATAAGTTAGGACTAGTTACTTGTCATAACCTATGGATTACCTATTAACATTGTACTACAAATAATTGTTATTCAACCCCAAACCCATCTCATGCTTTCGCTTGAACTTAGATAGATTTGGTACTGCAACCCCAAGATAAGTAAGCACAGACAAGACGATGAACACAACATCACCTCGGAATTGTTTGATGAGTTTATAATGATTCTGGAGAGCGCCCTCTAGGATTGTCTCTGGGTCATCCATCTTCCATCGCCACTCTGTGCCGACTGGATTGGTGTGATGCCTTTAATGAACAATACAATGAATAGTAAAAAAAATCATCAAAGACTTACAAATAACGTTGTTCAATCAGATAGGCCCTACAGTTATTCAAATTAATATGATTATATCAATCAAAATGCCCAAATCATGGTAGTCAGTAGCAGTTTGATGGGACAAGTGCAGCGCTGCTGAAAACACAATTTGATTCTCCTCAAATGGCATGATTAAAACATCATCTAAAACTTATTTCATTTGATATGAGGGTTTTTACCTCCAGCAGAAGACACATTTGTTGGCGCAGGCGAGGCTGGGTGTGGTCTCCATACAGCGATGACTCTCAATGCCATAGAAAGTATGTTTGTAGCAGCCTCCTCGTCCACGAAGCATACTCTAAAGAAAGAAGAAAAAACAAAACATGTCCATGATATTAAGAGGCTTGAATGAAACTAAGGTGTAATCATAAAGCAGTGCTTAACAATAACATTTATCTTCAAGCAAACTTAACTCCTCAATTCTAATTGATCAATCAATAGCAACAAGGGTGTGATATTAACCTATTATTGCACGGCCCATATCACACCCTGTTCTGATGCGCTGTTCTAACTTGTGTATTGTGCGTCAAGTTTGCTTGAAAATAAATTCAATATCACGCGCAAATATGGAAAAATATAGCGCGTTTGCATCCAACAATATACAACTTGGCCTTTGGCCTCGCTGGATATGGGACACAAAGCGCGAGATAACTAATAGTGTACATATACTTGTCAAGTAAAAACAAGGAACCTTTAGTAAACAATTTCAATACTTCCCATTTGGGCTACATCCCAATGTGTTGCTGAGTAAAAGTTCAAATTCCTTTGTATGGTGTATATAGTAAGATAAAGCCAGTTTACCAGACAATTTTGTGGTCTAAGGTACTAGATAATGTACCATTGGAAATCCATGAATTTTATTTTTCTCATTCTTCTACATGTTCACTTTACTTTTTCATTCTCCTAGGAGCTAGTCACACTTGTTGGTTAGTTTCTGTGTATTTATATAGTGCTTACCTTGGTCCATCTGCAGAGTTTAACCCCAGAGTGACTACCAATCAGTCTGTACCCTGAAAGAGACAAGCAAAATCAACACACATTAACTTTTTACACATGGCCCTTCAGAATGCAATTTATATAAAGCATGGTACATATGTAAGACCACCTATAGCAATACCAAGTTATGCCATATTGAATGCAAGGTGTTCCTTCAATAAAATTGTTTCGACATGCATATTGACATTCACACATATCACCAATGTACTTCAGGGATGAAAGTGGATGGAAATAACAAAAGGGTTTAGAGGCTTCCAACCACGCAACAACCCGTATCAATGGCAGCATTCTGTGCTTAAATGTAGATGGAGCAAGCTCCTTGGCGTAGTCAAAATACAGTACATGTACTGTGTAAAGGCTTTACAAGAGCCTGGATGTATGTAAATGACATTTGTTAATTTTTTTATTTAATTTTTTTTTTCTTTTTAATTCCATAACAACAATTTTGTAAAATCTGGAAATCCGGAAAATCTGGAGAAATCTCATTCCTGGATTTCCCCATATATTCTACACCTGAAACATCTCAGATGTTCCTAATTCAGGTTTAAGGTTTTTGTGCATCACTAGATTTGCAACACACAGGTTTATACAGTGTGCGCTATTTCGTTCTCCCTTCAGAGACTGCTTTACTTCTTTCAAGAAAATGTTACGATATTTTGAGAAAATCCAGAAATCAGGAAAAAAACTGAGAAATCACATGCCTTAAGGTACATAAATTCTGTATACAAAGCACAAGTATTTCTGAGTATTTCACCATGTTTGTTGGCAGTCATTTTGTTGAAGTAAAGGTCTTGTAAATATGGCATTCTACCACAGCAGATAGACAGGAATTAGGTGGTCCTGTCTTTGATCTATGCTTACCTTGTTTTGTGAGTGCTTTTCTTAGCATTGGTGTTATCATCTCCCTAGGCTCTGATGCTTTAGCTGATGCTCTGTCGGCCTAAAATCACCACAAGAAGATAAGAGAACAACCCATCATTCTCAAACATAAATTTCCATTGTAATTTGAGCTATCTGGGCCAAATTTCATGGCGCTGCTGACTACAAAATTTTCTTCGTTTACGGCCTCTTTTAGCACAAAGAATCACACCCTTTACAGGGCGCCGTAAGCCTGGATTCTGTGGTAGGCAGTATCATGGAATTGGGTCTGGTAATCTTCACAAAGAGTACATTTTGTATTCAATGTACTTTCTTTTACAGAGAAAAAGTATACCATACATGATCTATTTAACCTTGTCCAATGAACTTTGAACAGGCATTTTGACTTTGTATTTTAAAAGTAGTGGATCAGAACGAATGGACTCTTCCAAATACCAATCCTGTATGAATCCTTTATGAAATGCAACTTGAGAACTAGATGATTGGAATGAACGTGCTCGTCCACAAACCAATAAGTGTACCATCCGTTAACTCAAAAGTACACTGTTCGACAACAGCTTGATATGGTGTACAACTCTCCTTGATAGACATCATGTTGGCTTGTACAATTAAAATCTTGAAAGCCATTGGATAGCCTTTAACTACTTCAAATCTGATTTTGCTTTTACAATTTGTTTTTATTCCCATTCCACAATTTCTACAAGAATCTGTTTTGTGTATTTAGATGACGTCTGACCTTTGCCTTCTTTATTTTCTTCATGACCTTTCCCAAGTCCTCGAGGTCAGTCAGGCCATTTGTCTCTGTGACTTTGCCGCTTCCATCCTGGACGTCGTCTGCGTCACTGACTTCATCTTCACTGGAACTATCATACAATTCCTTCTCATGCAACAAAAAGAAAACCAAAAGGAAAGTTTGTGTCCATCTCTGCCCTGCTTCTTGTGCACGAAGATAAATACTGAACACTTATTTTCATTCTATAAAGAAGGGCCAGACTATACCCTCTTTTTTCAGCCTTTTTTTAAAAGATCTGTTTGGCTTGTGTCCAAGTAAAACTTGTCTATAAAAATTCCTGTTATCTTAGATTCATTTTGTTTTATGTATTGAATGTACTAGTGCAGTACATGCTGCTATGTGGGATTATAGCTAGCCTTCTGGTCAGCAAGCCACAGCTGTGTGGTCTAGCGATTACTGGTAGAACACATGCGTTAGAATGTGAAAGAATGTGGATTTAAATGCCAGCAGACTTGCCAGTGGGATTTTTTTGCAAAACTCTAAAAGCCGAGTGTGCAAGTGCTTTCCAACTACATCAGTCAAAGGCGATAGAAAAAAAGATAAAACAAATGTACAAAGTAACAATTGATTAGGCCCATGAACTTTAAGTTGGAAAAATGTTGAAATGCGATCAGATTGTTCATATTATGAGAATTCAACCTAATACTCCGATTCAACCTAGTACTCCAATTCAAAAGTTGAAAATAAGTGTTATAGACCTCTTCATTGTTGTCTTGAGTTTCCTGGCAACAGCCCCCGTCTGTTTTCCCGCACTCACACGACTGCTCCTGTGAGCTACAGCAGTCTTTGGTGGAGCTTGTTAACTTTTGGAGGAGCGACTCCTTCCAGGCAGTAAAATCTTCTCCTATGCCTGCAAGACAATCAAAATCACAGCAAAATTGTACAGGTGAAACATCATAAAAAGAATGGCTGAATGTAATGGATAGATAAATAATTTATTTGTAAGTTGAGTTTGAATAGAGTCTGGTACAGCGACTTGTTTGGTCACATTGAATTTCACCAACCGAAAGGGATTTACCTCCATGTTTGCTCTCCGCAACATTCTGATCTCCCTCCCCTCTCTCCACCACAGCGGATGCACTTAGGATGCTAAGCCAGTTATCCACATTCTTCCCAACCTATAAAAACATACATATATAACAACTTCAAACTTTAACTTTTTAGTTAAAAACCTAAATAGACAAACATGTTGATATAATGTTAAAAGTGTAAGTGATTATTCTACATGTATGTGACAACGACAGTTATCAACAGTGGGCTTGATTGACATGTCATGTTTCATTCCTTCTGCTCATATTCAAACAACTTAAATTTTTCATCTGGTTTGGTGTCGTAATAGAGGGTACAGGGTAACTCTGTAAAGAAATTGTCAATTTCCGTTGGAACTAGACAAAGAGCACCACTGACAAAAGAGGTAAAAAGGTTTCGCCATACATTTTGATCTGATAATTTGAGGCCTACTGTAAGTATATGTATACCTGATTATAATGGCCTTCATACAGTGAGTTTCCAAGCCCAAAGACAGCATACTCAAGTCCCTTTAGGAGGGACTTGTGAACCCTGAAATCAGTGGTTGCTTCCTCCAGCCACTGACAGAACCAGGCAGCACTCTCTGTTGGTAGTCCTTCCGAATATGTAGCTAAAATGAAGACACAGGTCACAGCTCCATCAGTCTGCAAAAGAAAAAAAGGTACTTTCTGATTTAGAAAATTTATCGGCCTATTAATAAAAACTATGAAATATTTTGTGAATTACGTGCTAGTTCTCTCGATAATTACATCAAGGTTGGGTTCTTTAAAAATTTTAAATTATATCTAAAAAAAAAAAAAAGATGTTCAATATTTTTCTTTGCTAACTAATAAAAGTTAACCCTTGGACTTTACCTCTGGAAGAATATGACTTTCTGGGTCAAAGGTAAGTAGGTCAATGACCTCTGCAGAAACACCACTTGAGGTTGCTGCCTTTGCGAGATCCTCCGCAAAACTCTGAATGATCAACACAAAGGAAAAAATAATTGAAAGTTCAAGAAGCTTTTTGTTGGGACCAAAGTATTGCTATGAAAAGGCAAGTTTCATTCTCTATCCAAGAGGAACAAATTCCTGGAGCAGGGCAACGAACCTCCTCTCTGCTAAGCATATTAGCTTGCAATCAATCATGAAAGACCATGGTATTTTACTGGTAAACCCATAGAGCTGTATAGCTCTATGGGTAAACCTCATCAACTTAGGACCTTTCTGTTTTTAGAAAATTTGTCTGCGTAAAAGGTCAAAGGTATTAATCAACTCTTGGTAATAAAGTTGATGTATTGACTCATTTCACCTGATGTCATCACCAGAACAAATCTTGGTTGCGCCATTTTGGAAGTGAGTTTCCCAGTGTGTTACTGTAGTGAGCATTTTAGGCTATGCACCTGCGCTCACCATATCTTTAACATACAATTTGACTCCCAAAACTTGCAGGGGTGTATACCATCCAAAGAAAATCTTTGGCGGGGGGAGGGGGAGGGGGGGAATAAGAGGATTAACCTTAGCAGTCCCTGTCTGTGTGCCATAGAAGACTCTCAGCCTGTCTTTCTTCTCAGAAGTGCCAGCAGAACCTTTTTTCAGCATGTGCCCATTCTGATTGGCTGATTGGACATGTGTTGTCTGCTGTTGAGTTGACCGTCTGCTTCCCTCTGTTGGCATCCTTGGGGCAGCATTTGGCAAGTTCTCAACCTCCTGTAGAACAAACAACAATACTTAGATTTGTCAGTAAGCTATTTTGAAATGCAGAACATCAGAACTAATTGAAGTATACTGTACTCAGTCTAGTTACTCCTGGAAATTGTGACGATGACATTTACAAATTAGAGTGAAATCTGATCACTGACATGCAAGCAACAAAAGGTTGCATGCTTGCTCAATCCCAAAACCAAAGATACCCCTCAGTAAAAGAGACTTCCAATTAAGAAAATTCTACTTGGAGATCTATTATACTTGTACAAGCTAGTCTGTTGGAAACAACAGCATGTGAGCTTTGAAGAAAAAGATGACAAATCCGACTACCACTGTTTCACACATCATTATCTTCATTTACCCAAGTAAGATGATGTTGTTGGTCACAATGAGTGAAAAGGTGGCAGTCTGATCATGTTCCGATACAGCATCTTAACCAGTTTTACTTACATTTTCATTCTTGTTCCACCAAAGTATCACCATAAGGAGGGTAGCTACCCCCGTCACAAAGGATACACCGTACCAGCACGGAACTGATGTCCATAGTGTAGTCACTAACTTACTGCCCCAGTGTGATTGCAATGTATCATGATCTACGTATGAGAAATTATTTGTCAGGAATTTGATGATAGATTCAGTTTATAATTACACTTTCAACAGTATGATATGGCGCACAGATTGGGAGTATTGTTCTACCACTACTGCCTCTTTTGGGGTTATGGTCACAAGGGACCACCACAAGGGACCACCCTCCACCCTGGTGATCAAGCGTCATGTTAAAAATTGTGCTAATGGCATGCAACAGCAGCACAGGCTATTACTACATCTCAAATGCGATGACTGTCTTGTGTATCTAACACTCCTAATATTAATAAAGAGTCCTAGTCCTAGCCTCTCGAAGAAAAAAGGTCCCTGTACTGTTGTTGGGTTGCGATCATCCATCACAGACACAACTTCATCAGTCATTTGTTATTCCGTTACAGCTGTTACTGTTAGTGTAAGTGTTAGTAGGTTAGTGTTATGGAGGTAGATGGTGATATACAGTTCCTCAGCTGCAGTTAAACTAAATGTTTAGTGCATAATTTAGAAAAATGCAGCCAAGTGGGCAAAAATGTTTTTAAAAACTTGGTCAAATATTGTCAACAAATTGTCACAAGGGTCCAATCATAAATTACTTAAAATGATTCAATCAAGCAGTTAAGCATATTATAAACAGCGCCCTCTATTCCAGCTCTTCTCATTTGCATCCCATTGCTTTTGCCATTGGCATCGCAGATTCATTTCATTGCTGGCATTGTCTGCAGATCAATCTGTTTAAAAATGAGATTTCCAGGTTCTAGTAAACTTGGATTTGTAAGTTCCGTGCACGTATATATGTCTCATCTACCTTCGTTTTCGCTGTCGATGGCATTTCCTCTCTCAAAACCACAGAAAATGGAAATTAAAAAACACCAAAACAGAAAGCAAAACTCTGCTACGGAGGCTGCCATCTTGGATTGAGCATCTTGGGACGGATAAGTCGTTTATTTATTTATTACAGTTTAAGTATTACTTTTTTAGTCATATTTCTTTTAGATAATGTCGTTAAATGTTTTTTAAATATTTAAAAAGCAAACAAATATATACATTCTATAAATAGTACGGACAAAATAACCCAGATTTTAAATATTTGAAGTTTAAAATTATTAGCAAATGACGACACGAATAAAATGGTGTTTTGGTAAGTCGACGTTTTGTACATGTGGCCAACCACGATCAACCACGATTGTATTGTACACGACACATGCTTGCTTGTGTGTACAATGTGTACACGCGGCGCTTGAGGGCCGATTGTGTAGAAGCTGCTGCAAGTTCACTGCATCCACGGCTGAGTGTCGGTCCTCATTCCAACCTCAAAAACATGTCAAACGGACGAAATTTTATACATATTTCCAACTTTCATGTCAGCATGATACATCTTACATATTTCACGGTCCTCTTGACATGTTTTCTTCACTGCATTTCTCCGTCAAATGCCATTCCTGAGGTGGTGTTTGCCGTCAACTGTGGCGGTCCTTCGCATCGAGATGTGTACGGCGTGGAATATGAGAGTGACCCGCTGGAGGTTGGAGTTGCCTCGGACTTCGGGAAAAGCCTTTCGGTGATCGGGCGCGTGCCACCGCAGGATGCGATTCTCTACCAGACGGAGCGGTATGATGTAAACACGTTTGGGTATACAACCACAATCGAAGAAGATGGAGATTATGTGCTTGTGTTGAAATTTTGTGAGGTTTGGTTTGCAGCATCTCGGCAAAAGGTGAGTGGTGTCGAGTGAACAAAATAGTTTTATGACATTGTATTTAGCAGGTACAAACAATACAAGCTGGGCTAGGCCTGTATCATTCAAGTACTTACAAACTAACAAACATAACAAAAGTGTTGCTATTGCTGCAGCGGATGCTATTTGTATTTGTAATACTAATACGAACAATGATATAAACCACGCTAGCTGGCTAGAGCTAGGCAATGCTATTGCTAGGCGTTCATTAAAAACCACTTTCTCTGTAGAAATTGTAACCATTATCTACTGTTGAAGGAACACAATGTACCATTCATTACCATTTTGACAAAATGACACCCGTACACATATTTGTTGCTCCAATTCATGTCTTTTAAAACTAAAAGATTAGTTCCACCAAAGTTTCATTTGTTTACATTCCCATGCATTTTACACTTATTTCAATTCAAAGACACCCCAATGTGAACTCATTTACAAAGTGTAGCAAGATTTTCTCTGCAGCTGCCTTACATTTGGTCTTAAGATTCAACCATTCCCTATGATTTAACTACATATGTACCTTTATGTATGTCGTGTAGATTTTTAATAGATTACCATGCTAGCATTGCAGTGTCAGCAGTATAGAGCATGTCAATTAATATAAAAAATCTTGTGGCAGGTTTTTGATGTCGTTCTCAATGATCTACACACCGTTGTCTCGGGGTTAGACATCTACGATATCGCTGGTAGGGGTACCGGTCATGATGAACTCATTCCATTCACAATCACCAAAGGCAAGCTGAAGCTGCAAAAGGAAGCATCTACCTTTGATGGAGAGCTATTGATGGAATTTGTCAAGGTGTGTATGAGTTAATACACATTAAGTTTCCGTTTTAATGATGTACATGTAACAGTAACAGATCAATCATACGTAGCTTTGAAAAATGAACAAAGTAGCTAGCTTTTTAATTATTGATCAACAGGCCTGATACTTTATGGAGGCAATGGAAGCAATTGCCTCCGTTGCCCCTGGTCATTGCCTTAGTGCCCTTGTATGTTCCAATAGAAATTTACAATTTCCTCATAGGGATAGAGGTGCACTTTGTCAAGAAGAAAATGCCTTGATGCCCTTGAAGGCCCCCTGTTCAAGAACGAAGCAATCAGGCATGGATCAAGGCCAAAAGCTGTTACCAGATAATTGTACGCTTATGGTGCCCTGTAAAGCATGTTCTATGGGTTGTAAGCACAGAAATTTTTTGTAATTAGCGCCATGAAATCAGGCCCTGTTTTTCTTCAGTTTTGATTATTGTTCTTTAATAGGGCTAGTGTTCAGTTTCATTTCATTTGTTTGCTTGCTTTTCCTTGATATTTTATAGATGTATCTTTCACTCATAATGTTGTAAGAGTTAGGGTATAAATCTGCACTAATAAACTTCATGCATTGACGTCATCCCATCACCGTCTTGGAGTTTAACGACGACAAAACAATGGAACCGTGAATCTACATTGTACACTGGCGCACATGATAGGCAAATGAGCAACCTCCTCTTGACCTCCAGTGATGTCATGTACATTAAGGTTTATAACAGATAAATCAGTACAAAATCGGTTGCGGTTTTTGTTTAATTAGCATGTACATGTAGGGAACAATATCCCTCTGCTGCTCAACTATGGCATTTATGGGGTACATGTAAAAGTCTGCACACAAATTGGAAATTACATGTATATTAATTTGAACATCCTCTGAAAGAGTTTTCAGGCCTGATAGTGGTAGGAAAAGTAATTATTTTGATTGGATTCATTTCTATTACGTCATCAGTCACACTTCATGGACCTCATGAGATTGCACCACATGCATGCAGGCCTACCGTGTAGCTTCAGTTTACCACATAACCCTGACAGAGTAACACATTGGCTCTAATAATAGCTATGTTGGTGTAGCAACAAATTTAATAACACACACTTAGTCGGTGGCCTAGTGAGTTTAAACTATTAAAACCCTGTTACGTGGTTACAGAAATTGTGTTTTAATTTTATAAACACAGTACACACTCCCAGGTCTTGATCTTAACCGAGGCCACCGAGGCCATTGGCCTCATGCCCTGTCGAGTTGGCCAGCATGCCCTTCAGAGAAATTGCACTGTCACTACCAACTTGGCAAGCATGCCTTTGTACAATTTCTCTGATTTGGCCATCAAAGGCCTGCCCCTGTTTTTCTGCTTAAGATCGAGGCCCGGTCACTCCGTGTATTTAAGGAGAAGCAGTCACTCAGTGTATGAATTTTATAGCTGTTGTGACCATCATGACATCCAATATTACTTCGACAAGGCTGTCAAAACTTATTAAGACTCTTGAGAAATTAAGTAATAAATAGTAATCTTTTAATATAAACTATAAATTGAAGCTGATCTCTTTCTATTAGAGAACATTTCAAATAGTTTGATTCATCCCGTAAGATACACCATCATTTCAAATTAGGCTCAAGCCTGATCTGATTTTCTGCAATCTAATACAAGTATCTACTGAGTTGACATGATCAGGTGTGTCCATACATATACAATGGACCATTATCCAGAGAGATTACAATGAATTGTGTCCCACTGGGATGACAGACCCTGGTCTTAGTAATATAGGCCTACAGTATGATACAGTCTGACAGTAGCAAGATTACCCAGGAGTGTTCTTTTTTAATACTTGTACTGTGGCCGGTTGTTATGGCTGAGTTGCTTTCAAATTGACCAGCCCATGAGGGTGGATGATGGAACGGAGAGTACAGTTGATCACATTACATTAACTGCACTTACGGCAAAATTATCAGTGTTCGTATCAAGAGCCAAGATAAAACTGATGTGAAATTGCCAATAAATCAATACAAAGTACTACACTTGCGTATTGTTTTAATAGTGCAACCTCATCTCAAGATAAAATGTCACCATCTGGTAAAATGGAGCTCTGTAGGCCCATAATGTATTTTTTTTTTTAATCAACTTTTTTATAAATAAATAATTGTTTTGTACTTTATCCATGGTATCATGTACAGTTACATTACAGGCCTGGAATTTCATCTTTGAGAGGGCAAGGCCATTTTCATTTTGCAAAGGGCACTATTGGAAAATCTTCAAGTTTATGGGAAAGTAGGCCAAGACCAGGGCAACAGAGGTCGTGGTCTCCGTGTGGTTCCAGGCTTGCAGTTAGTACATGTACATGATAGCACTGTACAATGTGCACTAAACGAACGCCCCCGAAATCAAGGAATCTGATTGATATGCCACAACTACATGTACACTGTACAAACTACAGGTTGTGTGGTACACACATGTACATGTAATAAGTAGACCTCATGCAATTAATCTTGAGAGTCGTAATCTACATTGTATACTCATTTATGCACTTTTGTCTGTGCTGTACACCAATGCATTTTTGCCAGCATATTAACCAGTTGGCGCTGGCTGACGTGCATCCATGAAGATATTTTTCGAGCCAGCAAATGGAGGATGTTGAAACGTGCCAGTTGTGTAAAATCGGAATACCGGAACAAAGGTTGCCCGGACATTCCACTGCTGAGTGTGCACAGAGTACGCATATGATGTGCAACACTTCGTTTCACCAATACAAAGAGAAAACTTGCAATTCACGGTGCATGCATTTTTTGGGAAGAAAAAACAAAAATCATAGTCCAGTCAAGAGAATTTTGTTCTTTTGGCTTTGTCAAGTCAAAGTTTTTTTGTGCCAGTGGTACTCTAAAAGGAGATTGATTCTAGCTATTTCCAGAAAATAATTCTGTCAGACTGGATGGGGAAAACATGGAGCAGCAACTAATAAATAAATACATTAATAAATAATAGATCAGATGAAAACAAATGATGTATTGCAAATCCTACAAGCATGGCAGTGAGTCACAGTAAGATTTGCACTTTTTTTCAATACAATATACAGCAGATCTATCATTAGTTAAATTGCATATGTAGGCCTTATTATTGTACATTAGTGTCCAACGTAAACATAATATGTTAGTAAAGCCTTTTAAAACGTTCATCCTGGAGTAATATACAATGTAATTTATAAGCAGGACAGACAGTCCTTTTTAGAACTCGGTAGTTCCCCCCCCCCTCGAATTCCGAAATCTACTTCGCGTAGTAGAAATAGCAGGACAAGTTATCACAAGAACAACCTACATACACAGCACAGTAGATATTAGTAATATTCACATGGTGTAAATGTACCACAAACCCATATAATGTTCAACGTACAATGTCCTCCGATGACTGGGAATGCATATTGCAAGTCTGAAAATACAACCCCATAGCTAGGAAAATCTGAACTTGGTTGCAGAATTAGATTAAGGTTTTCAGAGAAAGAGATGCAACGATTGAAACCAGTGCTGAAATCAACACTTGGCAGTATTGGAAATACAGATCAACGCATCTATCATGTGTGTTTGCCAGTAGGTAGTAGATGAATTATTCATCAGGCTGTTCAGCTTCAGGGCAGCGCAGTGTTTGCGCAGCAACAATATTTCCTGATAAATGTACAGCTAGCGTTTGCATGAATGTACTACGTAGATGTGCACATTAAAATTGTAGTTGGATTGGATTTGATGTTTTTACTGATAGTACATGTATGTAAGTATACTGTATGCGTTATTGCGTATGTGTACAGTATGAAGTTGAGCTACATAATGCATGCATGAGGTGTAATTTACATCGGCTGGTAATTACTAAAGGGAAAGTATTGTATTTGTATTGTCCATGCACACACATCATTGTATTTTGGGAACTTGAGTTTAATATAAAAGTAATTCCAATCCTCTACAGTCGTTGTAAACTGCCAAACACACCAAATAATCAACCTAAGTAAAAACATCATCTGGAAGTGGTCTCGTAATTAGTTAAAACATTGGAAAAAAGAATTTAACAGTTTTGTAAGGGATTTGTAACAGGCTTATTAGGATTGCATTAAAAATAAACAATGACAATATGAGCACAATTTCATAAAGCAGGTCTGGAATTACACGAAGGCCATCCACGGCCTCTGTTGCCCTGGTCTTGGCCTTGGTGCCCCTTCAATTCCAAAGTTTCCTGTAGACTTTATGTTTTTCTTATGGAAGTTCCCCTTTGCAAATTGAAAGGGGCCTTGCCTCTCAAAGATGAAATTCCAGGCCCGATAAAGCTGTTAAGCAGATGAGAAAATTGTGCTTAGAAAAATTGTGTGCTAAGCAGATATTTGCAGGGAACCGAGTCATCACAAACAATGTACATTAATACGTTGTATTTTGGCTGGTAACCTGTTGCTGCGAAGCAATTGTTTGTGCTTAAAACAGCTTGATGCGCTTTCATAGAGCTGCTTCAACCAGTTGAAAACGGATGACGTGAATACACGCAAAGGTTTCCCCTACCTGGAAGCCGAAGCCGTCTTAAGACGCCATTATGTAATTTGGGACCATCTGAGCAAAGGTCACCTGGTCATTTGACTGCAGAGCACGACCATGACATAAAAGGTCGTATAAATACTGGCATTTCGTGGCTATTCAGAGGCGATTTTTGTGTAATCCCCAATTACAGACCTTTGTCCTTTTGTTCCAAGAGGAGGAATATGAGACATCGAGAGATTTCCACCATTGTTCATTTAATTTATCGTATTTCGGCTGAATGAAGGTTAGTCAGAGTGAGCTGGCAACTGACCCACGGTTCTGTGTTTAGTACCAAAAGTAAAGGCTGATGTTTTGAAATTCACGCTATTTGAATTTGACATTTTCTCGGTCGAGAAACAAAACGAACGATACAACAAAGAGAATCTGTCTTCTCTTGGCATTGTCAAGACAAGTAAGGGTTTCTTTGCGCCAGCGGTACCATCAAAGAAAAATGATTCCAGCAATTCCGCCAAAAGAATCACACAAACAAAAAAGGAATCCCGGCGGCAACTGGTTAAAAGCACAAAACTTGACAAAGCGCAAAATGGTTCTGCTCACCAGGAAAAGGTTACCACCAGCCAAAACATCATGTCATAATGTACCATTTGTAACTGGTTTCCTGCATGTTTGTGCTTAGCAGAACTGTTTTAAACACTAATGTCTGCTTGAGCAGCTATGAAATCGAGCCCAGGTCTTCAGATGTTATTTCCTTGACTTAGGCAGTGTACTTCAAATGCCAGATTTTGTGCACACATGCATGACATGTCATCAGCGAGCTTTCAGATTGAAAACCAAGTAAAAACAAGCAATTTCCTGGTAATGACCAACCCTGTTCTTTGTCTGTAAAGGGAGTTGTCACATCATATTATAAAACATCTATCTGCAATTAGTCAAAAAGCTACATTGTAATAACCGTATCATTCAACATGTCAAAATGCAATTTTAAACAATGCTGTAGTTGGAGTGCCCAGTCAGATTGATTTTTAATAGGCTTAGTAGCTACAGGAACAGATGGTGCAATAATTTATTTGCAATACAAATAGTGGTAGTTTCGGACTTCGGTGCATATTGTTCACGTTATACATGTAGTTAAAGATTCTTATTAATTTCATTCTTAATTTCAGGACCAATAAGATTAAGATTTATGACATTTTCAAAGGGGAGCAATGATTTCAAGCTTAGTAGTTGAAAATCTTCATCCAATTTTTGGGGTGAACAAAGAAAAATTAACTGGAGCAGGATTTGAACCTGCAACCCCCTGCTAAACGTACCAGCACTCTACCAACTGTGCTATCCAGCCGTAATGATGACACTCTCACTTATTTCTCAATATCTTTTTGGGGTGCTAGTCAGTAGCTCTATGGTTGTATTGTATACTTGGGGTGTGATCCTAGGCTAAACAACACTTGTAGGTTGAATGGCCTCTGACTGGCACCCTTGAACAAAGATAATTGACAAAATAAGGAGACCACAAACATTAGGCATGTTGGGGCTGGATAGCTCACTGGTAGAGCACCGGTACCTTATTAGGCCGAACAAAATAATAGTTGTGTTTCCGGTTACCCGACCGTCCCTAGAAAATCACGCCGACCCTACATCTTTTTATTCGTAAAAACGATATAAAATAAAATCTTATGGTGCCGACCCTAAACCTCATTTTTGTGCACATCGTCCTGGATTTCTTCTTCGTTTTTTCCTTTATTTTTTTACTCATTCAAACATGAATGTCGGACACTTCGAACCTTTTCCATTTCGTACCTTGGTCACTTCGATCGTACCACCACGTAATTTTGTGAGCTAGCTCCTACAAAAGTACAAGTCGTTCCAATTCCGTCGGCAAATTCAGTTGTTGTGTTACATGTTCTATCAGTGTGCTTAACTTGCGCAAATTGAAGATATACCTACGCAAATTAAAACATTTACGTGCGCGAATGTGCACAATTTTCAACTTGCGTGATTACTATTTTGCGCGGTTCTGTGACGTGTTTGGGCTCGTCGAAAAAGGAGCGTAGGGGTGTTTCAAAAATTTATAATGCCAATTAATAAGCTAAATCTGCAGATAAAGTTGTAATTTGCAGATGAAGTTGACATTATAATTTCTGAAAGGGTTTTTTTGTGTGCGTATTTTCAATTAATTTAGGCTCCATTAATAATGAGGAAAGTGTTTTGGAAAATGTTTGACTTGACGTCACCTCCAAGTCCAATGACAGGAAACTTTTCACAGTTGGGTACCAGGCAATGTAAAACGTTGGTCAACATGAGTGTGTTTTGAAAGCTCACTTGCTATTGGTTGTGAATTTTTTTTGCCCACTTACTGGCCAATCGGGATAACGCACATATTATTGTGGGTCAACACAAGCTTGGTGCCCTGCTGCAAGGGATCTTGCATGGTGTTACCACAAACCTCACATCTTTCACGGATTATATTTATTTATTTACGTACATATTATAAAACAGCAATAAAAACATGTTGGTGTTATTTGTCTTTGAAAGAATGGTGACATGTTCTTGTGTTTTTATTTGGACTCAAACCATCCACTTTCTACTGGTGTTAAGTCAGATACATGCATTGAATCAGTGAATAGACAGTGCTGATAGGTACTATTGACATACAATAACAAATTTGACATGGTCAGTCTTTAAATTAAGTGCGCAAAAAAAAACATTTAGGAACATTAGCCTACCCTAATTTTCGGAGCCATAAAAACTTTAAGCAAAAAAAAAAGATATTACCCCCCTACCTACCCTATTCCCATCCACAGTGTAATAGGAAACACAACTATTATTTTGTTCGGCCTTATGTTGCTGGCTCAAATCCCGCTCCAGTCAATTTTTCTTTGTTCACCACAATATTGAATTAAAAATTTACCCAGTCAGTTTCCCTTGTGGTTTATTGCTCAATAATTTATATTTTCATGTCCTTAAAATTTTTCACTTCCTTAGAAATTGGATGTTAACATTTCCTTAAAATAAGGAACTTTCCTTAGCAGTGGAAGCATTGACACAGTCCACTGCAAGTGTAGGTACATGTAGAATGTAGTGGCCCATAACCATGAAAACTGTTCTACAAGAGAGTGTACATTGTGTCTGTGTAGGTTGCAATTAGTGTTAACGATGCATCAGTGTCATTAAGTGCATTGTACATACTTCTTCCGCCATGTGTTGTCAGAGTTGCATTAAACAAAGATTACTAAATTTTTATTGTGACAGACAAATCATATTCAGCTTGTGCCATCAAGAAAAAAATCAATACCCCAGTACGCACTGTGTACTCATATAATGAGACAGTTTCCGCGGCTGCAGCATTGCTGTAGTGAAAGAAACAGGCTTTGCTATACCACAGTGCTAGGAAGCATATTGGACTTTAAAAAATGAATCTCAAGTAAAGTTGGTTTGAATACAAAAATATTTTGTGGAGACTCAAAGTATCTTGTTAAGCTTCACCAAAAGATTTAGTTATCTCCGTTTTGAGAATATTTGAAAGTTAAACCCCCAAAATCACATTCGATAGTTTTTGTGATTATTTACTAGAATGGATCGTTACAGGAATGTTTTATTGAGGAAATTGAGATAGGTGAGCTTCCAAATAAACTCCATTATTTTAGAATTACTGTGATTTTTACAACGTTCCTTCCACGTACATGTACCTAAGGCTAATGGCGTGTCGTGTCGAGCAGTCAAGCGCACTGGGCTCAAGCTCTGATGTTGCTGATCTGCAGAGTGTGGGTTCAAGTCCCGGTCTTGACACTTGTGTCCTTAAGCAAGACACTTAACCATTATTGCTTCATCCTTCAGATGGGACGTAAAGCCGTAGGTCCTGTGTGTTGTGTAATGCACATAAAAAGAACCCAGTTACACTTATCACTTAGAGAAGGGGTTTACCTCGGTGTTTCTGGCAGTGGCTGCTGAATGTGCCGCAGTACCTTGTAAACCATTACAAGGTGCTACATACATGGCTCTCATAATTCAAAGCACTAAAAAAAATGCCTTAAAAATATTATAATAAGTGCCTTGAGTACTTAATTGTTGGTAGATAAGTGCGCTATATAAGACTCCGGTATTATTATTACTATAACATGGACATGAACCTTCAACGTGTTTAAACTACATGTAGGTAAAATTGTTGTCAGTCAAGCAAGTCCAATCAATGTTTTGTTTGGAATGGGATATGTGTATCAGTACAGTACAATGTGCAGAACATGTGTGTAGTTTGAGTCATTAGCACTTGACAGTTTCCTCCTGATCAAGGGTCCTTGATCCTCTTCATCTCAACTTGTCAACAGAGGGTGTTTCTTGTCCATCTTCCAGCGACCGCCTGAATGCCCTCACTCTCCCAACCAATCAAGCATGCTGAGAAAACATTCTAAAATGGATGACTGCGTTCAACATATTACACAGTCAAAGCCTTGAATTTTTATGATTTTCTAGCAGGGCCATGGTGCCATTTTGCCTGAATAAACATTCACTAAGAAACTAAAGGGGCGCCCACAGCAGTTGCTGTGGGTATTGTGGATGCTTTCTTTTGTCATGTTTGTGTTAAATCATAGAGGGTTAAATCAAAGACTGTGCCCACTCCATAATAGCTGCCTAACATCATGGTATTCACCATGTACCGGCCCCGGGTACAATACATACACTGTACATGTACATCCTATGGGGAAAATAACTTCCATTGTAGACTTGCATTTCCACATTACTTTACTTTACTTTACATTACTTGGTATAATAGAGCAAATGAAATTTAAAACTGCAGTTAAACATTTAAATCCATAACTGTTTTTTACTCAGTTTGGTTAACCTTACTAACTAGGACCATTTACTCACACATAGCCCAAGTCTTACAATATCATTCAGTCTGAAAGGGTAAAAAGACCATAAAGCCCAAACCCTTCTAAATCCTTGTATATTTTATTCACATGGCATTTGACCCAATTCCTTCTAAATCTGTAGGAGTTGAAACTTTACCTGATAGGTGGACACTACTGCACATCAATTTTTTCATGATGAGAACTTTGGTGTGCTGGTGTGTTGTCGCTTGTGACCTGGTGACTGTGACCATTGACATGACACTTCCCCATCCTTCCAAAAAGCTTACCTCCATGCCCATACAGAACCCTAACATTTTAAAATACATGCTTCACACTCACTGCATCTCACCCTTTAACTGAGCGACCAATAACATGTGTTATTACTTGTTTAGAATACATTGTGTATGCATACATGAACAGCTGATGCCCAAGACATGTGGCAGATTGCCTCCAAAGCCCCCCCCCCCCCAGGTGTGTTAATTAGAGGTATGGACTCGCTCATCACACATCACTGTCATGCGTGACATTTCCACCTGCACAACTTTGTGCACCTGTGAGCAATTTGCACGATTCCAAATCGTTTCAAATTATTCTTTGTATGGGGGTACAGAATGTACAGTGTACGACAACGCAAGGTACTTGTACACACTTTACATGACCTCTGTGTTTCCCTGCAGTCTAATGATTGAGATCGAGGTGGTACTAATTCAAATTGATGATTAAAGCAAAAGTGACGCCATCTGCAAACTTAATAATGCAGCGCTCACACAAATGGGCACAGAGAAAGCTCATAAATAAGTGACACAAAATGAAAATGTTTGTATTGGTACTTCCTTTATGCCAGGTCTTCGCACCAAGGGGGTGAGAGGGGTGAGAAAAAGAGAGAGGTGGTCATTTAAAGTAGTGAGGTGGGCAGGGGAAACACTACATATGTACATGACATATTGAACATTTTGATCAAGTACACAGACTTTGTACGAAGCAGTACAAAGTGTGTTGTACAGTGGTGGTTGAAGCATTGTATTAAAGGAGATTTTCTTGTCTTTAGTGTTTTCAAGAAGTTACAATTCCGTCCACAGTAACAGTTCCATGATTTGAGAAAATCACTTTTGAAGTTGAACTTAATTTCAAGCTGCTTTTCGATTTTTGTGATGCCCACTTGCCAAAATCAGGCACTTAAAAGGGAACAAGTCAAATGGCATGCAAAGTGAAGACAACCCAAAACATCAACCATGATTCAGTATCAATGAGATGTGATTTCTTAAACATTCTGACTGAACTGCAGGAGTCAAGTCAACTTAGTTTTACATGTAGGCCTACAGTGTATGGAATAAAACTTGACTTGTCATGATATTTATCTTGCCAAGATGGCATACTGGAACTGCATGTAAGGAGACGACTTGCATTACCATTCCAGTTGTCTTGGTGAGATAAATTATCATGGTAAAAAATGACTCCTTTGGTTCAGAAAGTCATCTTGGCGAGACATGTTACCAGAACAAGTCAACATCTTACAGTCTGTGCAGTTTCAGTAAGTCGACTGAGTGAGATAAATTATCTTGTGAATAATAGGTACAGCACTGTACACTCTGTCCTAAAGAAATGCTTACCGTGCATTTACATGTACGTCTGTATATTGTGTACTGTGTGTATCATGTACATGTAGGCCTAAATTAGGTGTTATGCAGTTGTTATTAGAAAGCTCTTCTCATATTTGTCAAACCCAGTTTTGAAATTTGGCTAGAAGTGCCCAGTTTTGGCATTGAGCGAGCACATTTTACTACCCAAACAAACAGCTGACTTCTTCGATTGCAGAGAACTGACATTGATATTTGTCATCGAATGCAACTGTTTTAATGAATAATTATATGCACATAACTTATTCATCACTTTGTGACAACGGAAAAAACAAGACACATGGGGTGCTGTGTATAAGACAATGCATGCAGGGGTGGCGTGTGCGAAAAGCGCTCGCCTCTCACCAACGTGTCCCTGGTTCGAGTCCTGGATAGTGCCATATGTGAGTAGAGGCGTGCGTTGGTTCTCTCCTGTGCAACAAGGGTTTTTCTCCATGTCATCTGGTTTTCCTCCCTCCGGAAAAACCAAACACTTCTCAGGCTGTGCTCTGTGGTCATACATATACATGTATATAGCCTATGGGTTGATGTGGATGGCTGCCGAAGGCGCCCTTGAATGCCTGCCGCTCAAACTTGTGTAGCTGCGTCCTTCACAATGCAGCTTTTCAGCTGCGAGTAAGGATGATTAGCCTCCCAAAGTATTAAGCCTATATACTGTGAAGATTTCGTGACTTTGTGAAGAAGATACTCACAGAAGATACAAAAATCATAGCACATGTAATGTATTTGGCACCCTGCCAGCGCAACATTGTAACAAACAAAGTGTAAACACATGTGTAAATAAAAAAATCAGTTGAATCCTCTCGATGTCTCGTAATCCCCTTCTAGGAACAAAAGGACAAAGGTCTATAATCGGGGATTACACAAAAATCTTCTCTGAATAGCCACAAAATGCCAGTATTTATAAGACCTTTTTTGTCCTTGTGTGGGTGAAATGAAGCGTTACATGGCATGTGTGTGTGGTCTGTGCATGCTCCGTAGTTGAATGTCCGGGTGACCTTTTTGCTCCGGTGGTCCAAAGTTACATAAGACGGCTTCCGTTTCCAGGCAGGGGAAACATTTGCGTGTATTCACGTCATCCGGTTTCAACTGGTTAGGGCCAAGACCAGACAATGATGCAAATCACACGCTGTCATCTGCCTAAAATGTTGATGTTTTCTTCCATTAAACTGTATACACTTTCTGCATGCCAGATGTGCTGACTAACTGGCTTTGAGGTTCTTGTGTAAACATGCCATATCATCTATCGTGAGATTGCCCAGGCTGGTTACCAGAAACTTAAAATCCATACCGATCCTCTACCAGGAACAGCCTTAAATCTTTTAGTCGGTGGCAGTTATGTTCATCAATTTTTCTTGTGCATGATTTTAAAATAAGTCTCTTTCTGTTTGCAGGGCGACTACGATAATCCTAAAATCAACGCCATTGTTATCTACAAAGGAACTTTGGACGGTAAGTTGATTTGAACTCAAACACTCACTTGCAAAAAAATTGATACATTTTTCTGGTAACATATTCTGAAATCAATGCTTGTTTTATTTTTGTTTGGCTTTCCAAATGGAAACGAGTAAAGGTCCATACAGCCATTAGTTTTTGTCCCAAAATTGGAGGCTGATTTGTTTTATTTTATTTTATTTTTTTATTTTTTAGCTATTTTTTTTTAGGGGGGGGGGACCTGTCATTACAAGTCCTTAAAGTATGAGGGCTTCAGACCATGTCACTCAGGTTTATATTTTCAGGCAGCCACTTGTACTGTATACAAAAGGAACACTTCAGCAGCGCATGAGACAATCTTCTTGCTGTAACTCACTATCCTCAAGAAAATATTAATGAGACAACTTACTGGAGATTGCCTGGAACTGGTTGCCTGTGAATTCCCGTTAATCCCCCCCCCCCCCCATTTGATTACAGTCGTAATTAGGATTCTGTTTTCCTGTGTACAGGTATACAGCTAAATGTTTCAAATTCTAAATTCCAAGTGACATGTATTAAACACCCCTTTGAGACTCAAAGTGCATACTCAGTGAACCCTCCACTGCATACGGAATTAAAGCATCAGTGACATGGATGGTTGGTAATAGTCAGCAGGGCTTACTCTGAAATTGCCGCAAGTCTCTAATTTTATCGCCTAATGTACTGTGAACACGACCCTGCTAATTGCGACGTGTTGAAGAACATCAGTCTCTCAGTTCTACATGAAGGCTGTGGGTCTAACCTTGAAACTGTTTTGACTTGATAGCTTAAAAGATACGATGTTATGTTCGTTCTTACAAAGATACTGGAAAACAAGAAAAGACACTTTCGCATGGTAGCAGATGTAATGCCTTTTTACCTATCTACCGCGTGATGGCCGATGGCACAATTAATGGTCGAACATCAAATTTTTGATATGCTTTCACCTTTTTTAGTTAGTGGGATCGTTTGGCCTAAGTTTTTCCATTTAGTAGGTCCTACTTATCACGCAAATGATCTTTGGTTTTACCTACCTAACAACAGTGGGCGCACCCATTTTGTGTTTCATGTTTGTACACAGAGTGTCCTATCTTGTTTTTCTAGTATCTTTTGCTCCTGTCAAATCCAAGTACAAAGAGGCATTTTAAAATCACTTTCCTCCTGTATCCAATTGCAGATGTTCCCAAATTACCACCCCTGCCGGGTGCAGATCTTGACGAGGATGAAACCGAAGAAACTGACGATGAGGAGTCGGACCTGTCCAGTCAGAAGCCAAAGCGACACATCACATCAGGTCCCAAGACGCCCGACCCTTACGCAGCTGACGAGAGCAGTTTCTTATACCCAATTCTCATAGCCCTGGCAATTTTTATTCCAACACTATTTTGCCTATGCAAACTTTAACGCTGATTGTACATCTTTAGGTTAAAATACTTTTCCCTTGTTGTTTTTTGTTTTTTTAAGAAAAAAAGAAAAAAGTCAATGTGTGTTTTTTCTCACATGATGACTTTAAACAGGATGTAAAATATTTCATTCGTTGAGAAGCTAAGACAAAAGATTGTTTTTAATGTGCTTTGTCTGAACGAGTTAGTCATGTTAGTACATCAAACTCTCACCTTTGACCCCATTGTTGCTTAAAGATGAGGGCGTGCACATACCCTTTAGTTTGGCATGTACGACCAATTGGCACCAAGCCATTCTTTATGCAGCTGGACCTGGGTAGGTTTCAAGGGTAAGAAGGGGATGTACTGAGTTGTGCAGAGCAATAGACCGCTCCATTAAGCCCCGCCCCTGAACATATTGACCAATCACAGCATTGGCTAAATAACCACTGAAGACGAGGGCAACACAATGTGCGTCTCTTCAATGCCACACTGCACGACATGAACGCACGCTATAAGTTCGCGCACGCATGTTTACATTTTCCAATAGGATTTTTATCATGTCGGACTTTCGGTGGCATACCCAAGGCTGTGATTGGTCAAAACGTATGGGGGCGGGGCTTAATGGATCAGTCTATTACACCTTCAAGTTACATGTGTAAAACCTTATGAAATGTATCAATGAACTTAAATTCAGTACGACAGTGTTGGTTTTTAAACTGGAAAGAAAAATCTACCAATGAGATGTGCAGGTTTTTCTGTTTCTATATTAGTTTTAGTGAACAGGGTCCAGGTTTAATATTCAGGAGTTGCTTAACAGAACTATATAATTCTTTAAAGCCCCAGCTCAACATTGGTAAGAAGAAAAACATAAATGTTCACAGATTTGCATATACATTACGTGGTATAAAGATTATGATGGTAGAAAACTTTCCTTGAAATATTTCTGGCTGGAGTGTTATCATTTTAAATGAAAAATGAAATAAGATCCAAACTTAGTTTTCGTCTCAGTGAGCCAAAAACCCTGCCAATCAGAATGTGTACAAAAATGCTGAATGCATTTTTACAGTTTTCTCGCAAATGAAGCAATTTTTTACAGGTGGTTTTTATTACAAGTATCTTGATTTGTGCAAAGAATGGAAGCATTTACAGTCAGTTTATCAATGTTGAGCTGGGGCTTTAAGTGATTGGTACAGCCTTGTTTTTTGGATTGTAGGAACAGTGCAATTTGCATTCACTCATCTTATCAAGAAACTTATACAAAGATTTTTAGAAGACAGCAGATTGTGATGACATGCTTTTCTTGTGTTTTTTTATATTTTTTTTTATGCACAGATCTTCAAACAATTTTTCTCAAGGATAGCAGTATTTCTGCCTTGGGCCCAACTTTATGTTACTGCTTACCACAGAACTCTTTGCTTACAATCAGTGGAATTACACAAAGCACAGAATTCTGTGGTCAGCGGCATTTTGGAATTAGGCCCTGTGCACCAACTGATACAATTCTGTTGTGCTTCGTAGTTCTATGAAATGAGCCTCTAATACAAGGTGTAGATCAGTGTTGTAGTCAAGTACCTTTCAGTCAAGTATCAAGCACTGCGGAGTACTTGGGTGGCCAAGTGGTACTTGCAGGTCTCGATCTTCAGAAAAATGGGGGCAGGCCTTTACTGGCCAAATCAGAGAAATTGTACAAGGGCATGCTGACCAAGTTGGTAGTGACAGTGCAATTTTTCTGAAGGGCATGCTGGCCAAATCGACAGGGCATGAGGCCAATGGCCTCGGTGGTCTCGGTTAAGATCAAGGCCTGTACTTGAGTACAAGTACTTGGACCATCGAGTACAAGTGTCTGAGTACCAAGTATTCTGATAGCTGAGTACCGAGTCAAACAGCCAAGTACTAAGCACTTGGATCTACGAGTACGAGTATGAGTTCGTGTACAATTACTTTATAAAAAAGAAATACTACAAAATGAGGTATAAAAACATTTCTTGTTTTTTAATTTCTAGATGATAATGTGTGCTTGTTATGATAACATGAATACATCAAAGACAACTTCAGTTTTACTTTTTCCAGTACTTTTTTCCTCTTGTCTATGGATAGCAATGGCATAAATTCAAAAACGCGACATAATTTAGACAACCGTAATTTGACGACAGGTATTTAAAATCAAGTTCGTGTACATTTTCAGTCCAGTATCAAGCACGTGACATTGTGTACAGGTTATTTGTCAGTCGAGTATCGAGTATTTAGCCAGCCGAGTATGAGTAGGAGTTACCATCAAAACAGTACTCAAATACCAAGTACAAGTACTACAACACTGGTGTAGATGCACTGAACTTAGAGGTGTTTATTTTATCTATTCTGGCCAATTTTATTTGCATTTTGACTGGAAGATGTTAAGGGAGGTTGTTTAGTACAGTATGTTATGTGTACAGTATATTGTATAATATAAAATCCAAAGTCAACGTCCATGTGAAATGCTAGAGCAAGCTCCAATGCTAACAAAGCTGAAGTTGAAATACGTCTGCAGTTAGAGATACACCAAAACCCTGTCTTGGCAAATGATAGTTATTATGGTCATGGAGGAGATATGGCCCAGTCGACTGTAACTGTCAGGGACCCGTCAGGGTTGTCACAGTTATCACAGTATTATGGGTTGTCTTACCCCCATTTCAGACTGGCGCTCCAGAGTCGCGCCGAACCAAATTATTGAAAAGTTTGAAGTACATGAAAAGTTTTAAAAAAGTTAGGAGCGACTATATGCTCAAGAAGTCGAAAGATCGACTGTTGCAGTCGGTTGGAACAACTCAGGAGCACCCTAGGTTCAGACGTCGTTCTTGTCATGAGCTAAACCTAATGCAAGTTTATGTTAATTAAGTTCGCCTGTCTGAAACCGAAATTTAGAGTCGCTCCTAATCTATTTGGTTCGGCGTGACTCTGGAGCACCAGTCCGAAACGGGTGTTAGCTGTTTAAAAAAAGGAATTTAAGAGTTGAGGTACAAGTACATTTCATTTGTCACTTTCCTTTTAGGGGGCTAATTAACAATCACCTTGATTTTTTTATGAGTTAAAGCATTTCCACAAATGTCAGCATTTTCCTAAAAAGAAAAAGTCAAAATGAAATTGTGGTAGTTTTTGATGGTGTTGTGATAATGGGTTGTTGTGTTTAAATGCTACAGGCAACTAACAGGAAAGGTTCGTTCACAAAATAATGTTTGAAGGGAAGTTATCATGGGTATTTACCAGTAAGTATTGTAAGACGTTAGTGCAACACAGTTGTCCGATGGTGTTACACTTCATTGCAATCAAGTCATTTTGTACACACAATACGATGGTTTCTTCAAATGTTCCTGATTTAACACCATCACACCAACAGCATAAAAGAAACTGGAAAAGGATGTCAAATTGGCAAGTTGGAAATACATGGTGTACCAAAGCAGAAAATTATTTTTTAAAAGTTTGCCTTTTTCATAGTACTAATTTAAATGTATGTAACTGGACTGTTGTTAGTTTTTATGGGACAGTTTGTTTAGAATGGAATAATAATGGAAGGTGCTGGCTTAATTTTAAACTGGTCGTAGTTTTTAGGGGCTCTGGGACTTACTGTACTAGTGGGAAGAAAACATTGAAATGTGGAAGAGGTGAGAATGTAATAAACAAGAGAACAAGAGCATTGATGTGGAGGGGGTTTGCAAAAAGCAGTGCTTGTCATGTGCAAGCCCCTTCATTTGTATTACCAGTTTTAAACAAGCTCCTTGGGACCCCCTCTCCCCAACAACAATGCCCACTTCCTCTCCAAACTTCAAACTTTTCTTTCTGTTTTCCCACACAATGTAAGAAGCTGTTTATTGACATTATTAATTTCTTTTTACAGTACATACTCATAATGTTATTTCTTTGTTGTGGAGGCTGATGATGTACTATGACAGCATTGACGTTTTCTGGGAATGACATTCACTGTATGTTTATTGTTTAAAACATCACATTATAAGTTTGTAAACTTCATAAAATGATACAATGCAGCCATTTTGTCTACCTTTATAAGAACTGTGGGGGAAAAAACTTCAGTTACCAATTTTTAAACGTAAACATTATTTTGGTGTTTGTGAAGCCACTTCACCAGAGTTTGTAGGTGATATCAGGTAGCATTATTCCCTGAACAATGTGCTGCCTCAGATTCTAGCCTAAAACCTGTAACTCATGTCGAAAGAAGTGTTTGGGGTCACAAGCTAGAAATGAGGGCCAACTTAGTACAGCTCTAAGTTTATCTGCTAATTCCACGCTGGAAAAAAAATAACCAAGAGTATAATATGTTTACTCAGTTGTCTACTCATGTTATTGTGCCCTTTCAAAAGCGTCACAAGCAGAGGTTAGTTGACCATGGTAACACTGAGCTCTGAGTCTTAACATAACTGAGATGTTTAAACTTATGTAGGTCTTAGATCCAGCTGCTTTATTTTTTTTTAAAGGAAACTTATTATTTCTACCCAGAAGTAAACAGGGATTAAAGTTATTAGTATTCTAGTACTAATCCTTTTTAGTGCACTATATGGTAACTTAAATATCCCCCATCATGTGTTTTCTGGGCTCCCTGCTGAGTGCATCAAAATGCAACACAGTTGAAATAAAAACCCTGCTAATTGGCAAGATGCAGCAGAGGGATTCCGTTGCTTTGTGAAGTGAACTGGTTTATACCAGCCTTGGCACTGGGCATTTTACCCTGCTAAAAAATGCACCAATATGCACTGAAGTTTGCTGGGGCCTGGGATTGCAAATGGATATGTCAAGGCCCAAGTGGAACCCTGGTAAGTGCAGCACAGTGTAACAGAGTGTGGGATTTGAGGTTACTGCTTAATGCAAGAAACTGCAACAACTTTTACCATTTGGTGCATTTTGTTGGATAAATTGGCAAAAGGATAGGGTTTTAATGGAATGAATTACCCTTTGTCAATGAGTTCTATGCTCAGTGAATATATGACATAATTATGACTGCATGTAGACGGAACCCTGAATTCGCAGTAGTCTCGACGCTTACCAGTCACCATTCTCTACTTTCAATGTTAGTGATGAATTTCTGCACTACCTGAGTAAAGAATGCTTAGTAATGCAAAGGATGCACTCTTACAAGAACAAAATACTTGCAAACCTGTGAAATATGCTTTTGGTATTCTGTTGTTTTATTTTCCGTATGGTAAGAATGAGCCATGAAATTGGGACCCATGCCAAGTAGGAAACATTAGTATTAACAAGTTCGACATCTTGAATTCCAATTTGATGATGGAGTGAAATTGATTTAATGGTCAAATTAGTCATTACATGATATCAATATCTGAGTGGTACTCTGATTAAACTAAGATATATGGTGTTATTGGTGTGTTGGATTTAAGATGACTGTTTTGTTGTTTTAATCCTGTTTAAATCAGTCAAATACTTTTAATAACCTTTTATAATAAACCTTTAATAACTTTTTGTTTTGTTATTGATATAGATTATAGTATGAACAAACTCCATTCAATAAAAACATTTTTTGTCCAAGTTGTTGGGTGCAGAAAATGGTCATGTTGGGAAATATTGATAAATTTACTTGTACTTAGTTGTTTATAAAGGGTTGGATCGGCAACTGCTGGATACTGCTGCTTGATCCGAAATGGTTATTTGCTTCTTTTTATTATACTTTTTTTTATTGCTTGTTCAGATTTTGTAGTTGTTTTTCTTGTGGTTGATGTACAGTACTGTGAAATAATTTTGTCTCACTGACAATCTCTGTTATAGGATGTATATTTTGCAAAATGAAATAAATAACATTTGTTTACGTTGTATTCTGATTAGTAACGGCAGCCACACAAAGGATATAAACTGTGTATTTTATTGGTGGTTGATGTACAATGTGTTCTTTGGATTTGGCTCAAACTTTAATTGTGCCAAAGTTGATATGCAAATGGGAAGATTTATCAAAATAAAAGGCATTGCCATTTTATTCCAAACTTTGTGAGATGTAGAGAGTTTCATTATTATTTGGTTTGGTTTTATCAAAGCGATTGTGGTGTTTATGGGACATTAACTCAAAATGTTTCATACTCAGTTTTTGTCTTTTCTTTGGAGTGTAGTCTTCTTGCAAGTGAAACTCAAATTTTAGAGAAAAAAAAGTTTTTTCAATCATAACATTTCCTTACGTTGTTGTGCCGTTAGAGGGGGTATTTCAATTTAGCGGTAATATATCCCCCTGATGTTTTGGGTTGCCGCAAGGGGGCGGTCTATGATAGAGTCGATAACCACCAGCACTCGGCAGGCTGTAGGTAGCTGTATGGATTTTTATCGTATCTTGTATTGTAATATTTCTAACCTAATTAGATCATTTAGACGTCGGTGTTTTTCACCTCATAATAGAGGTAAGACTCAGTTTTTCTAAGACTAAGGTAACATTGACACTTAATGACAGGCTACAACTTTTGACGTGTACTGACACTGACGTCATAGCCTGGCAGGACATAGGTTCTATTTTTTTTTTTATAGAAGTTGGCTAAGGTTCAAAGTTTACTTAAATTCCATGGATATAAAAAAAAATGACAGCAGGATACGGCATTTTAGCCATTAGTGCTCTAGTGATAAATAATATAGTATGGCATGCTTTCCTTTTTTAGCACTTACAGTCCCATACTTGGTACACAGTTCCCCCACATCTCGCATATTGTTTTTTTTTTTAAACAGAACTGTCTTATTCATTGTGTGTTTAGAAAAACCAATAATTTGAGTGACCGTAAATGTTTTTGTCACAATATTTTGGGATAATGTTCATCAGTTCATGAAATTGGTCATTGTCTTTATTTCTGGGTAGGTTTTGTTGACCTGTTGGCGTCCGTGGCCGAGCGGTCTCTCGCACCAAATTCAAGGTCTGGTGGCTGAGCCTGAGAGTCATCACAATCTGGGTTTGAATCTCGGTCCCAGCACTTGTGTCCTTGAACAAGACACTTAACTATGATTGCTCCTTGGCGTGTATGTCCTAACTTGAGGATCGTGCTAAGTAACAAAGTATTGTAGAAGTGACCCCTGTGACCTGCGTGACCTGTGAATTCCGGTTATTTGTGCATCTTCGATTGGCTGTAAAATATGTGCACCCAGTTTCGACAGCGATAACAAAATATGATGCAGACAGCTACCAAAATAAGATTTCTTTGATTTATTTGCTCTATAGGCCTACATTAATCCGAGCAGTGCTTGTTTATCATGTTTATGGTGTTTTACATAGCAGGCAGCTACATGTATGGATGCCGCATATGTGTACGACGAGACAAAAACGCGTCAGCGCGCATATGTGCCAATCAGCATGAAGGATACACAGTGCACGTGCGTCGATGAACACGTGCAGCAGCCATAGCTGCGGTGGTGTAAACGCCCATGGACAAGCTGCTCGTTAGTCGTATTGGTCTATAAACACCTGAATGACTACATGTAGTAGTACAGTCTGTGCAAAGTCACCAGTAGTCCAGAAGGGATATCACATTTGAAATAAATCTCAACGTACAAATTTTCTTTGGACTGTGCGCAGCAGCCTAGATGCAATAAATGGAGTAAACAATCACGTATGCTGGCCTACAATGCACCAAAAGAGGGTGACATTCAACATGTACATGTAGTTGAGGCTGTATTTTTGTTTTCATGGCTTATTTGTTGCAACTGCGCAACCCGGGATATCCAGGTGCAGGATCTGAGTGTGAGCTGCGTGAATATCCTGAGTGCGGGACTGAAAGGGTTGAAATAGCCACCCACTATAGTTCAGTTCAGTGTCGGTGGGTGGTGACAATAGCTGCATACATACATCATTATACATTACAACATTAATCAAAAAGTACAGTGGACTCCCTCTCCGCTTCTTGGCCCTACGCCCACATACTATCAGGGACTGTGATGACGATTCAAACAGAAACCAGTGTTTTTTAGCCAAAATTGTCCCCTTATGTTCACTTATGTTTCTCATAATGTAATTGTGTCGAGTACATTAAAACGATTTTCTATTGACGTGCTTATGAAGAATCTCTGAGCTGACGATACACGATTAAACCATTAATAATGGCGTGTATACACATCTTGAATTTCACACAAAAATGCAAAAGTCACGTTATCCGTTTGCTGGCTCGGAAAATATTTGCGTTGTTATAAGGCATATGGCAGCCAACTGGTTAAGGTGCACTTTACACAGCGCCATGTACCATGCGCTGACTTCTTAAGCTATGAGGATGTTACGCAAAAGAAAAGTTTCGTCAAAAGTATTTCAAAATTTTAAAATATTTGTTCTTCTGAATGAATGGCCCCTTAACTGTGTTAATTCCTGTGTTTGACGTCTTTTTGATAAATGGGTGGATATTAGATTTTCCTTTGTATCATTTCTCACCCTGTTTTCATCTTGCAGGATATGATACCACTGTTATGAACATGAAAGTTTGCAGTTCATCAACAGTACAACAACAGTGTGAAAGCTGAAAGTGGCAGGCTCACAAACACCACAATGGCAGGCACCAGTGAGCAGCGCCCTCTAAGCGACAGACTAGAGAACGTTCTGCAGGGGTTCATCCCTGGCCTGGCCACGATGGACGATCCTGTCCACCCTCAAAGTGGGCGGGGCCAGGAGGGGGTGATTATTGAAATGCCGTTTGTGAATGCTGACCAGGAGAATAGAAACGACCCCCGGAATCCCGATGAGGTGGGGCTGGGACAGGCTGGTATTGGAGTTGGGGATGACGGTGATCGGTCAGAGGGGGGCGGGGCTGAGGGTCACTTCAGAGCTGTCAGGCCACTGCTGGAGCGTACTTTGCCCTTCATTGTCATCTTACTGGTCAAGATCTTATACGACCACAGACTTGGTAAGCACTTTTAATTTTGAAGATTGTTTTGAAGGTTTATGAACTACAGTATGAATATTCATGACATTCATTGAATGAAATTTTAAATGTGGTTTACGGATTGAACTTGACACAGGTGCCTTGGTACTGATTGGAATGGGAGGAGCTTTCTTTCATTTCAACGGCAAAGTGAAGGAACAGATTGCCCAAAGGGTAAGTGATGCTTTAAGACCTTGCCAGCTTTTGGAGTATTTTCCTGTTGCCGTTTATGAATCACTCGCTTGTTCTGATGAGGAAATCATTCCCTTGCTCAGTGAATCTGTTCGCTCAGTTGGGAGCTCTGAGAAGTTAATTTGGTGCGCGATACATGTATGTGGCATGGTGTACCCCCCCCCCACCTGTGTCTTTATTGTGTTCTGGGAATATCAGATTTTTTTGGGGGGGGGGCAGAGGTACTTGTGCACAGGAGGGAAAGAGTATGTTAAGAGTACAGGATCCTCTTTTCTTTCTTTTTTCTTTTTTTTTGGGGTGGGCCCTCCCTTTGTCTCATCGGACATGGTCTCCTGATGGTATAGAGAATTTTGTTGAGGCTAAGATGAGTTTGAATAGTGTGTTTGAATAGGCTGTATTTTTCACAGCAAGAGGGCGCAATGCTAATTCCATTTTGAAAGTACAAAAATATTTCAAAATATTAAGAATACAAATTTTGCAAGTGGATTTCTTACACTTATTACATTGTAAAACTGTCAATTAAAAAACCCTCAGAAGACATTTTAACTGCTTTACTAGAAGTCCAAATGCATCTGGTTAGCACACTATTTCTATGGTTTGACACTCAATCTACCACAAAGGGCGCCCTCTTGCAGTCAAAAATAAGGCCTATTGACGGCTCTGGCTATGGCTAGATCACTTGCGAACACCTACAATGTATTCTTCACTGTTGCTGCTAAAGCCAACCATGACAGCCGCAGTCCTTCAACTCCAACACTGCCTCAGTTGGAATCTTGCTCAGCTTCTTGAGATTAAAACCATTGTTGCCTCACTCCACCCAGAGTACAGGTAACTAATTACTGCTCCTTATTACTCCACAGGACAGGCGCAGCTTCAAGTCTTTGTTACTTATGATTTTTCTCCTACCCCTCAACGTTGTCTTGGTGTACTTTGTTTTTGAAGAACAGCAGCTGCCCAAAAGGTAAGCTTACTTTATCAGTACACACACATGAAGCACTGTACATCGGTAACTATTTGTGCATTTTGATGTGCCTTTTGGTTAAAAATTATGCATTTACGATGGATTGAACTTTGTTTATTGAAATATCTACTGTGCATAAGATAAAATTAACTCATTGTTCATAACGAGAATTGCTGTTGCTTTTCTTGTGATCTTTCATAGTCTGATTCGCAATTCATGCACGCACATTCATGTAATTAATGCATATTTGTTGTATACATGTACTTGTTTATTGGTATGTTAACATTATTATTATTATTATTATTATTATTATTATTATTATTATTATTATTATTATTTTAACTTTTCACATGCCGGTTGTTCTTCCAAATACTGTAGTAATGATGTACCGGTGGTTTGAAATAATTGTTGAATCTCATATTGATTTTGTTTAATGAACCTCAAGATGCTTTTAATCATGCATTGTTTTCTTGTTTTTGATCTTGTATCAGTTTCTTGTTTTTAAATTGTACACCTGTTTTTATTGTTTTGAAGTGGTACATGTATTAACTTCGTGTTGAGTTAAATCCTTGATTGCAGAGGTTATATTTGATGATTGTCTGTATAGACCTTGCATTGAAGTCATCTAGGTAAGCCGATGATAAAACAATGGAATCGCACAGATTTGCACGCGTGGTGCGTGAGATAGGCCAATGAGCAACCTCCCTTTGACCTCTGCACGAGGGTGCCCTACTCAAGTGACATCATGTGCATTGAAGGTCTGTTTTAACCACTGTTGCTAACTCTGGCCCCACACACTCAAGAGTTGAAATTGAGTTGTCACCTCAGTCGGTTGTGAGATGAGCTGCAACTCAAGTCCCCAACCACCCAAATCTTCCCACATGCTACCCCATCTCTCAGTTTTTGTGTGAGATGGTTGAACTCAGTTCTGCATTTAGCTAAACTGAGTACAACATCATACTCACATTTTCTCTCCTTTTCTTGCAGTCTAGTATTTATGAAACCCAACTTTGAAAAACTGGACTTCTGGACGCTACTTTGGATCATCGGCATCACAGACTTTGTTATCAAATATATCACCATGACAACAAAATGTTGGATTATCATCCTCCCAAGATGCTGTCTGAGCTTAAAACGAAGGGTGAGAGATGTCTGGTTTTTTTTATCCTTTAATTTTGTGGTTGAAGTAAATTCAGTTCGACTGTAACTCCCAGTCCCTTGGTGTTCTGTCCAGGAGCTTTCCCAAATCCGAATTCAATATTTGGCATGAGGGAAACAAATCTTCGCCTAGTGTCAAATGTTTCACTCATGCAAAACACTTGATTGGTTTCTGCAGGGGCCAATTCCATACAGCTGCTTAAGCACAGCAATATTATGCTTACAAGAATATGGTTACCAGCCCAAAAACATATGTCACAGGTACCATCTGTGACTGTTACCTTTCCTAGTTTGCTCAGCAGAAAATTGTTGAGCAATGTTTTCTGCTGAAGCAGCTCTGTGAAATGTTGCCCTGGTCATAACACACTGAGAGGTAGGTTTAACCCTACATTTTTACGTCTTTACCCTTTGCAGTAAGCCAAATGTTTTAGTCAGGATTTTGAGTGTGCAGTTTTAAAAAAATTTGCAAGGAAAACCAAAAGTCTTGCAGATGTAATCATTGCAGTGGTGACAAAAGAACACTATCGGCGTCGGGCATAACTATATATCATATTTTTGGAAAAACAATCTTCCATCTTCATCTTGTCTGTATCAGGGTCGAGTGTTCTTGTGTATTGAGAGTACCTCTCAGCTTTATCGATTCCTTACACCTGTTCCTATATGGATGGCCTTCTTGTCCGATGATAGCAGTGCACACTGGATGTTCAGTTATGCATTGACGTTCATTTATATCATGGTTAAGGTAAGAAAATTCAGTCATCAGTCGTTACTTTCACTCAAAGGATCTTCTTCCTCGGCCCACATCCAATAGAAATTAAATGTAACTACAATGCGAGGGATTTATTCATTTTATCATGTCAGTGAAGAAAAAAAAGTATCTTGCACAAGAGAGGCTTAGTGCAAAATGTTGTGTCTTGGGTCATTGGGGTATTTTTAATGAGATGCACCATGTCGGTCGCACCATGAACAGTCACATCATGCTTTACGGCCGAAATTCAGTGTTTGGAGAAACTCGCGTTTGAAGTTGAACTATTTTTCAAACTGCTGTTTCAAAGACTGCCTACCTTCTTGTGTTTTTTACACCAAAATAAAGCCGACTTCTTTATTCATACAAAATTGTCAAAGTGTTTTCAATCATGCAACTGTTTTGAAGAGTTATTAATTCCTAAACACATACGTCGCTTTGTGAAAATGAAAAAAACGAGAATTGAACGTAGAATGCTGTGTACAATCCAGTGCATGTTGAGAAATTTTGCTCCGTGAAAACGCATTGGTCAACGGATACGTCGCTTTGTGAAACAGCAAAAGTCGAACTGCGTGTATTTGGCACCTTGCTAGTGCTACATGTATGTAATGGATAAAGTGGCACTTAATAAAGTGGCACTTAATCAATATGTCACTTTGTAAAAAAGCAATTTGGCAAACCTGATGATATGTCATTCTTGCTAATTAGTGTTAGGTCCTGCAAATTGTTAAAAATCTTAGCAACAACGGTATATCAATAGTTTGTAAACAAAAACTGATTTGCCAAGTTTTGTAAATTTTGACTGATACGGCAATTTGTATATTTTCCACAGTGCCCAATTACACATGTAGTGCCCTTAAGCCTTCAAAAGGTGATGAAGGGATAGCCCCTTCTCTTTCACCATATAAGTGTCTTTGGTTCTTTGGCATGCATTACACAACACATGGGAACTTATGGCTTAATGTCCCCCATCCAAACCACAAGCAATTATGTTTAAAGTGTCTTACTCAAGGACAGAAGTGCCACTACCAGGAACCAAACTCACTCTCTGACTTGGAGTCCTCAGACGCGACACTTCTCAGGTTATAGGTTAAGGACTCAAACATCATGACCAGACTTGACCTGTAAATTCATTATTCTTTAAGCAAACTTTTTAATAAATTTTTTTTTGTCTGCTTTTTTTTTTTCACTACAGGCATACATGACGTATTCAAAAGTACTGGAATGCTACGCAACATTAAAAAATGTCTTTAAAGATTCAGTAAGTTGAACGGTTGAGGGTAGTTCCGGAGGGGGTGGGGAGGGGTCGGTGGGGGAATCTTCATAAAAATATTTTGGTTTAGGGTGTTTAGTATGTACTCATGCATCCTCAAAGGGATTTTGTGATTTTTTCTTAATTTTATTGTAGTTTTTTTTTAGTTGCATACTTATATGCTTTTCCTTTATATATTGTAATACTTTATATTTTGAAATGATGGGCAACTCAAAATCATCTTTAGCTGACATGGACACCGTCTGCAAATAAAGCTTGTTATTATTTTTATATAATACATGTATTGTTATTGATTTCGTCTTTGAAGGATGTCAGTGTTCTTATGTGTTGTGTGATTTAAAATAATGGTTTATGCTGTTACTAATTCTCTCTGTCTACAGCTATATGGCAGTCGGCCATCCATGGATCAGATGAAGAATGTTGGAGAGGCATGCCCCATATGCCAAGATAGTTTCACAAACCCTGTTGAGCTGCACTGCAAGGTACAAAGCCTTTCCTTTAACTGAATACTGATTCCATATGCAAGAAGAATGAGGGCCTTTCCAGAGAAGGGCTTTGATTTGTTTACACTGATTGGAAAGAAACAGTAACAAGACGGTGATGATGTTTTTTAAAAATGTTTTAAAGTGTGTGTTTTTTCTCCTTTTTGTTTTCCTTAATCTGTTTCTGAACTTGCTTTTTTAACATTTACTCTGTGTTTTATCTGAAATTGTATATATTATTTGTTATTTGTGCTTAATTTCATTTGCTTATATGTTGTTAATGTCCTTTACTTGATGTGTCATATGCAGATTTTATTGAAATTATTCAAAAACTCATGGGTCTGTTTTTGTTGATGTTTTCTAAGGTTTTTTCCATTCATTTATCAGATTGTATTTGTACTGATGTGATTTGTATTTATATGGCCTATTGATTCAAAACCAAACTTTCGATTGAACAATTCCTACGGTGAAAAAATCCAGTTTATAAAGATAAAAATAGTCTGATTAAAAGGCTCAGAAGTTGTTCTTGGATGACATGTTGTTGTCTTTAAGATTCTACTCGGACTTCACTGTTGCTTAGTTAGACCTAATGAAAATTGTAGGAACATGCATTTATTTACTTTGACATTCGTGAAGAAATCAAAGCGAATGTAAGTGCAATAGTCAGTGACTTTGATATACCAATCCTTCTGGTAACTATTTTTGATCTTGCAGCATATTTTCTGTGAGGAGTGTGTGGCCATGTGGTTTGACAGAGAGAGGACGTGCCCCATGTGTCGAGCCAAAGTCTCAGACAGTCCCTGGTGGCGGGATGGCTCTACGTCCATCATCATCCAGTGGTTCTAAGATACAGTATGTAGTTCTGCTCTCACAAAGTGACTGGAAACTCAAGAGTGCTCAAAGTAAGGTCTTCTTTTATCCGAATTTGTTTGAAAATGAAAGGTCCTGCGGTGTGGTTCGTTAGAATCTGCGCAGAATTCTAGGTGTCTACACAATTGACAAGAACAATTCCTATATAGGTTATAATTCCATATATAGGATTCGAACTGCCTCTAGCTGGCGGGCAATTTCGGTAGTGTAGTTGGTAAGACATCTGCTCTAGAATGGCGGGGGTCATGGGTTCAAATCCCACCCGAGGAATATGCCTATGGATTTATTTCACAGGACTCCGCGGGGAAAGTACTGAGTATACAGTGCTTAACACTCATCAGTGTATGGGTATAAAACACAAATAAGAACAAGTCCTCTTGGGAGGGCCGAGTTTCAACCAATAAGAAATTCTGAGCAGTTAATGTTTTGCACAACCCAGCCGCTAGACACAAGCTGATCTAGCTATGGCAGAGTGTCAAGTCAAGATGCCTTCATTTGTTTTCATTAAGGGTTGTACATGTACGTTGGCATCACTTGGGCCATTTATGGGTGACTTCTCAAGCTGTGACTGATTCTTCTTGCAATGAGAGGTAGATCTCCAGACCATAGACCAGAACACAATGAGTCAAAACGCTGAGGTCAAAAGTTCCTCTTCCTCTCGGTGAAGGGGGGGGGGGTGCGGGATTATTATGACTGCCTGTAAAAATAACCATTATAGGCTGCTACATCATTCAAAACCTCCATTCCTAAACAAAGTCCAAAAAATATGGAGGCAATTTCAAGCTTATTTCTACTAAAGAGTTTGGGAATACCAGCCTGACTTAAATATGCAGAACTTTTGGTGGCAGGTCTCATACCAGTATAACAAATAAGTTTTAAAAAAAATAGATATACTTCAAATTCCTTTCTATGTATTTTTATTTATTTTGGTGTCATCGTCTCTGTGACGTGTAATGTATGCAAAGGTGTTTAATCACACCAAAGTAGACTGTTTTTTCTCAATCTGGTTCCATCGAGTTGAATGAGAGAACATGATTGCTGCTCCATGGTTATTAAGTGCAACTCCATTTTTGGTGTTTATTTAAATCATTACTATTTAAAGAGTGTACACAACATGGGTTGAAAGAAGTATAAATGTTCATAGATTTCAACACAAGTTACATGGTTTAAAGATGGCCATAGTGGAAAACTTTCCCTTGAAATATTTCTGCCTGAAATGTTATAGTTTTTTATAACTGAGTATACGAATAGTTTTGAACCGTTTTGAGTCCAAAACGGCAAACCCGGTGTTTGAAAACAGTGAAAACATGTAACGTGGTTTTTCACTATTTTCTTGTGACTACAAGACCATTGAGATTGAAACTTTCACAGGTTTGTGATTTAATAATAATAAAGGGATTTAAAAACGCGTTATGCAGTTAAAACCACCTCAAAGCGCTTTACAAAGCGACCAAAAGCAGAATTATGTAAATCACCGTAAAACTAAATAACAACTACTAAAAAGCAAAGCACAGAAATACAAGTGACATTTAAGAAATAATAAAAATACAAAAGCTAGCCTTAAGAGTTTTTAACATTTAAACAACAAGTTTCATAAAAGGATGAACTTAAAATATGTGAACCAGCAAGAGCGAAAAAAACTAGACACTAAATGCAAACTGGACCTGGTCACATATAGTGTAGATTCTAGTCTTTGACAATCTAATGTTGTCCCTGTGCTTCAAACGTTTAAACTTGTTGCAAGTGGCAGCATTGAGCGGCATAGTCGTAAACATTTGTGTGGTTAACCATTTTTATGGTGAAGGGTACTATCTCATCAAGCTGTCTCATATTACAATAAACTGATCCATTGGAGCCCCGCCCACCATAGCAACTGTCCATTAATGGCGCCCTCGTGGGTAGCGCCTAAAGCACAAAATGTGCTCTGGGCCTGGCACTACACACGAAAGTGTGTTGGACTTGTGGGGTAATTCATGGTTGTAATTCATTGTGTCATTGATAAGTCAATTAAAGACGTCAAATTTCAGAATAGCTGCATAACCCCCGATTCTCACCTATTCCAGAGGCATGTTGTATTGTTTTATTTATGGCAACATATCCCAGTGTAAACTGTGTTTATGCACAAACAACAAAATATATTATAATAAAATGCTGTTTAGTCTATGCAATAAAAAGACACCTTTGAACAAATATTTTGCCGTCCATTAATTTCACTATTGCTGTACGAATGATGCAGTTATAAAACTTATATGAAAGTGGAAAGAATATTGGCCAAATCCAAACGAAAAGTCAAACCAAGCCTTCCCCAAAGTGCCCGACAGGTCATCCTTTAAAAAATCAAAAGAAGGCAATTACTACACAGCGCCCTCTAGCCGATTTTTAAAAGATCAATACCTCTAGGAACGAGGTTGACACCCCCCCCCCCCCCCCGGGTTACCGTAAAAATTTGCCACCCCATGGGTGCTGGCTTTGCGGGCACCATACAAAATAGGCTTACATCATTATATTCATCATATAGTGCGTAACCGAAAAAGTCCCAATCAAAATGCAGATGAGTCCCGGTACTGTTTATTAAAATTTGTTTATAATTATATTCGTTTATTTGCGACAATTTTTTTGTTTTGGGGGGTGGTTGCTATTCCGTGGTATGAGTACCGGGTACATATAGTGTTAAGTGATATCACAATGAATTGGCGATATCGTATGTTGTATTCCCTAAATATAACATCCCTTAATTTGGACACGGCCTTGTTTTAGTCACGTTTGATGGCACATGTATCAAAGGGAACTGGTGAATGGGTTACGCCGACTTGGGCCTTGAGGTTCAGCGGCGGCGAGTTGTCTGGTTTCTTGAACTCAAACTGATGCAAGAAGTAACAGAAGAAGACGAAAATCTCCATCTTGGCCAGATGCTCGCCGATGCAGCTACGCCGACCTAGATAATCAATTTATAAATATAAATCAGGTATACAAAGAAGAATCTTCAGCAGTTATTTCTATACATTATCCATGATAAAAAAAGGTCATGTAATCAAACTTCTATAGTGTTCGTGTTATCATCCCTAATTTCACAAAGCGCTAGGACTAGTTCTTATCCCTAGTTAGAACGAGTAACTAGTCCCAATTTATGGGACTAGTCCTAAGTAATCAAACTTCTATAGTGTTCATGTTATCATCCCTAATTTCACAAAGCGCTAGGACTAGTTCTTATCCCTAGTTAGAACGAGTAACTAGTCCCAATTTATGGGACTAGTCCTAAGTAATCAAACTTCTATAGTGTTCATGTTATCATCCCTAATTTCACAAAGCGCTAGGACTAGTTCTTATCCCTAGTTAGAACGAGTAACTAGTCCCAATTTATGGGACTAGTCCTAAGTAATCAAACTTCTATAGTGTTCATGTTATCATCCCTAATTTCACAAAGTGCTAGGACTAGTTCTTATCCCTAGTTAGAACGAGTAACTAGTCCCAATTTATGGGACTTGTCCTAAGTTAGGACTATATCCTCAGGGCTCTTTACCCGAACCAATTTGCACATTGTACAATTAATGTATAATGTACACATGTATGGCGTCATAAAAAAAACATTGGTCCTTGTACAATGTAATATTGTTAAAAATGAAAGAAGACACTTGTTAAAATTTAGCTGACTCACCAGTACTGAAAGGTATAAACTCCTCAGGTTTAACAGCCTTGCCATCAGCGTTCAAAAATCTCTCTGGTTTGAACTTCTCTGGTTCTGGCCAAATACTTGGGTCTTGTAAGATGTTCCACAGATTTGGAAGCAGGATTGTGCCCTTAAGTATATTGAAGCCGTTGATCTTGGTGTCTTCACTGGCACTGTGTGGGGCGCCAAGGGGGGCAATGGAGGCCATGCACTGCACTTCCAAAACGACAGCATAGGTGACGAAAATGTAGAAAACGTTATTTTTGACATTCCAGTCTCTTCCTGGGAACGGTGGCGAATTGTCTGGATCATCAGATATAGACCCTTTAGACCAAATAAAATAAATTCCATGGTATCAAGCCTTCTGGAAGCCACCTGGAATGCATGGTTGATTTCAGCTATTTAGTATCAGCCTTTGGCTATGATATATTAGCTGTAAAATTGTCACGAATCAACCCAGGGTAATTTGACATTTGCCTTGCTATTTTTGCTTGGTCTCTATGGGGAAGTTGTAAAAGTACCATGCAGTTTGCAAAAAAAACTATTTTCTTTACCGTCACTCTTTAAAATGTCATTGAGAAATAACTTTGGTCGGTCGCTCAGCTTCGGGTTCATGAATGCCTCTCTCACAGACGCGTAGTCGTTGAGGACAACGATGGTCTTGCTAAATATCTTCACATGGAATATCGGCCCGTACTTCTCGGCCAGCCTGGCGAAGACACGGTTGGGGTCCGTGCCCCGTCGTAACGCCTCCCAAACGACAGCCATCACCGACCCGATGATGGGCATTCGGAGGGGCCCTGGTGGCAGGTTCTTCGGCTTCCTTGTCATCCAGACAAGTAAGAGGAGGACAAACACACCCAAGAGTACTGCCTGAATGTCTAGAGAAGAAAACGACATGTTAGACTTTTCCAGTCTCGACTTTATATGAAATCAGGGATCGAACACCAGTACGTAGACTTTGTGTACACAGTGGTTTGTGTTTAAACGCCACAGCAAACTGGAGCTTTAAGCTCTGAGATCACACGTAACCGACAAAGGTGTCTGTTTTTTTCATTGTCACCACACAACAAAGAGTTATTCACCAAGTACTGCGTTCAAGTTGAAGGACGACTTTGCATTTTTTGCAACGATATCGGGGTTGTAGCCAGTATTGGTAAATCGCATAGCCAGACCATTGAGGAAGGCTGAAAAGCACTGGTAGAGGACGGTGCCACGTAGCCCACTAAACTGCTCATATAATAATTTAAAAAAATGAAACACACAAAAAATGTTGTAATTTAGCTCTCATTATCTTAATTTCTTGCCTTAGTGTTTACTTTAAATGCGTCTTGTCACCTTTGCCGTTGGTCTTCACTTGATTATGTTTCATAATGCATTCTTTGCATATACTCATCTACTCAATCGAACGTGTTTTTTGTCTGTCCTTGTCTGTGCTTTGTTTGCCTGTCACTGTCTTTGTGCTTGTCTTCAAATATTGTTTGTTTTCCCTGTGACTACTGTTTTATATTTACATATTTAAAGGCATGCTCTTATGGGCTTGGGCTTTCCTCACCATGCCTCAATCTGTACGTTTCTTTATGTTTGTATTTTGTAAAGAAAAATCTGAGAGATGGAAATAAAATGTTACTGAATGTAAAACACGCACGAAGACCCCTTTGCCAAACCACTACAGTCTTTGCCAAGACTAACAGGTGACGTGATTAGGGATTTAGTAAATTACTCCTAGGAAGAATTGGTGTACTGTAGCTGGATCAGATACCACTAAAACCTTCCTGATAGATAGGAGGCTGCTTGCAGTTTTCAACAAGTTTCTTTTCTTTTTTTGCACCGTGCCTTTACAACTGTACCAAGAAACTTAATATAATTCCTTCATTTTTACCTAACATTCTACCACAACCTTTTTAGGATGTTGCAAAGCCTTTGTCGCCTGGTGAACCATTTTGAAGTCTCTTGACGGACAGTGGTAGAGATAGTTTTAGGCCCTGTACTGGTACCGTTCCAAAAATTTCAATTTCAAACGCTGGATTCTCTTTAACTTTACATTTTTTGTATACCCAGCATGGAGGAAAAGTTTCTTTCCCCTAAGTAAACCCAGCAGTTCGTTTCACAACCCTCACTAAACAAAATGTAGTTGCAACGACTTGTATGAATTTACACAGGACATCCAAGTACGCATTTTGGGCGGAAAATATCGTGACCATGCGGAGCCCCTAAAAGGATGGGTACTGAACAAAAATTGAAATGTAGAAAAAGAAAACAGGGAAGGTATTTTGCTCCTTCGAAATAATATTTCGTTTCCTCAAAAATGTATTTCGCTCCCTCAAAATCGGCTCGGATGACCTAACAAAATAATGCAAACTTGCCCTGGATCGGACCGAGTTACACCCGCCCACCAAGTTTGAGAGGCGTACGACCTACCACCTCCAAGAAAATAAATAGGCCTTTATTATGCTGCCACCATCCTGGTCATGTTCCATGTATCCAATAACAGTAATATAACATAATATTTATTGTACAAAAAGGAACCAGACTGTTTGCCCTTCCGGCCTCAGTTTGGTTACATTGATAATGGGAGAAAATCAAGATGGCTGCACCATGGTAAAGGTCTATAGCCGGACTGACAGACTGACAGTCATCTATAGACAGACACAGACAGACACAGACAGACATAGCGTATACCGGGGTATTTTAATATAGATTAGTTACTGAAGAAGCCCATAGTCCTAATTCAGATTTTTGTCTTGTAGGCCTACTAGTTGCACAGCACACCTAATTCAGTGTTGAAACCAGGGTACAATTTAAGGGGGGCACCATTTTTTTCTAGGGGGCACTTTTGGCCAATTTAAACTGTAGTTTTCGTTTGTGTTTTCCTAAAACAAGACCCTTGTCAGAGAATTGATGGGTCAATTATAGACGTCAAATTTCGGAATAGCTGCATAACCCCCAATTCTCACCTATTCCAGAGGCATGTTGTATTGTTTTATTTATAGCAACATATCACAGTGTAAACTGTGTCTATGTACAAACAAACAAACAATATTATTATAAAATGCTATATAGTCTAAACAATGAAAAGACAGCTTTGAACAAATATTTTGCCTCCATATAACTTTACTATCACTGTACGATTGATACAATTATAACACTTAATCATTCCACACGTTTCAATTAGCACAGCCATGAATGAAAGTGAAAAGAATATTGGCCAAATCTAAACTAAAAGTCAAACCAAGCCTTCCGCAAAAAAATCAAAAGAAATGACTAAACAGCGCCCTCTGGCCGTTTTTTTAAATGAGGCTTAGTGCACCCCGAACGCCAACACAGTACGATTATGTAATAGTGTTTGTATAAAAAATTAATGTTTTAACATTTAGCCTACTTGATTATACAGTGTATTCACTTGGAGCAAAGCAGGTTTGTTTGTCGAATTATTGCATGCTCATCATCCATCAGTAACGCTTGCCAAATCGAGTATTTATCTTCGACAGGAAAAACATGGCCGACGAAATGTTTGAGTTTGCGTGGAATCTGTTATTTGAACAAGTACTGTTTGCCGATAGACATCTTGTAACTTGGGGGTAAAAATTTGCTACCAATTACTCCATGTCTGATCTTAACAACCCAGCCCGTAACAAGAACAGAACTTTCGTTTTAGTTACCGTAAAAATTTGCCACCCGTGGGTGCTGGCTGTACGGCCACCATACAATTTTTTTTTGTTAAGGGGGGTGGTTGCCATTTCGTGGTTTGAGTACATAGTGTTAAGTGATATCACAATGAATTGGCGATATCGTATGTTGTATTCCCTAAATATAACATCCCTTAATTTGGACACGGCCTTGTTTTAGTCACGTTTGATGGCACATGTATCAAAGGGAACTGGTGAGTGAGTTAATCCGGCTTGGACCGTGAGGTTCAGCGGCGGCGAGTTGTCTGGTTTCTTGAACTCAAACTGATGCAAGAAGTAACAGAAGAAGACGAAAATCTCCATCTTGGCCAGATGCTCGCCGATGCAGCTACGCCGACCTAGATAATCAATGTATAAATATAAATCAGGTATACAAAGAAGAATCTTCAGCAGTTATTTCTACATTATCCATTATAAAGTAACGTCATATCATCGAACTTCTGTGTTCGTGTTATCATCAAAGCGTTAGGACTAGTCTTATCTCGAGTTGGGACGAGTAAGTAGTCCCAAATTATGGGACTACATGTAAGTTAGGACTAAGTTAGGACTAGTTTTGTGAAATCCACAGGGCTCTTTACTCGAACCCATCTGCATTTTGTGGTATGTGTTGCAGTTTGCACATTGCAATTAATGTATAGTGTATGTATGGCGTCATAAAAGCACATTGGTCATTGTTCAATGTAATATTGTTAAAAATGAAAGGAGACAAAGGTCACTTGTTAAAATTTAGCTGACTCACCGGTGCTGAAAGGTATAAACTCCTCAGGTTTAACGGCCTTGCCATCAGCGTTCAAAAATCTCTCTGGTTTGAACTTCTCTGGTTCTGGCCAAATACTTGGGTCTCGTAAGATGTTCCACAGATTTGCAATCATTATTGTGCCCTTTGGTATATTGAAGCCGTTGATCTTGGTGTCTTCACTGGCACTGTGTGGGGGGCCTATCGGTGCAATGGAAGCCATGCGCTGCACCTCCAAAACGACAGCATAGGTGAAGTTTAGCTCGGGCTTGTCGGCCAGTCCAGGAAATCGGTTGCGACCGACTACGGCGTCAATCTCGGCGTGGACCCGCTTCTGGATGTCCGGGTAAGCCATCATGAACAAGATGCCCCACTGGAGTGTCGTGGCTGTTGTCTCCGTGCCGGCCGCGAAGAGATTCGCTATCGTTCCTATCAAGTTGCGTTCGCTGAGATGCCAGTGCTTCATTGATTTGCGAGTGGCGGTCCCATTTGTGAGTGTGCTGTTAGTCGCCTCGTCTTCAGGTGATTCTTGGGTCTCCAATAGGTACGCGTCTGTGAAATCTTTCACATTGTCAGCTTCGAAATTGTCACGATGAGTATCGATGATGTTCTTCATAAACCTTACGAGACTTTCAAAGTTGCTTATAATTTCATCAAATCCAGAGAAAGGAACGTGACGAACGTGGCGCGAGAAAAATATCGCTTTAAATATCCCCGCTGGCCCAAGAAGTTTTATATTGCGGCTCAAGAGGGACAGCAATTCTTGGAATCTGCGGTCAGAGTACTCGTAGCGTTGTCCAAAGATGACGGCGCAGACTACGTTGGACACAGCGTTGCCGAAGAGTGGCTTTGGGTTGAACGACTTCCCGTCAAACTTGACCATCTCATCCATCAATGCTTCAGCCTCGGTGCCGATCTGCTCCTCGAAACTTGACTTTCCCACCCCGAAACTCCGTAGAACAGTCAGGCAGAAACGGCGAAGCTCAACCCATTGCTCCCCTGACGCAGTAGCTACCCCTGTATACGAAGAAAATACAGTCGAACAATCCCCATTGGTTTGATGAGTTAATTTAAAATCTGGCCATGAGAGCCTTGAATTGTGTTCAAAAACTAATCAAATCAAACATATTCTAAGTCCGTCTTATCAAAGAACGTGTACATAATTCAGAAATTCAAAATTGCTGAATACAAAATCGAAATAGTGTTGACTGGACGCAAACGAAGAAATTATTGACGACAAACCTTGACACAAAAAAGGATGTTATAAAAACGTTGTCCATACTTTACAGCACAAAGGTTTAATAGTATTTTTTGTTTAGCTACTCTTGATGAAGTCCATCTTTAAGGTATTATTGGGAAAAGTAATCACAAGGAATTACGTGTATATCAGTAAGCTATATAACACTGTATCCCAAAAACAAATAAGCCAATCAAGCATAAATTGTGCGTGTCGTTGCTGAGCGGTCTATAGGGGGACTAGTTTTGGCGAAAAACGCTACTTTTTGTATCAGTCACTGATAGAGGGCGCAACATCGACTAGCTTGGAGGGACTGGGCAAGTCTGTTTGACAAATCTCTTCTCCAGTAATTCGTGTTGCGAAATCGGCGAGTATAGCTCCATGGTAAGACTAACAGCGGACCGGACTCTATAATCATTCTACCTCCATGCTATATTATACAGTAAACTACATTACACTTTACCGAACACAATTTAGCCAATCTAGTTGTGCGTGTCGTGGCCCCGAGCCTAAACCCACACACTTAATTTTTTCAATAGCGTGCAATAGTTTTGGGGTCAACATAATCCCTTTCAATTGTCTAGATCACCAGATATAGACCCTTTATACCCAATAAAACAAATTCCATGCCATCGAGCCTTCTGGAAGCCATCTGGAATGCATGATTGATTTCAGCTATTTGGTAGTAACCCAATATGTGGCAGAGGGAGCCCCCCCCCCCCAAATGTTCCCATTCTCCAACACACTCTTCCCCTCTTGTACAGAAGCACCTCCTAAGATCCTCAAAAAAATTCCAGAGATTCCCAGAACACAATGAATACACAGGAGGGGGTACACCCTGCCACATATCGAACGCCAAATGAGATATGCTGTGAAATTATCAAAGAATCAAACCCAGGGTAATTTGACAATAGCATGCTATTTGGCTAGGTCTCATTGTGGAACTTGGAAAAGTACAATACAATTTGAAAAACTATTTTCTTTACCGTCACTCTTTAAAAAGTCACTGAGAAGTAACTTTGGTCGGTCGCTCAGCTTTGGGTTCGTGAATGCCTCTCTCACAGACGCGTAGTCGTTGAGGACAACAATGGTCTTGCTAAATATCTTCACATGGAATATCGGCCCGTACTTCTCGGCCAGCCTGGCGAAGACACGGTGGGGGTCCGCGCCCCGTCGTAACGCCTCCCAAACTACTGCCACCACCGACCCGATGATGGGCACTCGGAGGGGCCCAGGTGGCAGGTTCTTCGGCTTCCTTGTCATCCAGACAAGTAAGAGGAGGACAAACACACCCAAGAGTGCTGTCTGAATGTCCAGAGACAAACACGACATCTGTAGAAAGGACATGCTTTCATTGATGTGGTTCGCGAAAAAGATTACGAGCGGACACAAGATATTGTATGGCAATTATTTTTGCAGTCTCGACTTCAAATGAAATCGGGGATCAAACTGGTATCAGTCCGTAGACTTTGTGTACACACTGGCTTGTGTTTATACGCTACAGCAAACTGGAGCTTCAAGCACTGAGATCACACGTAACCGTCCAAGGGTCTTTTTTTCCTTTTGTCACCACAACAAAGAGTTGTTTACCAAGTACTGCATTCAAGGTTGACGTTGCATTTTTGCAGCGATATCGGGGTTGTAGCCAGTATTGGTAAATCGCATAGCCAGACCATTGAGGAAGGTTGATAAGCACTGGTAGAGGACGGTGCGCGTATTTTTTTTCCAGGACGAACATGGGCAATTTACATAAATGGGCGTGCGTAAACCCCAAATACCCTTGCACACGCCTGCTTGGACTTAACTAGTTGTGAGCCGATAGCGCTATACACGGATCTTAAACAATCGCGGACAAAATAAACAAAGAAACATACAAAGCCCCAAAACAAAACGATTCTACAACATCAGGTACAAGATGACACTAACAAAATCGTATTTTTCCACACGATTTTGAAAACACCCCTAAGATCACAATGAGACAGTAGAATACTTTAGGAATGGCCCCTATTATAGCCTTGATGGTGTAACGATGTCTACAAAATATCTACGAAGAGGGTTGTGGGTGTTGATTGTGGCCAACATACAAATACTCAAGGGTAGTCTGTGCATTACAAATAGTCACTAGAATGACCTTGGACTAGCATGGTGGTATAATGTGTTGCTTTTTACAATATTGTATTTGTGATGCACCCAAACTAACCAAAATGTAATGTTGTACTGCAGTATACTTTTTTGAGCCGTTTCCTCCTATGCTGTCTTTTCTATAGTCTCAATTAATCGCCCCCGAAACACTTTAACTGTTAAAGAAATGCTTAATAATACTTATACATTTTTATCAATACTTATAAATTTGTATCTACATTTGGTTATCTATCTGTCTGTCGGTCGGTCTGGGCTTACGAGAGCGCGGCGTGAGTTGTATACTACAGTAACTGTGGGCCTTTCTTTACATTGTGGGGTGATGCTCACAATGTTTATTTATTTATTTATTTTGATGTATAACAAAATATTAAAGACGATGGACATGGATGTATTTATCTATAAAATAAGTCTCACTGCCAAAATAAAAATAAGCTTAATAAAGCGAAGAATTGCCAAAATAAATTGCAGTACGTTCATAACGATCGTAACAAGTGGGGAATCAATACAAATCGCAGATCAACCACAAACAGAACTTTGAAATGGGTGAAGAATTAAACATCGTTTTTTAGCTTACATGTTTCTAGGATAAGATATACCATAAGCCAAAAGGCTCCGATGGTAAAACCATGGTAAAACTAAAATCAAGTTGTGCTACAGAGACTGAGTCCACACGCATCGTTGTCCTCGTAGTACATGTACTGTACATGTACTGTACATGTACATGTACAATGTACATGTACATGTACATGAACGACTCACAACCACATGTATTAGGTCCAAGTACGCATGTGCGAGGGTATTTGGGGTTTACGCACGCCCACTTTATGTTAATTGCCCACGTTCGTCCTGGGAAAAAAAAATACGCGGACGGTGCCACGTCCACGTAGACGTTTCCATTCTGCAGTCATGGTAGTCCACGATCCACCCTTATCACCAATTGTCGCCGGTAAAGGGCGCTAAATCTACACGAAGGACCAGCGGCTCGCATGTTGCTTCCTATACCGGCGACACTCGTGATAAGGGTGGATCGTGGAATACAGAATGGAAACGTCTTGCACCAAGACTAGCCCCCTTTTTTCACGCCTAACTAACAGGTGACGTGATTAGGGATTTAGTAAGTTACTCCTTGAAAGAATGTGGTGTACTGTAGCTAGATCTAAACTTGTACTTTATAGAGCAAGGATCAGATGTTATATGAACCACTAAAACCCCTCCTGAGAGATAGGGGGATGCTTGCAGTTTTCAAAACGTTTGTGTTTTTTGACACCATGCCATCTAAACTTAAAGAGTAAGGATCAGATATATGAACCACTGAAACCCCTCCTGAGAGATTCCTTCATTATTACCTAACATTCTACCACACCCCTTTTTAGGATGTTGCAAAGCCTTGGTCGACTGGTGAACCATTTTGAAGTCTATTGACGGACAGTGGTAGAGATACGTTTTAGGCCCTGTAGTGGTACCGTTCCAAAAATGTCAATTTCAAACTCTGGATTCTCTTTAACTTTACTTTTTTTGTATACCCAACATGGAGGAAAAGTTTCTTTCCCCTAAGTAAACCCAGCAGTTCGTTTCACAACCCTCTCTATAAACAAAATGTAGTTGCAACGACTTGTATGAATTTACACAGGACATCCAAGTACACATTTTGGGCGGAAAATGTGACCATGCGGAGGCCGGTACTGAAAAAATGTGAAATGTAAAAAAAAAAGTAACAGGGAAGGTATTTTGTTCCTTCTAAATAATGTTTTGTTTTCCTCAAAAATATATTTCGGTCACTCAAAATCAATTTGGATTAACTAACAAATGGAAACTTGCTCTGCAAGTTACACCCGCCCACCAATTACGAGAGGCCTGTCACCTACCACCTTAGATAAATAGCCGGACAGACATCCAGACAAACTGACGTTTTTCCTCTAGGTGACCTTTGACCTCGGATGCCCTAACAAATGCAAACTTGCCCTGGATCGGACCGAGTTATACCCGCCCACCAAGTTTGAGAGGCGTACAACCTACCACCTCCAAGAAAATAGCCTGACTGACAGACCATGGAGGTTTTTTTTACATTCATGGACAGACAGATATAGACATCCAGACAGACACAGACAAAGCGTACCGTGGTATTTTAATATAGATTAGTTACTGAAGAAGCCCATAATCCTAACTGATGACAGAAACATTTATTTTCATACTGTCTCAACAAATACAATACATTGTAGACAGCAAATAATTGATCACTATTATTACATTATATGATTATGACATGAGTCGATATGTAGGAATACATGTAAAGTGAAGTATAGCAAACATTACAAAATAAAATATGAAACTACGATGACATTGCTAATAATGTATCTAACAGGTACTTTTTAAGTTTTCTAGAAAATGTATTAATTGAAGCAGGTTGCCTAAAGTTTAGATGAAGGCTATTCCAATATTCTGTTCCACGTTGCATTACACTGTTTTTGTGAATGGAAGTTCTGTTATATATTGACATCAAAATCCCCTTTCAATGCTTTACGAGTGTTATAAGAGTGTATTGATGAAGCCAAAGTCAACATTTCATTAAAAGTGTTTGGTAAGAGGCCGTATTTGTATTTGAACATGAATTTACCCAAATTGAGACTATACAGATCATTAAATTTAAGCACTTTAAGTTTGGCAAATAAGGGAGCTGAATGAGATAGATAACTTCAGATTAACTATTCAGATTAACTAATTCAGATTAACTAATTCAGATTAACTAATTCAGATTAACTAATTCAGATTAACTATTTCAGATTTTTGTTTTGTCTTGTACTTGTTGCACAACATGCGAAGCAATTCAGCGATGAAACCAGGGTACAATTTAAGGGGGGGGGCACCAGTTTTTTCAAGGGGGCACTTTTGGCCAATTAAAACTGTAGTTTTCGTTTGCATTTTCCTAAAACAAGACCCTTGTCAGAGCTCTTGTTAATATGCCGTTTACTATTTTTTATAAAAAATTATCTGACATGAGGTAAAAAAAAATAATACATTGTCTATACCTGTAGTAAAAAAAATACTTCATAAAAGTTTAAAACACGTAACATAAATTGTGGTAATTCTTAATCTCAAAAGTCCAGATTTCAAGTGGGGCGGGGGGGGGGCGCATACATCAGTTGCGGGAACTTGCCCCCAACATGTAATTGTGAACTATGATAATTGGTGTTTAGTATGGTTCCGACAGTGCGTTTGCCATTCAACGGAACCTTACTAATATCTAAAGCGACTTCGGTTTTGGCTACAGCTTTGGGGCTGGCTTTAGCGCGCGACTACGCAAAGAAAAGTACTTGTCAGCGTTTCGGCCACTGCCGCGAAGCCGTTAATTTGGACACGTCATCAGTCACGTTTGATGGCACATGTATCAAAGGGCACTGGCGAATGGGTTATTCCGTCTTGGGCCTTGAGGTTCAGCGGCGGCGAGTTGTCTGGTTTCTTGAACTCAAACTGATGCAAGAAGTAACAGAAGAAGACGAAAATCTCCATCTTGGCCAGATGCTCGCCGATGCAGCTACGCCGACCTAGAAAATCAATAAACAAATACAAATCATGTATTTAAAAATATATATACGGTGACGTCATATCCCCAACTTCGTTCCTGTTTATAAGACTCGAACCCGTCTGCATCTGTGGTATGTACAAACTGTGATTAAACATTGTAAAAGTCCAGTTGTACTTAGTCATACAATGTACACATACATGTACAGTCATGTACAATTTATACGTATGTGGTGGCGTCAAAAAAACACAATATTGATTATTGTGTTAAAAATGTATGAGTAACGTCTTGAAAAAAGTAGACAAAGTTCACTACCTTGTGAAAATTTAGCTGACTCACCAGTGCTGAAAGGTATAAACTCCTCAGGTTTAACAGCCTTGCCATCAGCGTTCAAAAATCTCTCTGGTTTGAACTTCTCTGGTTCTGGCCAAATACTTGGGTCTCGTAAGATGTTCCACAGATTTGCAATCATTATTGTGCCCTTTGGTATGTTGAAGCCGTTGATCTTGGTGTCTTCGCTGGCACTGTGTGGGGGGCCTATCGGTACAATGGAAGCCATGCGCTGCACCTCCAAAATGACGGCATGGGTGAAGTTTAGCTCGGGCTTGTCGGCCAGTCCAGGAAATCGGTTGCGACCGACTACGGCGTCAATCTCGGCGTGGACCCGCTTCTGGATGTCCGGGTAAGCCATCATGAACAAGATGCCCCACTGGAGTGTCGTGGCTGTTGTCTCCGTGCCGGCCGCGAAGAGATTCGCTATCGTTCCTATCAAGTTGCGTTCGCTGAGATGCCAGTGCTTCATTGATTTGCGAGTGGCGGTCCCATTTGTGAGTGTGCTGTTAGTCGCCTGGTCTTCAGGTGATCCTTGGATCTCCAGTAGGTACGCGTCTGTGAAATCTTTCACATTGTCAGCTTCGAAATTGTCACGATGAGTATCGATGATGTTCTTCACAAACCTTGCGAGACTTTCAAAATTGTTTGCAATTTCTTTAAACCCAGAGAGAGGAAGGTGACGAACATGGGGCGAGAAAAATGTCATTTTTAAGAACCCCGCTGGTCCAAGGAGTTTAAAGTTACGTGCCAGGAGAGAGAGCAACTCTTGGAATCTGCGGTCGGAGTACTCGTAGCGTTTTCCAAAGATAACGGCGCAGACTACGTTGGACACAGCGTTGCCGAGGAGTGGCTTTGGGTTGAACGACTTCCCGTCAAACTTGACCATCTCATCCATCAATGCTTCAGCCTCGGTGCCGATCTGCTCCTCGAAACTTGACTTTCCCACCCCGAAACTCCGTAGAACAGTCAGGCAGAAACGGCGAAGCTCAACCCATTGCTCCCCTGACGCAGTAGCTACCCCTGTATACGAAGAAAATAGTCGAACAATCCCCATTGGTATAATGAGTTAATTTAAAATCTGGCCATGAGATCGTCTAGTTTTGTTCAAGAACTAATATTTAAACATCCTCCAAAATCAACCTGTTACAAATGTTAATGTAGGATCTCACCTTCCTAAATCCTCTAAAATCAACCGGTTAATCTGAATGTGGGGTCACACCCTCCTAAATCCTCCAAAATGAACAGCTTAATCTGAATGTAGGATCACACCCTCCTAAATCCTCCAAAATCAACCGGTTAATCTGAATGTAGGGTCCCACCCTCCTAAATCCTTCAAAATCAATCGGTTAATCTGTATGTAAGATCCCACCTTCCTCAATCCTCCAAAATGAACCGCTTAATCTGAAAGTAGGATCACACCCTCCTAAATCCTCCAAAATTAACCGGTTAATCTGAATGTAGGATCACACCCTCCTAAATCCTCCAAAACATTTCCTGGGGGGCATTTTGGCCAATTAAAACCAGTTTTCGTTTGTATTTTTCCTATTAAACAAGCCCCTTTTCAATGCTCTTCTGGACGTGATGGGGTAAAACAAAATATACTCTGCATGTAAATAAATACTTTTAAAAACATTTAAATTACTACACAAAAGCTCATAAAATGTAACACTTTATTCTGGTAATTTGTAATCTCAAAAGTCCAGATTTCAAATGGGGGAGGCACCGGGGGGGGGGCATGGACATCAGTTGGGGCCCTAGTACGCCACTGGGCACAGCATAAATAGTGAGCGTAAAATTGTATTGAAAAGAATATAGGCGTTTTACCTTCACTCTTTAAAAAGTCACTGAGAAGTAACTTTGGTCGGTCGCTCAGCTTTGGGTTCGTGAATGCCTTTCTAGCAGACGCGTAGTCGTTGAGGACAACGATGGTCTTGCTAAATATCTTCACATGGAATATCGGCCCGTACTTCTCGGCCAGCCTGGCGAAGACACGGTGGGGGTCCGTGCCCCGTCGTAACGCCTCCCAAGCTACTGCCACCACCGACCCGATGATGGGCACTCGGAGGGGCCCTGGTGGCAGGTTCTTCGGCTTCCTTGTCATCCAGACAAGTAAGAGGAAGACAAACACACCCAAGAGTGCTGTCTGAATGTCCAGACATGTTTTGGGTTTTTTCTTTCTTTTTTTGACGGGGGGGGGGGGGGGCATCACAACGCTGGAGTTGTTTACCAATAGGCCTACTCTGCATTCAAGGACTACGGTGCATTTTTGCAACGATTCTGGGTCGAGGCCACTGTTGGGAAATTACATAGACCATTGAGGAAGGCTAAAAAAAACACTGGTAGAGGGCAGTGCCACGTAGCCCACTAAACGACTGTTAGAAAATTAATAAGTGAAATACATAAATGTCGCAATTTAAAACACGCACAAAGACCCTTCGCCAGAATGCAGTTGTAATTACCTTTTTTGCGAAAAAGCTGACTGTGCACATCCACATAGAAACTTCTTACAGAACCCTTGAAAAATGGTGATTTCATAATGAAAGTATCAACCACTCTAAATATCGATATGGTTTAAAGCCCCAGCTCAACATTGGTAAGAAGAAAAACGTAAGTGTTCACAGATTTACATATACTTTACATGGTATAAAGATAATGATGGTAGAAAACATTCCAGGAAATTTTACTGCCTGAAGTGTTATCGTTTTTAAATAATAAATGAAATAAGATCCAAAATTATTTTTCGTCTCAGTGAGACGAAAACCCTGCCTTTTAGGAATGCGTACAAAAATGCTGAATGCGTTTCTACCGTTTTCTCGCAAACGAAACAACGAAATGAGCTGACATTTTCACAGGTTGTTTTTATTACAAATATGTTGGTTTGTGCAAAGAATGGAAGCATTTACTGCCAGTTCACCAATGTTGAGCTGGGGCGTCTACTTCGCGGGCACTCCCTTTTGGTTTAAAAGAAATGACCCTGATTCGACCCCTTCTCCCTAAAAAGTGAACCCAACATAATACTATTGGGTGCAGGAATTCATGCAATACGTGTATTTGGTTTTCTGTTGTAAAAAAAATCACCGGGTTTAAACAAGTTGTGCTGTATGTTTTCGAGAAGAATATTTAGACCTTTATTTGATCCTAGACTGAGGCTACAGTAAGGAAATTTTCAATCTATATTTCTCAAATAGTTTGTCTCTAGCCAAATCGCTGAAATCTGTGTGAACATTTCAGCTGCATAAGCGGCCAAAGCCACTGGCCTAGCTGGCCTTTGAGTTATAGGGAATTGGGCAGGATCTGCAGAAAACCAAACCAAACATAAAGTTTCGACGGTTGAGGAATTCTAGGTTATAGAAAACAAGCAAAGCTTCAGACAAGAGCAGCGCCCTCAATGTTGCAAATGTTCATTATGGGCGTTTGATTGTGTTGCAAATTCGGCTGAGGGAACCAACATGCCCTCGATCAGCTTGATCTTCTAAGGTTTATCCCTGGTTGTCCCAAAGTTTGTATAGTTGTCTGATTATCGTTCCCATGCATTCTAATGTGCCATTTTGATTTCAATTATTTTCGCTGATGCTCATAATGTTCAAACTGCCGAACAAAATGCCAAATTAGGCGCGGTTTCTGCATGATCTAGGCTTTTGCTGACTAAAGAAGCCATGTTTTACTTTGATTACATCCTGAAAGGTATCAACTATTCAGCTTGACTGCCTTACCTTCACTGTCCAAACATCTCTCGGGCTTAATTCTATCAGGTTCAGGCCAGACCTTTGATTTTCCAAACACCTCCCAGACGGTTTTTTGTTTTTTTGTTTTTTTGTTTTTTGCCACCACCGACGCACTCATCTTTGGGTATGGGAGGCGTGTCAGCTGGGTATTGGAACATGTAGCATGAACCACGCCCAAAGAGGTGACAGACACATAGCGCTCGATCTCAAAAACAAACGAACCAACGAGTCAGTGTTTTGTGCATTTGAATATTTGCATTATTATTAAAATATGATGTGGCTTGTCATGGCCGAGTGGTCTAGCCCATCGACCCCAAGTTTCGGTGGCTGAGTCACCAGAGTGTGGGTTCGTATCCTGGCCGTGACTCTTTGAGCAGGACACTTTGCTACAATTGCTTCTCATCACCCAGGAGTAAATGGGTGCCTGCGAGGGTAGAGATGGTTGATGTGAATGATTAGCAACTTGTGGGCCTATTTGGCTGCCGGTGCTGCGCACTCCAAAGGAGTTGAGATGGTTTTAGGAATGTATAGGGTCTGATGAACACAGAGTAGGGGTAATAATACTGTTGACGTCCCCTAGTTGGAGTTGGAGATGACATGGATGACATGCCCTTAAGTTCTCGTCTATTTGCCAACAAATTGTGAGGTCTGACTACCGAGAGAGGCACACCAACAAAAAATCTATCAGAATACTAAAACAGCCCTTGGAACCAGACCTTCTTGCGCGCCACAATCCGTTGCCGCTAGGCTGGGGGGGGGGGGGGGGGGCTGGCCCCTCGGCCATCCACAGCCAGGAGGCCTGTGATCTACGACGACCGTGTCCATATGGTGTGTCCGTCCGGGTCCCCGGGCCGGACCAGTGGCTAGGCTGGCCGGCCCAAGAAGCGGAGCAGGCTTCGCCTCCGCCGGCCTGGCTCCACCAAATCATTGCAAGGCTCGCAGCTTGTCCGAAGTGGAATTTAACAGTTTATTACCATTTATTTGTCTATTTATGAACTATAATTTACTTCTTTGAATACCAAAAAACAGATATTGATCGTAATGATAACTGCCCAGCCGTAGCTCACCCAGCAGCTACTCAAAAAATGATCAGAGGAACACGGTCCGCCATTTTGTGGAGTCAAAACCTTGGTCCTACAAAATGACGGACCGCTTTTGGTCAAAAACCGCACAATTTAAAGGCATGTTTATGTGAAACTTTATATTCTACTTTTAAAAACAACCATGTCTATTTCATTTTTATAGCCCAAAGTGCCCAATCAAAAGCAATGTGTTCCTTTACAGCATGCAATCTAATAACATTACACTTCCAAAAAATGTTTTTAAAGTATACATGGTTTTTTAAAACATCATCCTATTATGATTATTTTTCTTGACAAGTGGGGTGGTGGATGAATCTGCTTTTATACAGATCCCCTGTATAGATATGTTGTTTATTTATTTGGAGGTCACGCTACAACTAGACATCGCAGTTGTATTCAGTGGCATAGCCAGTATCTTTTTTTTTTTTTTTTTTTTTGAAGGGGGAAGGGGGCACAGATATTTGTGAGGGGCATTTTAGTTAAAATTGCCTGATTACAGCAACTTTCACGATGTCCAGAGGCTGACAGGGGGCAAGCAGGGGGAAAGATGTTCCACTTGCCCCCCCCCCCCCCCCGGCTACGCCACGGGTTGTATTTGAGCCCGGGCCCCAGTGTAATGTGGTCTATCATCTTACTTCATAACAGTTTATATGGCGCCGTTTGATGGGAGGAGACATGTTTCTGTGTTATTACAACAGAGGTGTGTCCACTCTATCAGCAACCAATAATTGTTAACCGTTGTCTGGATTAATTCCTGTCGCAATGTATCTGCCGTCTCACGGGCATGGAGACGGTAGTCTGAAGAAAACAAATGATTGGATAGTCTGTTAGCCTTTCGTGAAATGCTCAGTGGTGATTTGTTGGCAAGCTGTAGGAAACTCCACTGCGTAACCGAATTAAAAATTGGAATATTGTTCCTCAAGGACGCGAAGTTGGTTGCCAAGTGAAAAAAAAGGTCAATCCTTTGTACCAATTGATTCTGGAACAGACTTCGAACTTGAAACAGTATATTGACCTAACAAACAAGGACGTTTTGTCAAAACGACACGTTCAACTGGGTCACGGTTCGCGTTGGACAAATATATTTATTTTGTGGGCAATGTACAATGCTATTAATAGTTTTATTTAAACTGGGCCAATGTCTCCGTGCGTTGATGGTGGAGGTCTTGGATTTCTTTGGGTCTTCGGTATCGGTTTTGGCTGAACAACTCCTGCTTTATATTCTTGGTCTCAGACTATAACAACTGGCGTCCTGACAGGTAAAGTTTAACATTACTGCCCCAAAAAACAAACAAACAAACAAACAAACAAACAAACAAAAACGTGACACGAATTTGCTTGTTCCTGGATGATACACGTTAAGGCAACGCATACTGTACGTGGGCTCAATGCCCGTAAGGTATATTTTTTCCTGGCTAGTAATACGATCGACATTTCAATGTCACAAGACCTTCTTTGAACCCTTTCTGACTGGACTTAAAGGACGGGTTTGACATTAACTTACTTTTAAGTAGACAGGTTATGTATTACATGCCATATGCAACACATTATACAACTTAACCAGTACTATTTGTGAGAAAAGTAAATAAAAAGCAAGGTTGATTTGTGCATGATCGTCGCTTAATGAACAAGTCTAGGCACCTAGCCCTTTAGCTTTTATCACGAATTCGGGGGTAATGCATTACAGATTTCTGCCAATACAGGTTCAGCTCAGCATCAACTGCAGTAGGCCTAGTTTCAATTTACAAATCCTAAACAACTTACAAGTGAACTGTTTTGACAGAAAAGAACAATTCAAACTTAGAGGAAAAATTTGTGTAAGAGCTTACTCTTTATTCAACATTTAGCGGGCAATGACTTTAAACATAATGTCATTGATACAATCATATTACAACGCATGATTAAATCGTGTCAGCAAAAAAAACATTGTCAGCAAAAACAAAAACATTAAAAGCAGTTTTTACAATTTTACCGTATTTATTAATAAACCAACCGTTTTTTCCAAGCATGTAAAGGTTAAAAATAATATACATATAAACATATATAGATTATGCCTCACTGAATCGTATTTGTACATTTTGAAATCTTTTGATGGACGATTGTTTTTGAAATTGTTACCGATTTGTCATCCCCTGTCTGCAGCTGTAAGCGAACAAACCTCGATTGGATGATGAGCTCCGGTTGTTCAAACCCTTCCTCCATGCTCAACTGAAACAAATATCCTTCGGAGATACTTGCCTATTACACCTTGAAAGTGGAACTGGTTTCAACCCCCCCGAGGCTGTTTTCAGTTTCATGATATAGTACGCGTCCGCTTTCTCCGAAACTTCCTCTGCCCCGTACTTTGACCCGGCACTGGAAGCGCTCGCCAGTTGGTTACTGCTGGCTGTGCACCCATGCAAAGTAATTGCAAGATAAAAACGATCACTGGAGCAGATCACTTTTAACGTTTAGAGGTGGGCTATATAAAGCTGACCCGCTTCAGTACGCGCTCAGATCAGTCTGTAGGCATCCGTAGCAACTGTATCCTCTAAGACAATAATTAGTATACTTTGCCAACCAAGTTCATCACTTTCATACTGCACCGCGAATAGTAAACATTGATCAATGGCTTTGTTAACGGGGAGTCTGCGGGACTTGTTACCGTCACATCTCGACCCGAGCATCTGCATTGCTGTTTTACTAGCGACCCTGGCATGCTGGTGGTACCATCATCGGTCCAAGAAGCAGCTTCCGCCGGGGCCGTGGGGGTTGCCACTGCTCGGTCTCCTGCCCCGGATCCTGTACGAGATACGCAGCGGGTCGCACCCGCATCTTCTCTTCGCCAAGCTCACGCGGAGATTCGGCCCAATCTTTCGCTTTAATGTCGTGAATAAGACACTTGTGATCCTGAACGATTACACATCTGTTAAGCAAGCTTTCCAGAATCCCCACTTGAGCGACCGGCCACCGAACACGTTGATAGCCGAGGCGATGAAAAGCGAAGGTAGGCAAACTTTTGAGGGGTTTGGGGTTAGCCATTATTGTATGTGGACCCATTTTTAAATTTTTGTTTTTTTAACACGAGCTTGCGAATTTCTATTTAGAAGAATATTTAAAAACTAAACATGAAAAGTAAAGGTAGGCAAAGTTTAGGTTTTGGTGTTATTTATATTGCTCATATTTTTTTTTCTTCTGACGGGGCTGCTTCATTGAACACGAACTTTTATTTATAGTTAGCCTTTGCCACTGAACAGCCATGTTCCACACTCCCAGTGAAAGCAATTCACCGAACCGAGGCTTCAATGGTAAAAAGACGGATAGTATTATGAGAGAGTCTGTAGCTAAGAGGTTTACACGTTGTTCTTGTGAATAATAAGTTGTTGTACTCGCAGGAATCAGTCAGAATCAGTCATATTGCTATTTTACATACAAGAATCACGATCAGATGTAGCATGATATTGTACCCGATTTTAAACAAAAAATCGTGATTAACGAATGAGTTGACGCGACGCGGTTTACTCCTTAACTGTAAATACGAAACACATTTTTAGTCTGTCAACTTCGATAAAGGCCACATTATCATACGTAGAACTAATATATGGACACTATCATTGGAGCCACAAAACAAAATCTGAACTTATTCTGAACTTATATTTCACATGGCTTCGCTGGCGCTTTTTAAAACTTTTTAATCACATTTGTTTGATGAAAAGGTGATGGCATGTATCAACAATGACAACAATTACAACTCTAGAATCCTCTACATCAAAGTTTTTTACAAGCGCCCCTTTTCCTGTTCTCTAATTTTCCAAGGATTTTACAGTAGAGGTGATTAAAAGATTGTACATGTTCTACTCTTAGCATCTTCTTACACCTACTCCCTAGCCTCAGTTCGAGTCCGCAGTATGTCGCGGAATATAGAATTTATTTTGGCGTTGGCCTACCATAATCAATTCTGCCTCCATGCCATAACTCAAAAGAAAAACTCAATAGATCAAGCTATGAACACACCCTGTTGAAAGGTTTGACTTCAAGGAGATCGTTGTAAATAAATCAAAGCGTAACTCCGTTGTCCAACCATGTAGTCCAACGGTCCAACCAAGGTGAAGTCCTTTGTGCACGCGTGGGCGACAACCTTGGATTTAAAATAGAGTATCACGCTCTGGTGACAAAAATAACACAAGCATCGTGTGATGAGTTTCTGTTCAACACGCCATACGCCCTTGCCCTTCCTTAGTACAATGCCGAGCCCCACCCATTTACATTGTTATTAAATGTTGTTTAATTGTGTTTCAAGGAGATTGCTTTCGGATGGTGGGTTTATAATTATCTGATTATCTAAAATATCAGTATCAAGTCATTGCAAGAACCATAATTCCCGTGCAAAATTAATGATTAACACGGTTGGTCTTTCTCGCACTTTAAGGGCTTGTGACCCGCAAGTGTCTACCTGTGGGCGTAGACCTTTTTTTTGTTTACAAACATTGACCCACATTTTGTATGGGAGGCCTTGAATTTCAAAAAAAAAAATTATGAAGTATAAGTTTACTTTTTGTTTTGGGTAGCAACAGTGAGCATGGCAATAATTTGAAAGCGTTGCTGGTCAAATATTGGACTGTCGTAATTTTTGTCAGCGACTGGCTGCCCGTATTTGTGCCAACCATTGTTGGCCAATTTCGTAACTGACGTTGGAAAAGAAAGGTCTATACCTTGGTATTACTTCGCATGAAGACGCAACTTCAAGTTGGCGTCAAGCCTTCAGGGTCATACAGACTTGACAAACATGTTCTTATTGATTAGGGATCGTAGTTTTAGAGATTTTGTTGTCTCCGTTTGTAATTCGCGTACTACGTGAGTCTCAGTTTATTGACCTCTTTGGTTCACCCCAACTTTATTCTGGCTCCCCGCGAAGCAAAGTTAAAAGCTCATAGGTGGTGTACCCATGGAGTGACATTAAAGTTACTGCTCCATAGAAAAATGTAATGGTATTAATACTTACCACACAGGCTCCCGCACAACCAAGCGAACCTATGCTTTGGCCAGAAAGTTGCGTCACCTTTTCCTTCCCCAAAACCACGTGATGGGAAAAGCACTGCACCAGTACCCTCTATAAGAGTGGAGGTGGGTCGGGGGGTCTCATATTTTGCAAGGGTTACGGATGAGGTCGGTTGGAATCAAATTCGGTGTAGTTATTTGTGAATTACTGTATTATTGTAATTCATATATGAAAACATAAATATAATAATAAAAAATGAATGTCGCAGGAATCCGCAAATTACAGTATAGTTAAATGCATGGATGTAAGAGTGCAAGGTTTCAGTTACAAGCATAAACGTTGGAAAAAGTATACGAATACGAGTTTTGATTTCAGTTGATGCACAGTTCCCTATAAGGAAACGCATTTACCCATTGTCGTTTTAGTGTTGTTTATTATGCTTAATATTTGTTTCTGTCTATTTTAAATTTGTTGTTTTTTAAATAAGGGTAGTAGTTTTAAAATGATGTTTTCATTGGGGAATGTTTATTTTGAATTCGTCCTGCAGGCGTCGCCATGTCATCCGGGAAGAAATGGAAAGATCTCCGGCAGTTTTCGCTCACCGTGCTCCGCAGTCTCGGGGTCGGTAAGGCCACTTTTGAGCGCCAGATCGGCATCGAGGCCGAAGCACTCCTGCGGGAGATGTCAAGCCATAAGGGGAAGAGATTCAATCCCAAGTTCGTATTCGGCAACGCCGTAGCCAACGTCATCTGTTCCGTGGTCGTGGGCAAGCGCTACGAGTACTCGGACCCGACGTTTTCCAACTTGATGAGGGTCATACACCGCATCGTGAATCACATCGGATCCGGCGGGTTGAAAAACGCCATACCAGCCATGCGTTTTTTTACCCGGAACAAAGCCGATGTCTTCGCTACATTCGGCGAGTTCCGAAGCTTCCTCCTGGATGTCATTGCGTCACACCGATCCAATTTCGATCCGGAAAATCTACAAGACTTCACAGACGCATATTTGATGGAGATTATCCACAACGAGGAGGCGAACGGGTCACTCTCACAGGCGTCCATAACGGGGATAATAAAACATCCTCACCTTAATGACAACAACATCGTCGGTACTCTTGGAAACCTCTTCGCGGCTGGGATGGAGACTACAGCCACCACGCTGCTATGGGCAGTTATCTACATGATGGCCTACCCGGACATCCAGAGGAGAGTCCAAGCCGAGATCGATACCGTGGTTGGTCGCAACCGCCTGCCGAGACTGGCCGACAAACCCGAGTTGAACTTCACCCAGGCTGTCCTGTGGGAAATCCAGAGGATCTCTGTTGTTGTCCCACTTGGTATGCCTCACGCCGCGTCGGCAGATACTGCAGTGCAGGGAATTGCAATCCACAAAGGGATGATTGTCATCGCAAACCTGTGGGCATTATTCCGAGACGAGAAAGTTTGGCCTGAACCAGCCAAGTTCAAACCGGAGAGGTTTCTGGACGCGAACGGCAGAGCTTTCAAGCCCGACGAGTTGATTCCATTTAGTACAGGTAGGCCTGCTTTCAACCCTCATCAACAAGACCTCCAACACCCTTCTCCTTATAGCTTTAACCATGGAGGTAGACCTCCATGCTTTAACAGAGATGGGTAGAATCAGTACTGCATAGCTAACAAACTTGGCTGAGCCTCCTTTCAACTCCCACGCCCACATCTTTTAGCTCACATCCCCTCTTTTCTAGAGTTGGATAGATGTCAGCCAACAAACCAACCATGATATGCCCAATCCACAATCTCAGTTGCTTATATTGTCAACCCTTATGCCCAGATCCTCCAAAACATTCACCTAGCTCTGCGAGCATGTTGTGGATACAGCCAATCGTACTGCTAGTGCACATACAAGCCGGCCGTGCCTATATCATCAATCACAGCCTAACAGTTTATAGTGGTATGAATGAGACTCTGGCGGACATGGGAAGGGAAAGTCGCGGAGTCAATACCAGTGTTTAGTTGTTATAGTGCACATTTTAAAAATTGTTTTCTCTCCGTTTCTAAATCCAAAGGTCGACGGAGTTGCATTGGCGAGCACCTTGCCAAGATGGAACTCTTCATTTTCTTCACGTATTTCATGCATCAATTCACCTTCCAGAAGCCAGACGACTCCCCACCGCTGACGTTTGCGGCACTGGTTGGGTTGACGCGCTACCCGTCGCCATTTGAAACATGTGCGCTACTTCGAGACTGATCTGTGAGATGGGGAATGGCCGCCGGATTTATTTTGATGTTATTTTCATATTTATTGCAGTGGCCACCCACGTCTCAATTATTTGTGTAAGTGGACAGTGATATCTGCCACATTGGCACAGGTCACGTGATACCTGCCATATTGGTACGGGTCACGTGATACCTTATACATCTACAGAATATCTTAAGGTTCTGAATACAATAACTGCAAGTCTACTCGATATACTTATTTTTAAAGGGGATATACATAATTGGTTTTGGATTGTAGTCTTCGTTCAGTCAAATCTGATATTTTTTTAAACACATAAATACTAAAGGCTTGAGCCTATACATGGCATAACTGATTTTATTGTTTAGGTTGTGTATTAAAAATGAAGTCATTGTTCCAATATTGTGCTCTTTTGTCTTTTTATGTTTTCACGCTGAATTGCAGCCTGTGTACATTTTGAAACGGTTGCGGCAAATAATTAGGTACTATTCAGTTGCTTTGTGAATTTCGAGAATTTCTCGCTATCGAAATGATTATTGTATGGAATGTTTTAAGACAGCCAAACAACTATACAGTCAGTATTAGATTTTAGTGAACATTTTTCAACGAATCTTTTGAGAACCCTGTATTATTATAACATGAAGTATACTTTCGTAAGTTGTAGCAATACCGTGGGTGCAAATAAACAGTTATGGTTGATGAAGTATACCAGTATATTGTTCACGCACCCTTTTTAAAAGTTCATAAATACCCATTCCTATTGCCTTCACTGCAAAAAAAACCTGTTTGTTTTTTGACCAATGAAGATATCAAATTAATACTCATATTAATGATAAATACAATTTACTATCCAAACCTATCGAAAAATTAAACTTAAAAAAATAAATCTTTATCAAAAATGACAAGGTTTGCCAAGACAGTTTACACATTTGTGATACTCAGGGCCTTCCATATAAAACGGTGTTCAATGTATTGATCATTAAAGGGTAGGCTACCGTCAGTCTCGACTTGCTGAAGGCCAAAGGCATTCAAGACTGTTGGGAAAACCGCTGCCTACTGTCACGTACGACTGCAAATAACACCGTCGTAGCCAACTTGCACTTATTATTTTGTCATGCTACTGGATATTTTAAGCGTGTATACCAATTTTGATGTACGATACTTGTGCATGATTTGAGTGTTTCACAGTGAGTATTATGCGACACCCGCAGACTCCTGCAGTGCAGCCTTTGCCCAGGTTAACCCCCGAGAGTGTGGAAAAAATAAATTGTCCACTCATGAAATAGTTAATGACTTTTATCCTCCACAAACCCATAAACATATACTTCACGGAAACTGTGTCAACGGCACATAAAAATGGGGTGCTAGCTGGTTTGTTAGAGACAGCCAGCATCCAAATTTACCGGGAGTGCCGCTGTTTACTTGTTTTCTCATAGAAACGGAACTAGGACAACATCAACGATATAATGTAACTGTAAGAGGTGCGTATACTAAAATTAAAATGCGATGAAAAACCAAGAAACCAAATACTTTTTCTGCGAACTTCTAAAAAATGAAACAAGCATTGCACCGGAACAAAGCTTTCCACCGGAACACAGCAATTCACCAGAACAGAGCATATCACCGGATATCTGATACAATAAGTCAATTTTAGTTTTAGAGCCGAGGGTATGATGCTTTTAGCTCTAACTCGGGAAATTCCATCTGAGATTTGTTGTTGTGTTTAAGTCTTAGAATGTGTAATAATATTCATTAATACGAACAGAAATATATAAACAACAGGACCTATACCTATCTAGTACAGGACCTATATCTATATAGTAGATGTTGGTCTGTGATCACGCAAACCAACATCCTTGCACTAAATGCTCTATATTGAACCATCTTCATCCTTACACTTCGTCCATGCTATCATGTGATGTGCTTGGAATAGTCCTGAAAAATGGCCTTTGTGTGGATTATTTCGCAGTCATATAAAAACGTGCTTAATTAAGTGGTTCTGATTTTTCTCATTATGGGTCCATTGTTTCGGAAAGTAGGACGGCAACAAGGTCATTGTGTCATTGTTGGTGACAAGTGTATAATGATAATTAAAATAGCCTTCTTTAATTACTACCCGGTATTACTGCACATCATGTCGTGAAGCCCAAACCCCATGTCTCCATTTTGTGGGTGTAAAACTTAACAGACAACACAGATTCTCTCTGGGGAATATTATAGGGGTATTTTAAGCCCGGAATTGCCGCCAAACAAAGTAATAATCATGCAGCTTCGAGGAAACTTGATTTTGGCAACAATCGCCTGCGTGTCGTTGCTGAGTTTGATGAACGGAGTCGCTGCGAGGAGGTTTTCACGCCGGAAATGGTATCCAAAGGTGGGTGCTGTTTAGGTTTCATTTAATGGACTCAATTTACATTATAATCAAATAATCTGTTTCCGGTTAATATCGCTCACTCTCTATTTGTTATCCAACCTGTTTCATTTTAGAGTTGAGTGGAGCGGCAAGTGGCCCATCTGAAGTGAATTATTATTTGTTGAGAGTAGGAGCTCATGAAAAGAACAGATAGGGCCAAGTCATGAATCTAATAATCGAGAAAAAAAATGATGAAACGAAAGAACTGCCAACATTTAATTTCCTTTTCTTCATCTAATTATTCACAAATATCGTTAAAGACTGTCACACGCACAATGGGCAGGACCTTCAATGGTAGAGGACGTGGTGTTGAGCGTTTCCACTGGTCCAGGTTGAGCACATTTCGGCGGGTTAGAAAGGAATACGCCAGTCACTCGCATAAGCCTAGGTCAAGCCACGCCCATCTTCACGGGGACGTATCTAACCACGAGGTCCGTTCGTACCGTGAGTAAAAATACACCTCAATGCTACCCCACCCCAATCTCAGCAAAACCAGTAACATTTTGTCCTTTAAATTTGTCTTTTGAAAAACTGTAAAAAGCACGAGAATGCATTCGATTTGCATATCGAAACAACAAGCTCATGAACGTGTACAAAATTCCTGTAACAAAGTAAACCTCGTTCTTGTCGAGATCGTGCCAGCCTAAATTGATGATTTTGCACAGGTCAGTTTTATGTTGTGTCCCTGAAAATAAAATAAAAACTTTTGAAACTTGTACCTCACCAATCGTAATTTTTGAAACACAATGAGCGATTTATCATCACAGTTGAGTAAGATAGGCCTCCGGCTCACGTGAAAAGTGTACGCGTGAACCGTGTAAAAACATCGTTCCAAAAGATATGGGTACATGCAGATAAAACGTGCACAGACAAGACTTGACAGGCCGTCTCACCAAACATTGTCTCACTGTCCATTTGTTTTATTTATTTAATGATTAATAATTAAAAAGGGTCGCCTCACATTGGGGTGGAATTCGTGTTTGTTTTCTTTGTCAAAACAAGCTGACACTGTATTTTACCTGGACTGTAAGGATGAGGGTTCAAAAAAAGGTATGCTATGGTGAAAAATAAAATAAGCAGTAACTTCACTGAAACCAAACAAGTCACGAGCAGAACACTAAACAGTGGGCTTTGTATTTGAAATGACTATTATTAGCCTATCTTGGTTGTGAGTGAGGCAATATTGTTATTTCAAAAGCTTCAGATTTTTTTTTGTATAGGCCCTATGCTCGCCAGACAGACATTTACAACAAAAGTCGACAATGACCTTTTAATCTTGATATTGGGTTATCTATGGTGGAGGCGCAACCCGGCACTCGACGTGCAAAACTAAAATGGTTTTGAAACACCCACACTATTCTATATTATCCTTTATTGTATGGTGTCTACGAGTGGCACATTGTTGGAGGGGAACAAGAAAGTGTATGTGTAAAAATAAAGTGTCGTTAAGCCACTTTTAAAACCTATATGTAACTCGCCAGCGAAGATTTCACAGACAATAATTGGCAACCTTGTGCCTCAATCTAGCTTTTTCTTATTTTATTAGTAAGTACATATTAAAATTTACCCAATATTTTTAAAAACCAAACGATGTAATACCAGTAACCATGATTATTTAAACTGGTGGGACAATATCACTCCATCCTCTTTCTCCAGGGTGGGGATGGGAGGTTGCTTGGGGGTTTGCTATAGGACTTAATCTATGTCAGGTTTAACATGTTTTTGTGTAAGTCGTGGCTGCCAAAAAAATAAGAAGGTGACCCAAAACGGACTGCAAAAGATATTTCCAGAAGTATATCAAAGCAGAATGAGTTCAAAGGATCCACAGGCAACCCTTCGACTTGTCAAGAACATGCTGATTGCAAAGTTTCAAGCATGTGTTGAGGGATGATCGACTCGACTGAATAAAGATTCACTCACTTAGAGATTTGTTTCTACTTTTACAGCCACCAGTTCAAGCAGCCAGCTGGAAACCAAATGCCCCAGCTACCGCTTCTTTGCCTGTGCTGAATCCCATCAGTGCATCAGTAAGTCCTGGCGTTGTGATGGCTACTCTGACTGCAGTGATGGATCGGATGAGTTCCAATGTGAGCACAATGTTAATGTAAATTTGCCTTTCCCATGAAATATGCTAATTACATTCACTCATGCGTACAAACATTATTGGTTGGCAAACGCCATAGAGTTGTGCAGTAGGCAGACGCACAAACGCGTGTGCGTCACGCCACCATTAGCTATAGCCCCACACAAAAATGCGCTAAGTTCCCTCATTTTGCCCACCAGTAGTGTTGTGCGCACGTGTGATGTGCAATTTGCATATTTCATGGGAAAGGTCTATTGTGTTGGGCATAAGAAAGTTCGGGTTTCGTCAATTTGGGGTTTAAATCACGCATGGTCTGTTTTTCACAATAACTCGTCTAGTCGATCGTGTAAAAATAGTCAACATATGTTTTTAGAGCAGACGATTATGATTAACGTATGCGTTAACGAATTAGAAGTAACTTGTTGGCACGTCATTCTCATTTTTATTCCTTCTCTAATTTAGATCAGTTATTATTTAATAAACTTACTGCAAAGATAAATTATTGTCATATTGACGAAAATGTACCATTGTTATTAAACTACTCATGAATTGTGACGTAACTTGCGAAGTTGATTAGAGAAACAGAGTCTCCGGGCGAGGTTTATCCAGATGGACTAGTCAAACCACGCAGCATTCGGCTGACATCTAGATCGACTATGGTCAAGTCTAGTCGACTCTCCGAACTTGCCCTTGGCAGTACAATGCTACATTCCAAACTAATTGAGTTTGATCATAATCTATGTTGTCTCTGATATGGAGAACTTAGCCCAATTTCATAAAGTTGTTTACCGGTAAGCAAACGTTTGTGCTTACTATAGCAGAAAAACATGCGTAAGCAAAAAAGTATTTTGGAGCAGATTTGACAGTGCGTGTGCGCGTTCACATTGGATTTGCACTGTTGAGTCACCAATCTGCCTACAAAAACCACCAGCAAGCTGGCTACCTTTTGCTGTGCTTCTTACGGTTAGCAGTGTTTATGAAATAGAAATTCTGCTAATGGCCGCTCCGTATTAAGCAGAAAACGTCTCCGTACAGGCTTTATGAAATTGGGCCCAGGCAGACGATCATCGCGGCTACACATACAACGACGCAACTTGAGTATCTGTTCTCTTAACAGTATAACCCATAACAATACTCTTTCCAGGGAATAGACCGATCCATTAAGCCCCGCCCTCCTACGTGTTGACCAATCACAGCCTTGGCCACGCCACCGACAGTCCGACAAAAGTCTGACACTATAAAATCCTACCAGAAAATGTAAATATGTGTGTGCGTACTTATAGCGCGCGTTCACGTGTACATACAGCGGTGATATAGCCAATGCTGTGATTGGTCAATATGTTTAGTGGGCGGGGCTTTTAATGAATCGGTCCATTGCAACTAGCTTCTTTATTTTCGCCTTAACCATTGTAGTAAAGGCCCTTCCATGCTTAAGAACCGTCACTGAACTTCTGTGATTTTCTCTACACAGGTAGCCTATGTCACTCTTATGAGTTTGAATGTGACAACAGCGGTTGTATTCTTGACAATCATCGGTGTGACGGTTATAACGACTGTGGAGACGAAAGTGACGAAAACTTCGTACAGTGTAAGCAGAGACACCTTCTTTAACTGCCTTAACCTTGTTAAGATCCATACAGGTCATTACAATAAGGTTAAATGTTTAGAGAAAGTTCACCCTTCTTGCAGGCTGTTGGTTAAAAATACACAACCCAAGTTTCGCTTGGAAAGAAAAGAACAGGGGATGAGAGTTGTCGAATGTGAACATTTATGAAAAATGCCTTTTGGGCCCGGGTTCCCCCCTTATTGTAGACCCGGAACTTTCCAAATGTTATAATTCAGGAGGTTTTCAGACTCTTTCTGTGCATCACCAGAAATACAAAACTACAGGTTTTGACACCATTTGGACTATTTCTTTCTCCGTTTGGTAACTGCTTTAATTCTTAAGAAAATCTGATGGCTTAAGGAGATTTGAAGAAAAAATCCTGAAATCAGGCGAAAAATCATGAGAAATCACATGCCTGAAAGAAAGAAAAAAAATGAGAAGAAAGCCAACAAGTCCATGATGAGTTTTATACCCAATTTATCGAAGAGAGAAACACATTATAGGGAGCTTTACCCACCCACCAACCAAAGCTGAAACTTCAACAGTAAGTTGACATACCTTTATACCAAATTTTCTTCTTTAAAAACTAAAATTGTTTTTAAAAGGCGTTTTCATCTAATCATGTTTCAGGTGGCCCGTGTGACGCAGAGAACGAGTTTGCATGCAAGACCAATGGAAGATGCATACCACGTGACTGGGCATGTGACAGTTACACCGACTGCCTGGATGAGAGTGATGAAATTTATTGTAAATAAATTGAATATGGTTTTATTTGTAATAATTCAATTTGTTTGTTCTTCAAAGTTAAACAAAATTCAAGCCAACGATTGTCTCAAAAATTAATGGTTCAAGGCTGAACTTCCAGGGAGAGACCCCCCGGCCCCATCCCCCACGCATCAGGCCCCAATTTCCCCCATGTCATTGCAAGTTCGATGTCCCTTGAAATGTTTCATTATTTCTCAAAGAATTTCCCATTACCAATGGAAAAGTGCGCACCATTGACCGAATCATCATGACTGCAACGAAGGCCTTTTCGAAACAAGGGCTTGAGCTTCGGCTTGAGTTCCGTCCGCCTGTTTGAAGCCCCGCAAGGAAAATGCACGGATTCTGAATAACTGACGGAGCCTAAGCCCAAGCCCAAGCCCAGGGCGTGGTTTCGAAAACGGCCAATGTTGTTAAACTCTGATCTTCTCTTTGCCCCACAGGCAGTAATGGTGAGTACAACGGGATTTATAACGGTGGAAGCAACACTGACCATGCAGAGGTTGAGAACGCTACGGCGACAACTACTAGTACTACGGGGAGGCCTAACACAACTCAAACAGTCGTCAGCACAACTCAAACAATCGCCACCACAACTACAATTGCACCAACTACACCAGGTTTGCACTTGAAAAGATTTGTGTTGGAAAGAGATGGATGCTAACTGCTTATTAGTAATCGTTAAGGCCTCGGTGGGCCGAGTCAAAACTAGACTTGTGGACAAGTTAATGGCTCCCACGTGAACTATACTAGACTTCTTAGCCATTGCATTTTCACAAAACATTAGTATTCAGGCAACAGGCCACAGATTGTCTTACTCGTGAATTATAGGCTTTTTTCCTCAATTTGATTTAGCGATAAAAACTATTTCTTTATACAGAATCCTGTGATTGGTCTCCATGGAATGCATGGACACTATGCACACCTGATATATGCTACGCAGAACGGAGATATCGCACACGATCCTGTCCGTGCGGAAGTGGGAATTGTTATAAATATTATGGCGGTGCTGTTAATTCTGTTATCCAATTCAAGATGTGCCCGCTGCAGAACTGTCCAGCATCTGCAAGTGAGTATCAAATCTAGAAGAGCTGTGGGCACAACAGTGGGTTGGTTTTATACGGATGCGTATTGCCGCCACGTGAATAAAACAAAATCTCACTCTTATCGTGTACGTACACGATAGTTATCTTGTACGTACACGATAGGTATCGTATACGTACACGATAAGTCCAAACTTATCGTGTACGTACACAAGTTTTCTTGTATGTACACGATAATTATCGTGTAAGTACACGATAAGTCAAAACTTATCGTGTACTTACACGATAAGTTGGGAATTATCGTGTACGTACACGATAGTTATCGTGTTCGTACAACATAAATATCGTGTACGTACAATATAACTATTGTGTACGTACACAATAAGAGTGCAATACTCTTCCGTAGTTTTATATTTATATACATATATATAGCCTAGTTATATGTGAAGTGTGCAAACAAACGTTTGTTCATAACAAATTCTATCAACCACAAACATTTCAGCCAATGGTGTGTCTTTATAGGCTCTGTATGAGAAAGCGATGTTTTGAACTTTTGACAATATGCAAGAGGGCTCATCTAAAATATTGTGTGCGTTCAATAAAAGCTGGGCAATTAATTGTTGCTAAGGTGGCTCCAGTCTGCTGGGTTTGGTTTTGAAAGTTAAAAGATCTCAAGGCTTGGCACAAGGATGGTCCTGACGTACCTAAATTCCTGAATCCTCCCTCCAATCACGTCATATTTTATGCCCTTGGGGTAGATTCAAACAATAAATACGTTTGCGCAACATCGATTGAGGTCAGTAATGAAAAATAAATCCCCACCCTTATAAACTGTCTTCTTTGTGACAGTTTGCTTCAGTCTTTAGTGCCACAATGTGCAATGGTACTCGTAAGAATAATGTTTTATTTTGCCAAAACCCTCCACCAAAAACAAGCACAACCTGATCTTTTTCAGCTTCCGGATGCGGCACCCACACCACTATGGGCTACTTTTCAGCTGCTCGGATCGTCGGTGGTGAGGCTGCCGATCCCGGAGAGTGGCCCTGGCAGGCCCAGCTCCGTGTTCGTGATGCCGACGGGGAATTCAATTTTGCATGCGGAGGATCCTTGGTTGACTGGAGGTTTGTGGTGTCAGCGGCTCACTGCTTCCTAGGGTTGGTTGATTCAAAGGGCCGTGTCACACGGGGCAATTTTAACAAGCAACCAGGTCAGAGCAATCTCCGTGGAGAAAAAAAAACATTCACTTGTCAATTTCCTCATAATTGTTATGGGGACGGTAAGATGCAAATAGAAACATGTATGTTGTCCTACCCAAATGTTCCTTTTGCATGGCGTACAGTTTTTTGCCTCCATTTTGCCTGTAAAACTTGCCCTTTGTGACATGTCCTAAATCATTTAAAGGTTTAAATACTTGACGGGACTTAACTTACAGTACACCCATATAAATAGTGTTTAATCATTTGTATGTGTGACTGATTGCCTCTGTTTTATATTGTTCCATCAGACAAGGGTTCCGTAAATGGACATGCCCATGTGCCTACTTTCGGAACCAATTTCGTAAAGAGCTGCTTTATTAGAAGAAAATACTGCTGACAACATACTTGTGCTAAGAAACAAAATATATCAGGAAACAATGTGAGTTTTAAAAAGTACACATAGCATGATATTTTGGTTACTAAACTTGTTGTGGTGAGTAAAAATTGGGTTAAGCTCAGCAAAGATGAGTGCCTATACGAGGAGTATATGCAAATTGGACTGAACACATTTGAGGACGCATGGCAGCATGCAGACTAACCAGGTATATCCATTAACTATAGCTATAACTCATAACTACGTAAACAATGACAATTACCTGCAGTCTGCTGCCACCTAGCGTTCAGAAGTCTCCCATTGGTTGTGTATCATTGTTTTGCAATGTGATAAAAATGTACTTCCCCGTACAACTTTTTATCCCGCCCCAGGACAAGCAACCCATCAGACTGGAAGGTCGTCCTCGGTCGCCATCAACAGAATGCAGGAGGTACGGAGTTTGACGTCACAAGTATCATTCTCCATGAGGACTACAACAGCGCCACCGCCCAAAACGATCTGGCCCTTCTCGTGCTGAGCAGACCAGCGCAGTTAACCAGGACCGTCAACCTGGTGTGCCTCCCGTCCCCTGCGGACGACAATGGGCCAGAGAGGAGCTTCGGGAATGAGTCCAATTGTTTCATCACTGGATGGGGACATACATCATGTGAGTATGAAACGGTTTGATTTCCCCTCATGCGATCGAAGTGTATAGGGCCTAGAGGTAAAACATTCAAATTCAGGTGGGACTCTACTAATTTGCACTTCTTAACAAGGTGGTTACAATGTCATAAGGTTTATGTGGAATTTTGAAACAAAAAACTTGCGCTTAGGCTCGCGCTTATAGAGGATATACACAGCCGTTTTCCTTCAGTAAACTTACGGCTGTTTTGCCCTCATTGAGGGCGCTGTTGTACATACCTCTATGGGACTCATGAAGTCAGACGCATAAAGGTCTACAGGCTGCATTTTATACTTAGGCCAATAGTTGACCGTTATAGCCCTGACTATCTGAACACGAAACCTGTCTTGTTTACAATGGATATTTCATGATGGAAGGGTAGAAAGTTAAAATAATCCATCCATTTTTATCAAAATAATGTTTTGCTTGCAGATCAAGGCTACACCGCCAGTACGCTGCAGGAAGCCAACGTGCCTCTCATACCACATGATGAATGTACGAAAGATGAAGTCTATGGTGACATGGTGATGCCTTCAATGCAGTGTGCTGGGTACTTATCTGGTGGTGTCGACTCCTGTCAGGTATTAAAAGCTTTTGAAAATCTACTTTGCTGTTTCCTTTCACATACAAAAAATGGTGTTGATTGCTATTTTTTCGCATGCTTTTTCTTCTCCCTTATATCAATCATCTGTCTCTTCTAACTTGAGTTTGTTTATTTGTTTGTTTGTTTGTTTGTTGGGTTGTTTGTTCGTTTGTTTTTGTTTTTGTTTTTTGGGGGGCGGGTGCGGAATGGGGGTATTTGAAAGAACAGTACCACGAGCAGTTTATTGCAAACTTAAATCAATATACCTCTTAACTGTGAGCATGCAAAATGAAACTATTGAATGTTTCCTGTTTTTCGTTTTTACAGGGTGATTCTGGTGGACCCTTGGCTTGCACAGCGGTCGATTCGCCTGCCGGGGGCGCTCGGTATTACCTAGTTGGGCTGACGAGTTGGGGAGTATCGTGTGCCGGAACGAACCGCCCAGGCGTCTACACTCAAATAGCTCCCTACGTGGATTGGCTTGAGGAGACGATGTCCAACAACCCACCACCATAGGAAATTGGCTGCTTTCATTTGTTTTTCTTTGTAGTTATGTATAATAATGATCTATGAATTGGGGGTAAAGTTTGTCTAGTGTACTAGTTTCATTTGACAGTTTTATTGAATTTTTTTTATCAAAATTCACACAAAAATGCATCATCAGGCATACCAACAGGTTACTGTGCTCCTCCACTGATGTAGTTAAAAATATTCATCCTCATCATTACTTTTTTGTATTTATTTATTTATTATCTTTTTACTATACAGGCCTATATAGATTCTTTGCCTACAAACAGAAAACTCTCCGCTGTAAACATAAGCAATGTCAGTCGATAAATCGATTTGTAAAATGTGTACAAATGGATACCTAAAAATACAATGATGGATGTTTTACGTCATTAGGGTTGACCTAGTTATGTGAAGTTTAATAATTATCATGTTGGAAACGGGGTTTTGATTTTTCAGAAAATATTGTTGTAATCCTAAAGACTGTGGTGAGGCCTATCACTAACAATCTGATCGTCTACAAGTTTTCAGTTTGTGGAAAGTATAGACCTAATCTTCATTTGTAAAAATTCTGACTCGTTTCTTAAAATGATGGGGTTTTTTTTTTGTTTTTTTTTTAACCTTAATAGACTCCCGATGTTAATAAGGTAGGGGGCCTGATGAGTAAAAACTAAACAGAATACTAATGTCTCATTTCACAGTATTGTAGACTACTTGGTAATAATTTGTTGTTGCAAAAACTTTGGGTCCATAAGTGAGGCCCTAAAAATAATCACTGCCAGTTTGACATAATTGTAATACTTCTGATTAAATATTGTTCGCTCTCCCGGGCGTCTCTAAAAAGAAATAAAAAGTTAATATCTAGTGTGTGTCTGTTGTGAGATAATTTCTCAGTATATGGCTGGTGTGATCAGTTTTATAAGGTTTGTTGAACCACTTCGGATTGAGGTCAGGCACTAAAGCCGGTCCACACAGCAGCATTTTGATATATTTTGTACTTTTCGACTGATTGAGGCTTGAGTGGTGTCTTTTAGCACTTTCTCAGTAAACGTAAAACTCCACAGCAGACAAAAAACTATATGAGAGAGTTTCACAGAAAATGAGTCCGTAAAACTTCCCGAGAAAGTATGGTAGTCTGGAGGTCATTGGGGATCGGGAGGCGATTTTTTCCTCAGGGAAGATGAGGCCACTTAGCATAATGGGCTCTCGCGCACATTTTAATTTGTTAAAAAGGATTTGAATGCCTGATGAGCTTTATTGTGCAGGTTTTTTAAATTAGTTTATTGATGATCCTTTTAACACTCTGCCACATCCTCTCTGTTATTTCCGTTAATCAGTATCCTGGTATTTGCATGAGTGTTAAGTTTCTTGCAAGTGCTCTTGTGACTAAGTTCGAAAGGATTTTATTTCATACACGTGTACAGCATGCATCTTTCTTATTAAACTTTCAGGTTTAATGCCAGAATGTTCTTTTAAGTAACTTGCAATTGGCACTGTGTTGGTTTTATAGGAGTAAGTTGGTTTTTTAATTGTTGTGGTTTTGCCACAGCTATCTTTTCTGAACTTCCAACTTTTTGAGTGGCATTTAGATTTGAGTTATTATGGATTTTGATAAACCACAGTATTCCCAATTAATTACTGTAACAGCGCCCTCGTTTTCTTCAAAATGTTTCTTGATTTTTTTCGAAACGGCGCCCTCATTGATAGCCATATGCACCTGAAAAGTTTGCGGTGAGGTGGTGCGAAGTTTTCTGGCAGCGGTCTCCTGGATGGATAACAAAAATGCAATTGTTTTTCTAAGGTGTGGATGCAAACCCTGCACATGATCACGTTTTGGAAATACAAATGTACTAGGGTGTAGGTGAGTATGACATTCACATATTTATTCATTCTGAGTTATTGTATCGATACAGTTAACTTTCATTGAGTAGGACATGCAAAGTACTGCAGTGGTTTGCACTCTGCTGTTTGCAGTGCACCACCATTCATGCAGATGATCAGGATGGGTGAACTATTATATGGCTTTAAAAATTAAAGGGACATCGCACATATACATTGACGCCAACATTGCCGTCAATATTTGTGAAGTTGTGCTTCAATAGTGGCATAAACACAACGGCATGAAGTGACGGCACGATGTGACGGCCAACGCGACACAATGGCACAACGTGAAAACACGACGCTACGGGCATTTTGCATCTTTATAGAACATCATACTATGTGTATAGCGTTTATTTGTAGGATTCCTGGTCATGTCGCCCCCTGGCAAAGTCGCCCCTCGCATTGTCGCCCCCTGACACAGTCGCCCCCCGACAAAGTCGCCCACTCAATTTCAAAGTCGCCCCCCGACAAAGTCGCCCCCAACAAAGTTGCCCCCCCCCTTCCCCGACAATGTTTAACTGTTAAATACATGCACAATATTGTTTGATTAATAGTCTGAATATTATAATTATAATCACATAAACTATTATTATGACAATTGTAAATTGTGTGACATGTGTCATTTATCCGGCAACCCAAGCTGGTTTGTATGAAATAGCTATGAATACCAAGGCACTATAAGCAGACACTGTAAACAGATTTATTTAATAGAAATGGTATTATATTTAATAAGACAACAACGTCTAAGCGTACAAGTAATCAAATAATATACAAGTAATAAATTCAACAGTAGGGAATAAACAGGGTTTATAGGCCTTACCATGAGGAATTTCACCGGAGCGCGCGCGTGTCTATCTCCGGCCCATGGAACTGGGTCTACCAGGCTCATTCCCAGTGTAGGGCCTACGCGAGATGGAGTAGTTTGTCCTCGCAGAAATACTTTTTGAGATTAAAAAATCAACATTAAATTATATTCATTATTTACAATTGAATATCTGAGTTTCAGATAATAACATGAATTAAGAATGCAATCGTGGAAACTAATTATCTTTCATGTCTATTATCAATTATTTTTATTTATTACTCGTTCAAACTCATTCACCAATGGACATATTATTACTATAATATCAAAACCTGTAAAAGTGACTTGACTGAAATGTGAAAATAATGAAGTATCCAATTGGTAAAATTGGGGGTTCAGGCTGGCCTTGATGGTCTCTGTGTAAAATACAAAAATGGGCGACATTGTCGGGGGGCGACACCGTCGGGGGGCGACTTTGAAATTGAGGGGCGACTTTGTCGGGGGGTGACTTGAAATTGAGGGGCGACTTTGTCAGGGGGCGCCAGTGTTTCAGGGGGCGAAATGCGGGGGGCGACCTTGCTAGGGGGCGACATGACTGGCATCGATTTGTAGAGTGTATTACTACAGGGTAGATGTGAGTAGAGTTTATTCAGTACAGGGTACATGTAGGCGTGTAGAGTTTATTAGTACATGGTAGATGTGTGTTTTCAGAGCTTAGAGGCCCGCACATTGCGGAGAATATTCAATCTGGTAATTCAAAGTTGGACTTCCCACACTACACAAGGATTTAACTAAAATTTTCAGTCGGAAAATCCAGGGCTCTAGGCTTGCCGAATGGATTTGTGTTCAGCCCGAGCCCTTACTTGGGTTAGTTTGGAGCTCAATTCGGCGACTGTGGCTCTTAATGCTGACTTAGGAAAAAAAAATTGGGGGGGGTGTCACACCCCAACATCCCCCGGTCACTACGTGGATGGAGACTCGGCAGCTAGCCATGCCTATAATAAATAAAAATCTAAAGAATCATTGCTAAACAGTTTATTGATACTTGCGACATGTATGTAGTTAAGGCCTGATTGCTTTGTTCTTGAAAGGGCAAGGGCACCAATGCATTTTCTTCTTTATAAATGGCACCTCTATGAGGAAAATTGTAGACTTCTATTGGAACATTTCAAGGGCACCAAGGCAATGACCAGGGGCAACGGAGGCAATTGCCTCCTTTGCCTCTGTGAAGAATCAGGCCTGTGTAGTTGGTTGTATTCCTCTAGAACACTTTTCCAAGTGATTTGTACAGGTAAACATTGTGCAGCACCTACTTTAGGCGAGCGGTTCAAATAGGGACGGTTGGGCAACCGTTAAACGATTGAAGACAAAAATGATTTAACAGTGTTTCTCAAACAAATTGGGAGGATAGTTGCTGTAATGCTTCAATGCGCTCAGCTTATCTGGACCGCAAGAGTCATAACAAAGGGTCTATAATCGGATTAACGTCCATTGTGTTGGGATTATAGCTCATGTTGAAGAAGCTCTGACTGTAAATATGAATTTCATAACTAAAACACGCAATCCTTTTATTACTGCACTCCAAAGTGCTTGCAAAAAGTAAATACACGTTATTTTTAATTGTAAAAAACGATCAAGTATTACCGGAGATCATTACTTATCGCTGGTCGGGTTTGCTGGCCTTTGTTATAGACTCTGTCCTTACTCTCTTTGGTATAGACTGTGCAAGTCTTCCACATAATTGAACTTCCGGTACCAAGTTTGTCCCAGCTATAATTGAGTTTTACGTGTGCGCGATGTTATTACTTCAAACCAGCTGAACAAAGTTTACGGCTTTAACAAAGTTAGCGATACATGTATATGAAAGTGAAAATATGAAATTGGTCTGGATCCCTAGTTTGTTTAATAAAAGAACATGTCATACAACGAAAGGCACCAGACGAAAGTGCGCCCTCATTTATTAGGCAAGCTCATAAAACTGACAGAAAAACACTGATCCCCCAAATCATTTAATATGCATTTGTTAAAATGTCTTCCACGAGTAACTGTGAAACATGCAATCATAAATCCTTCTTCGAAAAAACAGTGTAATACACTTTGGTGTTCTGTCAAGAAACTGTGTAAAACCAAGAGCCGGGTATTATTGATCCGCCCATAAAAAAAGACAGTTCCTGTCCAAAAATGAACGTCTGCGAAAAAAAAACCTCCATTCTACAGTGAAAAGAAAGAAAAGGCTACAACCCAGGTATCATGTCAATAGCCAAAAATAAGCCATTGTTACCAACAACCATGGGTGTGGAGGATTAGTACGAATTAGTGTCAGATGTAACCACAGTCAAGTATCACTTCCTTTGTCTGTTCAACAACAAAAGCCGCTCCTGCCATGGTCAGGTATTCTGTAGAAAGGGTTGCTTTCAGAAATGAAAACAATTGAAGCCATGTAAATGTATCGTTTGCGACAATCGTTTAACGATTGCCCAACCCTCCCTAATTGGACCGCTTGCCTTAGTAATCAATTTTTTTTCCCAGTGTGAACATGGTGTTTAATCTGTGGTTACAGAGAAAGTAAAAAACACTAAGTTTTTGCATTTGTTGGTGACTTTGCTTTAAAATATCTTTTCTGTGTTATACATGTAGTTCAATTATATTGTTATCATTGTCACACTCAACAAAAATGCTCTGAGAATGTACCTTGACTCTAACAGTAACAAAAGATGAGTACACTTCAAGTTCAAAGATACCGAGACAACAGTTTCGGAACACAATGCATACAATGGGATGTACTGTACAATTGTTCTGAATTTGCGGATCAAAGGTCACATTGTTAACAATCTCTTTGGTGCGTCATACCTCAAGGAAGCAGTGAGCCGCAGACGTTTTCATCTAAATGATGTGACTTCCTTGCCCAAGGAGTCATGCCTGTGTGCTGGATCGACTGAAATGACTGTAGGTCAATTTGTAGTTTATAAACACAGGAAATGATCCTCTGCCCATGCAAGGTTGCTTGAGAAGGCAGCTTGTGCATGTAGTTATTGTGATTAGGATCAGAAAACTAAATTGACTGCGATACATGTATGTATTATTATACATGAGATTAGATTTTTTGAAGTTGATTGTACACTGATCAACCTACCTGACATACTGCCCTAATGTCAGAAAATGCTGCCAACTGAGGTACTGTACAGTTATGAAGTAAAAAAACTGTTAAAAATTATAACAGGAAAAATCAAACCATTTTCGATCTCTGGCTGTGCTCTGATGTCATAAAACAGTCGATGTGGCTGTCTGCCAAAAGCATCCTTGCATGCCTGGAGCTCCAACACGTTGTAGCCGCGTCCTTCACAATAGACCGATTGCGCGACAATCTTACTGGGTATAACGCCATACAGCTGATGGTAAAATACGTGTAAAGAGATATGCCGTGACACAGAGTGAGTACGAAAACAGTCGATTTTACTTTTGTTAAGTGATAAATTAGTTAATCAGCCCCTTTATTTAATGTAGTATGTTGTGGCATTAATTTAAATCACATCTCTGTTTCATAATTTAACAGAATTCTACTAAAAAGAGGTTTTTTAAGCCATGCACTACCGGCGTCGGACGACTATGTAGCCACCCGCTAATGTAAGCCTAAAACACTGTAAAAAAAAAAGGGTAAAGAACGTTGGAAAAGTGAGCATTTATACCTAGCCTTGAGAAATTTCAAATAGGCAAAGGAATCACACAGTTTGGAAAGCAATTTCTTTGGATGATTTCAGCTTCAAAAATTTGAAATTTTTGTGTTGAAAAGTGTGTGGTGATCGCGGTCGTCTGGCCTAACGTTCCGTCGTGCACTGTACATATCGTGCACATTTATACGTTACTTGTACAATTTTCAAGACTTGCTGGAACTGTCCTTACTGGCTTTATTCAGCCACTTGAAGGTCTTTGGTACAAACTCTGGAATATCTTTTACAGATTTCGAGCAAGAAAAGCCTCGATCGAATAAACTGAATGCAACAATCATCATGTACCCTACCGCACTTTCCTATGGAGGACATTGTGTGTGTTACATTTTATACCCAGAAGGGGTCACGTGACCGGGTCGCGCAATCGGTCTATTCAGCTTCTAAGCTGCAAGTACACATACATTTATAAGGATGATGAGCCTCCCAAATTATATCATTATTATTCCATAGAACAAATGTTTAATATAGCACTCGGTCAATACAGAATAAAAGTATTCACATGTGGGTACAAGATAGGGGGAGAATACTTTACTATGCAGGTCTGAAATGTCATCTTTGGAGGGGCATCAGACCATTTCCATTTTGCAAAAAGGCACTTTATCAGAACAGAGTCTGTGGCCCATTGCAGCCTTGCAACTCCAGGTTTTTCTATTGTTCAAGGTTTCTCGTTGCATTTTGAGTTTTAAAAAATGCACCCATGATTGAGGATGAACAACGTAAAAATTAAATGAATGTCATTGAACAGGCAGTCTTTCCACATATTGGTCTATGGTCCAAACAAACTTACACCATGCAATGAACATTTACCCCACAGATATCATGAACCTGCCCTTGGGTAGGAATGAACTGGTTAGAAATAAAGCACTCGGCCAGGTGGTGAAATTAAGGTTTTGTTTTCTTACATTAGATAAAGTTTTTTTACATGATCTATATTTTTAATTTAAGTCATTTTTAAGTCATTTACATGTAGGATGGGACACCACAAAACATTTTACTGAAGGAATGCCAGAAAAGTGTACTCATGGCTGGGTAACAAATTCCTATAGGCCTATAGGGCCTATATTTTATCAAGTTGTTGAACATGTAGGCCTACAGTATCACTATCAGTATGCAAAAGAAATCATCAGTACATGCAGTATGTACAATCAATGTTGGGTGCTTTCATGTAAATGTACTCCAGGTCTGGAATTACATGAAGGCCACGACTGCCATGGCCTCTGTTGCCCTGGTCTTGGCCTTGGTGCCCCTTTGAAGGTTTCCCACTTATAAAACGTTCTAATGGAGTGTGCCCTAGTTGCAAAATGAAAATGGCATTGCCCTTTCAACGATTAAAGGGCTGTTTCCCTGGTTATGGCCTTGGTGCCCCTGCTGCACGTTCTCATAGACTTTTAAATTTCCCAATGGAAGTCGCCCCTTTGCAAAATTAAAATGGCGACAATGCCAACTCAAATTGCAGGCTACTCTACACCACAAAGCAAGGACTCTGCAAGTATGAACGTACATGTATGAACATACATACTGTACGAACCTTTTACAATGGTTGTAATGAGTTTGTAATAATTGGTCATTTCTGGTGCAGTTATGTGAGAGGAAGTTGAAATCAGAGGGAAAGCAATCTTTAAGGTCATTGTTCATAGTCGGCAGAATCTCAACATGTGCCTGTCCGATAATGCCAACTGAGTATTCTATACTTTTAAAACCAATGGAACCTTGAGGCTTCAATTATGGAACCCTGGATAAAAAAAAGTCCCTCATTTTATTTTGTCAGAATGAATTTTATTTTGTACAGTGACAGTTTGGAAACTTTTGTCTAACACTTAGATTTTAAATTATTTTACTATTTGTATCCTTTTTATTATTAGTGTGTAAGTGTTTGCTAATGCTAGTTTTGATTTATTCGTATTATTACCTATTATTTTCTTGGGGGGGGGGTGAGTTTGTTTCTCAAGCAGTCATCGTTGACGCCCCTTCTGTTTTGCCCCAACTGCTTGCCAAATTCGGGCCGAACAATGGGAAAAATTTGGGCACAGCAAGAAGAAAAAAAAGAAAAAGACTTTTTATTAGAAATTGGTACTTTTTATTTTTTTTATTTTTTTTTATCATTATAAAATTTGGGGCAAACGAACCCAAGCCTCCTCAAATGCCTCTACAGGAAACTTTAGAAAGGGCACCAAGGCCAAAACCAGGGCAACAGAGGCCATGGCCTCCATGGCCTCTGTGTAATCCCAGGCTCGGTACATAATGCTTTTAATATTAAATATGAACAGTCAGATTTTATAAAATCGTGTATTCACCTTCACTTTTTAGACTAATGTGTGAAGTTTAGTTCTGAGGCGTGCAAATAGCTCAATAATTTAGGAAAACAGTGCATAGCTCTCCTCATATATCCTGAAATGACTAAGGATTGTACAGTTGAATTTACTAATGGAATCAACAGACCTTCATTTTTAAGGAGAGTGAGAGCACAATTGCTCTCTCCAAACTCCTTAACCTCGTTGGAGGAGTGCAAACAAAATAGCACTCCTTAATTTTAAAGTGGAGATTTAAAATTCAGGGACAAATTTATTCACAGGAGGAAATCAACTACTGATGTGATGTTTATTTGCTTTGATTATATAACAAAGATAACAGTCTGCCAAAATAAATCCCTGCAACGTGGTAAGTGCATAATGAATCCTCATAATGCAACAGCCAGATTTTATGATACAATCGTGTATTCATGTTTTAATTTTGCGTTTGAGACTAATGTGTGAAGTCTGGTTCAGAGGAGTACCAAAAGCTTTCTCAATAACTCAAGGAGAACAGTTTGTAGCTCTCCCATGTCTCCTCGTATTTCTTAAAATGAAGGCAAGAATCAAGCCCAAGTGGGAAACTTGAAGAAGGTAACTTGAGCCAAAATAACCAGTCAGTTAAAATGAACTTGTCTGTGTCTGTCAAATGATAATAATCTTACAAACACAAGAATCATTTTCCAGAGTTGTAACACAACACAACACGGTTATACTATACTTGTACCTCCATATTGTAGTCCTATACACATCCTACATCTTTTACAGATATCTACGTTTGTATTGTTTGTTTTATATATCATGAAAACTGGTTTACCTGTGTGTGACATTTGGAAACATGACACATCCAGATTTTTAATAATTTGAAACTTAGAAAGAACGACCAGCAGAACTCATCTTGAGCTTACCACAGGATGTATAATGTGACTGTGTCTTTTCTAAAAATGTGTTACCTTTACAAGTTACCTCATAAATGTGCAGGTAATTTTATATAATGTAAAGGTACACTATGTAAAATACAAAGTTTAAAGCATCAGATATTGAATAACTTCAAATTTTGTTCGGTGGAGAATAAGAAGGTGGGAAACTTTGCAGAAGCACCATGAACATCTTTGAGCTGAGAGATTATTTTATTACTATTTATTATTGTAGAGACTTGAACGGGGATTCTCCTATTTCTTGGGGTCGTTGGTCCGTGCGGAATTATGAATGAGTGACCACAAATAATAAGTTGACGAATGACATAGATATTGGTTGATATGGTAATCTGATGACGAAGTTTATTCGGAGATGCGCTCCTTTCACCGATCTCTCTCCAACTCCCTTATATTTGTTACATTTATTTGTTTTATTCCAATCTTTGTTAATAATAATTTTTAAATGGAAATTAATTGCGCACGTGCTTTGCCAGCAGCTCGCACATGTGGTGGATTAATTTGCATGTCTTGTTTCGGCGCATTGGGGCAGGTTGATATCCCTTCAAAAAGTACCCTACACCTCGAGTGGTCATTGGGCCTTGTGATGGGCGAGTTGCATTAAAAAAAATAGTTTAAAAAAACTTCAAATTTTATTTGGTGGAAAATAAGAAGGTGGAAAACTTTGCAGAAGCACCATGAACATCTTTAAGCTAAGAGAACATTTGATAACTATTTATTATTATTATTTATTTATTGATATTGCTATCTAAACTTAATCACGTGATTGTAGTGTACTGTATGTTTGCTTAAATATCCATATAGTATAACTTGCTAAGTGTGGACAAATTATGAAAGAGAACTGAACAGGTAATGGAAGCTGTGAAAACAGACAGTGAGTAGCATACAGTCAGCTGTCGAGCCCAACGTGCACTCACCATGCCACAGCTTTCACTGTAAATCTAATGCACAGTCAACCAAGCCCACTTCCCTCACTGTATAAAAAGCTAAAAATGAGGCTGACGCGTACCTGTACGTTATGTGTAACACAGGATATGGACAATATGTGTACGTATTTCTTGTCATGGTTTTGGGGGTCTTACGCTATCAGTCTTTCAATCAAATGATTAGAGTTCCCCCCTTAAATTGACCCGTGATGTCATCACATGGCACATGATAAATCTTGGTGGATGATTTTGGAAGTCGGATACCGTGTGTCTTGTTACTGTACAGTGATCATTTAAGGCCACGCATTAGCACGTGCAGATCCACGTTCACCATGGCCCAATTTCATAGGGCTGCTTAAGCAGACAATGCGGCTGAACAGTTTGCTGCTTAGCGTAAATGAGTAGGATACCAATCACAAATTGGACACGAAACATGGTATTTTGGCTGGTAACCTTATTCTGGTAAGCAAAACATTTTTGCTTAGCTAGTCTTTCTGCTTAATGCAGCTCCATGAAATTGGGCCCATATCTTTGAATGAAATTGGACTCACAAAATGGCAGACCATTGGCAGACAGTAGCAGCTGTGTATGACATCAGGGCAAGGGGTCAATTCAATTAAACTTCATGTACCCCCCCCCCCCAAATTGCCTGTTGAAACGGCTTGTGCTCGCTGCTCCGCACCCGTCTCCTAATTGATTTTCTTGACTCAAAGGCTTCAGGTATAAATAACTTGTAACAGGAAACACAATAAAAGGGTACCACTTTGCATCCGCCACATCAGCAGTTTTTTCCGAATGTTTTGTAATTTTTGTTTAAGTACCTGGAACCACTCGAAAGTGTTTCAACATGTGAATGGACATGCAGGCTTATACTGAAAATAATTTGAGTTGATTCATTTGATGATTTAAAAAATTAAAAAAGTTAAATTAAACATTTTTGTTTTACTCTTAAATTCCCATTAAAAATTGGACAGAAAAAGTTACTTGCCTTTTCTGTCCATTTTGTTTATTGAAATTTGAGAGTAATTAAAAAATAATTCGTTCTAATCAACTCAAATTATTTTGAGCATAAAAGCCTACATGTCCATTCGCATGTTGAAATACTTATGGTTAATTTCCGGTAAAAAACAAGTTGCAACCTCCGAGAAAAACTGCTAACGTGATGGCAGATACATAAAGGGGTTAGGGCGGGGATAACAAATGAATTTTTTGTTTGCGTGGGTAACGGTCAATGGTTACATGTAGGTCATTTACCCTGCGCTGTGGCTCGGCACTGAATCGTTCTGTGGTTTGTAAACAATTCAGTGGTATATTTTGTTGGGTTTCCTGTCTTGTGTGGGTGATACACCGTAAGTTTTGTCAGAGGAATCGCAACCAGGCTTTGTGCCATTGTAATTAGGAACACATGTAAAATCAGAGGTTACTTAAATTCCATGCTACTTGCACTGATAAAAGACAATACACTAATTACATTTCGCAAGTTATAGTTACTGTTTAATGCCTTGTGTAAAAATGTAAGTTTAGAGTGAAGAATTACTTGCAATTTGATGATTTCACTTTCATTATGAAATCACTGACATGGGCAATCGGGAGTTAAGCATTACAGGCGTGGTACTTCATGGAGGCAACAGAGGCAATTGCCTCCACGCCCCCTGTTCATTGCCTTGGTGCCCCTTTAAATATGTGACAGTATAAATAGAAACTTCCCTCATAGAGGTGCCCTTTACCAAGTGCTTGCCATTACAGAAACTTTGTGAATAGAACATATTGTGTAACGTTTGGTTCTTCCTCCTCAGAAGTTTTTCCTGATGGATTGCTGACTGCTGATGAGCATTATTTGTCAACGATGAAATTGGCGCTGAGTTGAGGCTGTTTTAATCTACCTGGCATCAATGATGATGAATCAAGTGCGTACAAGCTCGTCTCCCTTGGTGACTGAGGAGTTGTTAATTGTGCCGTGCTACAATACGTCACGGGAAGAACAAGTGGTAAGCGTTTCTGTAGGACTTTGGGTTAAATTTCGCCAGATATTGCTTAATATATAAAATAAACAAGCACTTGTCTCATTTGTCCTATGACTGTATTAGTTTACTTCAATACTCAACAGAATTGAAAGATATTTATCAGACTCAAAGTCAACAGTTAAATTTTTTTTTTTTTTTAGATTATAGCTATTACACAGCGAGGTACATGTATTCCTATTCAATTGAAAAATACAAGACCATAGAACTTGTCCTGTCATAAGTTTGCTGGCCCAGCGCTAAAATCACTGGCCTCTGCCTGCAGTCCAGTGTAAATTTCAAGCCCTGACAATAAATAGTTCAATGCACCGTGCAAGAGGTACACATTTTAACACTGCAACCAAGTTTTGCAAGTATTGTACATTGTATGTTTACATTATGTAGCTCAAAGTTTGACTAGACAAGAGTTTTCTTTACACGAGCATTAGCATATTCAAAATGTGAAAACAAAATCGTAGATAGCTTAATATATAAACTGTTCTTATTTGAACAACCTAGAACTGTATAAGTTTACTTCACTACTCAGCAGAATCGAAAAATATTGATCAGACTCAAAGTCAACACTTGATCAATGTTTTTATATTTTTTTGTTAAAGATATTAGACCTACACAATGAGGTAGTACTATTCAGTTGAAAAACACAAGACCATAGACAATTTTAGTACTGCAAGCAAGATTTGCAAGTATTGTACATTGTATGTTTACATGTAGCTCAAAGTTTTACTAGACCAGTGGTCTAACCGCTGGCCGGAGATTCTTCTCGATCGGCAGACGCCGCCGTTTTCGTTCTCTCGAGGGCGCTGTTTACCAGACAATAGTTTTTGGGTTTTTGAAACTATTTCCCGCTTTACGAACAATTTCCCCCAAATGAAGCGCATGCGGAGCGTGTGGTGCAGGTTTCATGCACTAGGCTATATACCGGTAGTGCAGTTCACAATGACGTCTCAGTGCGCTTTACATTAGTGCCCTGGTCATTGGACCAGTAACATTCCTGTAATCTTTCTCAGCTTCCAGGGGAGTAAACATGTACAGCCCAGAGGTGCTGTGGAGCTCTCAAGACTTTTTCAAACACATTATCAACCTCTTCCCTGGCAGGTACCCATTTATGCCCCTGGGTGAAGAGAAGCAATTACAGTAAAGCTGGAGATTTGCTCAAGGACACCAGTGTCATGACCTGAATTCATACCCACACCCCAATGACTTAACCACCAGAACTCGAGTCCGCTCAGCCATGACACGCTACCTTACCACAGTTATCTTGCATTTACTTTGAACAAATGCATTGTAACAGAGCTAAGTGTATTTTGACATCCCATTTGTCAATGTACAACAATATGTTTGTATTCAGGGTTTTATTTCTAAGGCAATTCTATAAAAAAGGAACTTTTGCTTCTGAAAGCATTCTATGCTTACACAGCCTGTACAGATATTTGCTGCTAATCTTGTTGTTGAAGGGCAAAATGCTGAGGTAATTTTTTAAATGCAAAGCTCTTGCAAAGAGCCATATATGGCAGACAACAATTTTATAGTGAAAACAGGTATTTTCATATGAAATTAAAAGTGAAGTTCCCTCCAATTTCACAAAAGGGTGATGCACAGTGTGTTTCACTCTAAAACATGTTAATAAGAGCCAATGACACCACTCTGGCCACAGAGTGAAATTTTCTCTGTTTTATATTTAGTTTAATAAATCATGGTGAATTTAATAAATCACAGTGAAGTTTGCTCCAATTTCACTCAAAAAGGGTGATGCCCAGTGAGTTTCACTCTCAAAAGAGCCAAACTGACACCACGCGGGCTAGAGAGTAAAATATGCACTCTTTTACTTTTAATTTTGGGGTGAACAAAGGAAATTGACTGGAGCGAGTATTGAACCTGCAACCACCAGCTTAACATACCGGCACTCTACTAACTGAGATAGCCAGCCCTAATGTTGGCGGTCTCCCCATTAGTCAATACCTTTGTTCTGGGGTGCCAGTCAGAAGCCATTCATTCTTTTACATTTAGAGAGTAAACATTATCATGTGATTGGACCCAGCAGATTTACCATCTTGTGTTTTTTGTTTTTTTTTCCGTGTATAGCTTGACATGCTTCATTATGTTCATGCATTCTTCTCTTCAATGAGCATCATTGGCTCTCTATCAATAATTGTCTACGCACTGTGCAGGAAAGTTATCAAAACATCAGAAGTAAGTTTCATCAGGAAGAGTCTAAATCTTCCTTAACCAGTTGCTGCTGGGAATCTTCCATTTTTGTCTCGTCCAGCCTGACTGGATTATTTCCTCTGACTTGGCGGAATCATTTTTCTTTGAGAGTACCGCTAGCAAAAAGAAATCTTGACTTGACAAAGCCAAGAGAACAAAGATTCTCTTTACAGCACCGGGATTTTTGTTTTCTCTGTCAAGAAAAAGTCAAATACATGCACCGTGATTTTCAAACCCACAGCTGAGTATTGGTACTAAATTCGGAACCAAGGCTGGATCCCCGGTTCACTCTGACTTACCTCCATTGAGCCAAAATGCAGTAAATAAACAATGGTGGAAGCATGTCGATGTCTCGTAATCCTTTTCTTGGAGCAAAAGGACAAAGGTCAGGAAAGGTTTACACAATAACCCCCGCGTAATGGGCGAAAAACGGTGAAATATTCATGACCATCTGTCCTCTTTGTTTGGGTGAAAAAAAGCATTGCACAGTGAGTGCCTACTGTGTGCACGCTGTAAAACAAAATGTCTGGGCAACCTTTGTTCCGGTACTCTGGTCGGCTTTAAACAATGTCGTGTTTAAAAGACATCCATTTGCTGGCTCGGAAAATAACGGCGTGTATACATGACATGCGGCATCAACTGGTAAAAGGGTGGGCATAACTTTGGTAATATTGAAAATATAAATGTTCACAGTTTACGGTTACATGACCGTGTAAGTTATAAATACCAGTACACTGTCATGGTGGAAAAACTTCCCTCTAAATATTTTCTGCCAGACATGAACTTTTCATTTTTTTTTTCAACCTTATACCAATGTTGTGCGCACCCTTTAAGTTTAAAATGACTCCCACCGCAACCTATAGTTTCACACTCTTTTAATAGAAAAAAAAATTGATAATTTTAGAGATTCATCAGAAGTCATGTGGAAGTTCTGAGTCATCCCTATAACCTCCCCATATAGGTAACTGTAAGCTGCCACTCCTGGGGGGATTGACAACCGGGGTTTAAGTTCAAATGTAGAGAAGCTTGTTTGGGTCTTGAGACTGAAAAAGACCCCAGGGTCAAATTGTGGCTGGTTAAAAACAGAACTGGTCATTGGACTGTAATCAAATCATGTATCCGATACAAAATCTCACATTTAAAGCTCTCTAATACCCTATTTAAACATGGGAATATCTTATGAAGTATGGGGCATAAAGTGTTGCACAAGTGCTCAATTTTCAAAATTGTAAAAACAAATTTGTAACATCATTTTCACTTACTCCAACTACCATAGTTTTTGGGGGAGAATTAAAATTTTCTCTGAAAGACTTTAGGAACATGTTCTTCATGGTATAACTGCATCTCACTCTTCTTTGAATAACATCAATTGTAGGAATTAATTTAAAACCAAAAGGTAGGGGAAAAAAGCATTCATGCTACACAAATCAGCACAGTTGTTTTCATGCCGTGTGTAACTGTTTAAGCTAGCCCGTAGCTTGAAAATGAGGGAGATATGAGGGAGATAAACTGCACTGCTGTAGTGCTGTATCAATCTTAAGAAAAGAAAGAAAAAAATGAACCATGTCAACGCTTTAATATTGGTGTCAATACTTAAAGGGAAGGCACAGTGGTTTAGGGCAGAATGCTTACATCTCAGGAGTTTTCAACCAAACAGGAATGAAGTTACCATCCTGGGTTTAGTTTCATCAAAATGCGTGCTCACAATTTTGAAGAAACATGCATAAATGCACATGTATTATAGTAACACGTTCACTTATGGCCAGTTTTGGAAGGTTGATAAAAACTTTGGCATTATTTTCAGGTGTTTTTATGCCCCGAGATTGTTTTCGGACTCCCCTAGGTCAAATGTCGAGGTCATGATATGGCTAAAATAAGAAGTGGCATTTACACTATCAAAGGGAAATTTAGGTTGTAAATTGGTCGTGCTGCATTGCCCATTGAACTTGGGATACATAATAAGTCAAAGGTCAAAATTAACGTTTCCACTGAACTAGATGGTGCAATGGACTTTGTTTAAATGGTTAAGTCAAGTCAGTGCACATGGACCGGCTTGTGGGGCATTACTGTTTACCAAAAACGGCTTGTTTTCTTATTGATTTTTTTTTGGGGGGTGGATTCAGGTTTCATGTCTCTTCAGATCTTAACAGTGAAGCTTGGTAAAAGTACTGGGGATTAGTATTGATTTGATGAAATTGAATGTTGCATCCAGAGAACATGAAAAAGACGATGCAAACTTGATGAACTTACTCATGAAGGCGCTAAATGGGCATCGGGCAATGTCGTGAGCGGTTGAGCCAAAACATTTCCATTTGTAGTCTACCGGGCCAGTCAAAATGTGTTTTGGGTTTGTTTGTTTTTTGTCAAAATAAATATGTGAAGGATTGCAGAATGTATGGAGAATCACAAGTTCAAAATGAGGTACTTACTTATAAACATGGAAGTTGATTACTAAGTTTACAAAAACAGAGATTTTCTTGTAGCATGGATGCATTGTATTGATATTTTGTTTTTGTCCACTCTGTGGTTTTACCATGTGGTTCCACACACCAATAATTTTGTAGCTAACTGCCCCAGCTAAGTACTTGTACTACTACTAGTTAACAAGTGTATTTGGAAAAAACGTGAGATTTGATTGATTGCAGCCTTTTGTGAAAAATCTTGCGGACTACCCCAAAGTCAGGTTCACGAGTCCGCCTAGCAAGTGAAAAAAAAAAAGTTAAGTGAAACCCCTGCATTGTATCAAGGACCTTTATCATGCTGCCACCATCTTCGGCATGTTCCCTGTACCCAATAACAGTAATAGCTGCTAATATTCATTGTACAAAAAGGAACCAGACTATTTGCCCTTCCAGCCTCGGTTTGGGTTCATTGATTTGAATGGGAGAAAATCAAGATGATAAAGGCCTCTCCTGCTATCTCTGAACAGTTTAATGATTTCCATTGACAGATCCGTCCGCTGTTCCACCTGGCTGTTGCTGATTTATGCCTTGCAATCTGCTGGCTCATTGGGGCCATTCTGTGGAATATTCCATTTGAAGGAGCTGGCTCGCAGGGCTTCCAAATCTGTACAATACTCCAGGCAGTTACTGAGGTGAGGCTTTGTGTTTCATGGATGTAACTCAAGAAGGGATGGTTTAATGTTACCTGTTTGGATGAGCATTCAACTCGAATGACTATAGTTTCCAAGAGAGTATTACAAAATCCAAGCAGTGAAAACATAGCCTACTCAGTAAGAAAGTGTCTTCATAATGGGTGCTATGATTAGTATGTCTAGACTTTTCTTTTGTTAACAATCATTGACCACCATTTTGTATGGGATGCCTCGAGAATCACAAAATGTATAAACTGGCTTGGCAAAAGTGTGCCCTTTTTAGTAAAAAAATGAAACTCTTTTTATGAAGTATAAGTTTACTTTTTGTTTTGGATAGTAAATTTTATGTAACAATAATATGGGTATTAATTTGATAGCATTATTGGTCAAATAATTAAACTCTTGCATTTTTTGCAATGAAGGCCACCTGTCATGCCTGAACTTTTCAAAGTTTGCCACCTGGTATTTTTTGTTTTGTTTCTCTGCATAGATGTTCAATGTCATCAGTTTCTTCCTGACCATCAACTATGCACTGAACGTGTATCTGAGGTTGAAAGACAGACTAAATAGAGTACAGAAGCTGACCCTCTTACATGTAAGACATCATCTACCTGTTCAGAAATTTCTCTCTCAGAATAGTGCCTGGTTGATTCCATTTGGTACAATTTTATGTACAAGGAAACAAATCGTCAGCTCAGAGCAGAAAGGACGTATACCCCATTGTGCGTGTACATGTATGTATTACAAGACCTTTCTACTCTGAGTGGACTGGGTCTGGTTAAGGTCCTGAATAGAATAAAGCAACCCTAACTATTGAAACATATAAATGCACATTCTATCATAAAAACCAACTCTTACTTCATCAAGAAAACATTAAACAATATAATTATTTATAAATTAAGGATGAGCAAAGAAAACTGGTGCCAGACTTGAACCCGTGACCTCTCAATTAACGTACAAGCGCTCTAACCAACTGAGCTATTCGACCATTTTTTACTGTACAAATAAATCTACAAGTCCTTACTGCTCTGAGCAGACGAAATATGCCAAGATATTCTTGTTGAACTCGCTCGCCATAAGACTCGGAAAACGAATTAAGGTTAGGGCTTAAAAAGAGTTGGGGAAAAGGCAACAAAGAGAAAGAGGAATTTGAAGATAATGATAGGTACAGATTACTGGGACATGTAGGTGTGAAGCAGGAGACATTTCAGGAAATCAAAAGTGAAGACAGTCGATGGTCAGAGCAACAAGGAGGGGGGAGGAAAGGGAACAATTTGGTGCAACAAATTGTTCAAGGAAGAATTGCAACTTTTGAGGTTGAAACAAAAAGTAAACTGCAAAGTTAACAAGAATTACTGTATCTTGACCTGTAAAAAATATATGATCAAGGATGTGTTTGATCAGTAGCAATGTACAGCACAGTTTTAATCTGCGGTGAACAGTCCTGTTTGAGAACAACAAACAGTTCTGATTTTTATTGGGGATTTTTGTGGCTGAATTATGATAAGGAAATCTCCAGGGTATTTTCTGGTCCCTGTGAAATGTCAATAATAGTAACAAAATCACTGTGTTTCCATAAACTGATAAATTCATTCCTTGATTGCAAAAACAAATTACCTGAATTTTCAAGGTTTGTTAGGACAATTGAAATCATGGAAATCTAGTGTAAATACTTATTTACTCAGGAATAATAATGATAACGATAATATGCAGTTCTTATATTGCACTTTATCAAACCCGAGGACATCTCAAAGCGCTCTTTGAATTGACAAGACCCATTTATTTACATAGCTCTATACAAGGTGCTGTGGCACATTCTGCTGCCAACCATACCAGAAAACACCAAGAGAAGGCAAAACCCCTTCTCTCAATTATAAGTGCACTGGGTTCTTTTACGTGCATTTCGCAATACACAGGACCTACGGCTTTACGTCCCCATCGGAAGGACAAGGCAATAATGGTTAAGTGTCTTGCTTAAGGACACAAGGGTCAAGACCGGGACTCGAACCCACACTCTGCTGATCAGAAACACCAGAGCTTGAGTCCGGTGCTCTTAACTGCTGGGCCACGACATGCCAACATTTTATAGTTAGTGTATTTTATGTACATGTACATGTAGCAGATGGTACATAGTGGTGCACTTTACCCTTTCATGAGGGCCCTTCTTGTATAGGGGTACAACAAACTCAGTAAAAGGTGGTCCAATAATGAGGGATCCGTAGCTGCTGGTTCCAATTAGCTTGCACCCCTCTCAGGAGCACCCACTGCCTTTAGTGAGGAGGGTACGTTATTCTGCAAAAGTTACCCACTGTTTAGGAAAGAACCTCTTGGGGTTCCAGTACATGTAGGTGTACCATTCTTGACCAGTTCTCAATTCATCACTGTTTTCACGAAGGGATGGGCATGTCAAAATGCGTTAAAAGAACATTTTGAGATGTCCCCATTTTTAAAATGTGCTTAATTCGAAACTGAAAACTCTTTGCAGTGTTGAAGTTTTCTTGTCTATATTTAAGTGCCCTGATGTGGTTTTCTAAGAGTTAAATCTTCAATAATAAAAAAAAAATAACCCAAACATTAGTTACATGTAATTAACACAATTATAAGTCAAACATGTAGACGAATGCCCACTTACCAATTAATGTAATTGAGAAATTTACCATAATTTTGATTAAGTAGCTATTCGGGATGGCTTACCCCAATCATGTTTAAAGGCAAACAAACTTTTTTTTAAACCTTGAAAATTAGAAAACGTGATTTTTTACATGCTCTTCCATTTGTGAAAACAGTGAGGAATTGTCCCCCAAGTCAAACTATCAGCCTTAAAGTTAGGGAAGATTACTCTTTATGTTCCGTCAAAGATACTAGAAAAGCAAGATAGAACACTTGTGCCGTTTTGCAAGGTAGCAAATGTAACACCTTTTTTACCTATCTACTGCGTGATGGCGCCCTCCCCTGTGTGTCAATTTTGCTAGGATTATTGGCACAAGTTATGGTTGCGCACACCAAATTTTCGATCTGCCTTCACCTTTTTTAGTTGGTGGGATCGTTTGGCCTAAGTTTTTCCATTTAGTAGGCCCTACTTATCGCGCAAACGATCTTTGGTTTTACCTACCTAACAACAGCGGGCGCTCCCATTTTGCATTTCATGTTTCTATTCAGAGTGTTCTATCTTGATTTTCTAGGATCTTTGGTTCCGTCTGATCCTTAAAGAGAGGGAGGTATTTCTGTTGTTTCAATTAGTTTCTACATTACGTTCATAGGCTTTATTGTTTAGGATCCATTTGTAGTCACAGTTCACCTACATTTGTTTGCTAGGCTAGGGGTAGATCACTCAACAAGGGCAGCCCACTGAAGTAGGTGGGCCACACCAAGGGCGACCTGTCCCCACTCAAAAATTCTTCACAGACATTATGTTGCTGTGGAGCCTGGCGTCACCCAAGCTCATTATTTTCCTTACTCATTAGTTTAAGGCATGCATAACATGGAGCTGAAAATGTGTTCATATAGTACATATCTGCATTTGTAATTATGGTTTTTGTGCTGTATTTTTCCAGACAATTTGTGTTAAGTTGAAATGCTTTGAATTTGATTTGGGAACGAGGAGTATATTTTTCTACATTCTTTGGTGATTATTTTAAAAACATATGCATTGAAGTTTAACTAACATAAGCACTTTAACTTTTACCCATAATGCATTGCACACTCAATGTGCATATTATTAAGACAGATTCTGTCAGTTTGAGGACTTGTAAAAAAATGAAGAAACATCAATAATTTTGAAACCTTTGAAAAGTGCTCCTAAAAATTATTTTTCTAATTTTTTTTTGCAGACAATGACATCAATGAAGTGGATCATGCGTCTTTTTTACGTTGTTTCATGGTAAGCAACTTAAACCACGGTAGTAGTTAGTGAATTTGTATTGGTCGAGTTTCGTGAAATCGGCGGCTGGAGCATGGAGGCAATTACCTCCTTTGACGATCTTTTGCTTTTGAGAGTTTTTTAACTGTTTTCTTTGTGCAGGTTGATGCCAATTGCTGTGATGACTCCAGTGGTGGTAGTTTATAACCGTATCAAATCACAAGACCCATGTACAGAGTAAGTTGTTGTTACTGTGTTTTTCATGAACTTTAAACGATCTTGCTGTAAAGGTGTTTAATGGTTGACCTGTGTCGAGCACCCTTTAAGCAATTTAAACAAACCCAATCTTCATGGAGTTAATGTCAGGGCTCGAAATTTACACTGGACTGCAGGTCCAAGCAAGGCCAGTGACTTCAGCATCGGGCCAGTAAACTCATGACCAGACAAGCTAGTCCATCTTGTGTTTTTCAGTTGAAAAATACCCCACTGTGTAATATCTTCAATTTAAAAACATTTCTAATGTTGACATGTAGTCTGATGTTTATCAATTTTGTGGAATATCGAAGTAAACTTACCCGTTAGATAAATGGGATAAATCTTCTCTAAGTGCTTGCTCAAATAAAAACAGTTTGTATATTAAACTGTGTAGGAATATTTTTTCATTTTGATTCTGATCTTTTAAGAAATTTTCTGGTCCAGTAAAAAACTTTGAGCTACAAGCAGTCTTGTGTCCCCCCCCCAATATTCGAGCCCTGGGTACTCTGAATATGAGGCTGTATCTGAATTAAAGGCTATGGCTACGACTGTTGCTAAGGGTGTTGCTAAGGATGTCCTATACTTCAACGCATAATGACGCGGCAATCCAGCCGTAGCCGTAACCACCATGGGACACGGCCTAACAGACAATATGAGCCTTCATGAAACTTCTGCAAATAGAAGTACAGGTTCGTTTTCCTTGATAGTGAGTTAAAGGTTTGAAGTGAACCTTCTTCCATTTAGTTGCTATTTTTCATTTTTTTGTTTCTTAGATGCTTGGTGCTATTCTTCAAGCCATCAGTTAGAGGGGTGAGTAATTGTCATTGGAGTAGGAGCAGGGGTGGCATTAGTATTTTTATTTTTAGGGAGGGAATAAAATTGGCTCTTGCTAGCTGCTTACAAACCAAAATGATCTGTGGTGTGAATGCAAAAAGGGGGAAGGACGTAAGTTTCAACCCAAAGCAGAGTCTTTCACTAAAGCCACGTTCGCATCGGACTTTTGGGGGTAAATTAACGCAACAAATCGGTAACTTGATCATTTTAAGTACAGATCGAACAGCACCGGAAAATTTCACCCAGGTCACTTAACCGAATCCAATGGGTAGTTTAATCGGCCACCTTCTACCCAGGTAAACTAACCTGGTCAAGCTAACCAAGCCTAAAAGTCCAGTGCGGATGCATCAGCCTGGTAAAACTAGACGCTTAAAAATCACATCTGGTGCGCACGCGCAAAGGCTGGTTTATATTCGGTCGCATGATGGTAAAATTGAAGCGGGACCCAGTTTATAATCGATGCTGGCGCCGCAGTTGGTTTGTTTCACCATCGTCTCGGTTAGTGTACCCACGTTAAATAATCCAAGTGCGAACATCAGTAAGATTAAACCATTGCACGTTACCCACAGTCTTGGTTAGATATTAATCCAAATGTTAACAAGGCTTAAGACAAAAACAAAAGGAGAAAGGAACAGTTGAGGTATTGAAGGGGTGCTCATGTTCCTTGGCAACATCTTGATAAATTGTTATATGGTAATTTTCATTATGATTTTTTCTGAATACTTACATGTATCAGAATAAATTCGCTCTTCAATTTTTTTTAAATAAATGCTGTGTACACTTTCACATTCACACATTCATTTTAAAGCATGTGGACAACATTGGTACTTGTCAAAGACCAGTAAATGCATTTTATGTGACCCAACTTATACATGAAATATCACACCTGTGAACGTTTAAGCTAAATCGGTCATCAGACTCACGCAAAAATAGTCTTTTCAAATAGCAGGTTTTAGACTCACGAGATCAAAAGTAATTGTTTTACTCCCTCAGGCAAAATTACATCAAGGGAATTTTTCACCATGACTGTCTTTATCTCTGGTCCTTTCTCTGTGTTTATACCATAAGTGATGTGCAAATCTGTAAACCTTTAGGGTTTCAACCTTACCAATGTTGTGCTCACCTGTTAGTTTTGGTTGCGCCATTTTGGGAGTCAATCTCCCTGTGTGTTACACAGTGCAGTGTAACTTGTCTCCCAAAATGGCGAGCGTGGCAGACAGTGGCCGCGTGTGATGTTGATGCAAGGGGGTCAATACTTTCATATTCATTTAAACATTGTCTGTTACTGATCTTTCTCAGGCCAATGGGTCTTTTGAGTCGTGGTCGTGGGAACATTATGGAGCCATCTTCTTTGTGTCGTCATTAATTATCAGTATGGTTGCTATTGTGGTAAGATCCAAGTATTTTCCTTCATTGTTTAACTAAACATTGCTGTTAAATAACTTGTACTGGTGCCGACCAAAATATTATAATAATAACAATAATAATAATATTAATATTAATGGCAACTTATACAGCGCCGGTATCTGTCATAACAGGCGTTCATTGCGCTCTTAATATCTACAACAAAGAAATATAAACCAGAGTATATTAAACACAGATATATATATGTAATGTAAGATGGGGTCAGATGAGCAAAAGGCAAATAAGGGAACAGCATGTCCACCCTCAAGCCTCAGTGGAAAGCTTCCTAGAACAAGTACGTCTTCAACTGAGTCTTGAAAACAGACATGCTATTTGATGTCCTTGTATTAATGGGTAAAGAGTTCCACAGTTTGGGTGCTGAATTCATGAATGTTCTGTCTCCCCATTTAGTGGTGGCAATCCGTTCCGTGAGAAGGCCTTTGTGATCTCAATCCACCGCAATATAGACAAGTTTGCGGACTTTCCTTTTGCAGTTTTTATGATCATCTGTTTGTTTTGTATCTGCAGCCAAATATTTGGTAAAAGGAACTAAGAATGATGTCAACTGCCCTAACCTTCAGTGACAACTCTCACCCGTTTACATTCAAATCTTTCCGTATTTGTATACTAGATAATACTAGATACTAGATTATACTAGATGTTTGTTTTTTTCAATTTGTTTTCAGACGTTTTATGCTTTATCAGCCAGAGTGTACAGAAAGCTCACAAAGAAAAATGGTAAGACATGCCAGTGATAACTTTTCAGTGTAACTAGTTTTTTTTCTGCAGTTCTGCAGCTTATGGAAATATCCATTCATATCATAATGCTGTAGTCTGTATATAATTTATTCTAAAACTAGACTGTGAAAAAAATATTTTAATGTGTGAAATGATTGTAATTAAATAGTGTTACTGAAATAACCTTAAGCAGTTTTCTGATTGAAGGAAGCAAAAATACAAGTTGAAATTAGTATTTTGCAAGGCATCTTGACTTACTTTTATATTTTTTTTTTTCACTTAGCCAAGACACTCCGTCGAGTAGGTTTAAAGAAAGTCACTTTTACATTATGAGCTATTTCCTTTATCATAATTGTGCATCAGTGCCAAAACCTTGTATCTCAATTTTGTAACGGTTTATCTTGCAACGGAGAGGCTCTGTTCTAAATCATTGCATTTCAGCACCATAGAAAGCCTCAAATTGTATTTGAATGACTTGTTTTTCTTGACAGTTTGGACAAACAAGCAGCGCCGAGCCTTGATAGATCTCTGCAAACGCATCTCCCTCTACATTTCTGTCTTTCTCGTCTGTTGGACTCCAGGTAGGATTCGCATTCTGTTTACACTCTGCTTGCTTCCTTTCTCTTTGATAATTCCTATACAGGCAAAAAGTTGTAGTAGCCACACGTTGCGACCCTAGCAGTGAGAAAGATTCTGCTGGGGCCAAACAGTGATGATATTATCACTTAGTGCCTACCACTGGTCGATTTGGTTAGTAAATAGTTTGCAATAGCTATTTCTTTTTAAGAACACTAAGAGAGACAGAGAAGTAGTTTTAAGAAGGGCTCATATTTTTCAATTCTTTCGTTTTAAGAACACTATCGAGGAATGCTACTTCTTTGTATAAGCAGATCCACCTCCACTATCTAATCTTTTAATTTGTCACCATTGGTTTTTGGAAGAGTGCACCATCTAATGTGACTGAGACTTGATGAGTCACCCTGCGAGTCACCATATTATGTAGGTATGAGTAAGACTCAAGTGACCATGTACCGTTACTGTGACTCATCAGGTTGGTGTCTCATCATGTAGCCATACGTACCTGGACCAGTCGGGTCCCTTGCGTCTATGCTCCAGACTAACCCTAAAGTGTGGGACTCGGAGGCAAACGCACTATGACAAAACTACACCGCAATTAATTACAAATAGCAGGTGTCAGTTATTCTGTGGAATGGAGAGGGGATTTCCCGAATGATTTTGATCGGAGGAGGGACATTTTGTATATCGATACACACACATAAACCCATTAAATTGGTACGAAAGCAAACCCAACTGAAATTAACAACTGGGGAACTTTTCAAAATACAGAGTTAACTTTGTCCAAAAGTATCTCTTGTTACGAAGATCCTCGGATGATTGATCCCCTTTAGTCCCCTTTACCTTTTGACATTTGGATTCAGACTTTTCCGATCCACAAAATCTTTTGGCTTGCAGTGTAGCACAATACCTTGACATTACTTGACATTTACTCAACTAGAAGTACAGCTGAGAATCACAGCTAAATGGAGGAAATTTGCAGTTACTTACTCAGCGGAATGATGATTAATAAGACATTTGTGTATGGAACATTTTCTCGCGAAATGACATGGATTTTTAGTGGATTCTGAAAGTTGTAAAATCTGTTTACAGTTTTAAATTTTGGATTGAACTTATCGAGATGATATTCATGAATACCCCAGACAGTTTATCCATTCTGATTGGTCGAGAGCATGTCACATGGGGGTGTTTAAACGGCTGTTAAAGACATGGCCGAGAATGTTTATAATCAGTCAGTAATACTTACGTGGGCGCTAATTTACGCGTAGCACAATCAATACATACCGGTACTTAATGTAGTCTATTATTACGCACAACCATTGGGCATCACATGCAATTTGACCTTCACAAAATGGAGCCTGAGGATGTGACAGGAATTGAAAAATAAATGTAAAAAAGAACAGAAAAGTTTCACAGATTTTCCTACATTTTTATGTTTTTAACAAAAAAGGGCATTTATGAATGGCAATAACAGAGTAGTGCCTTGGTCTTAAACGGTCGTCTAAAACCTTGCAGGGTCGTGGCCATGTGATAAAGGACCGAGCCTTCTGGCCAGAACCCTGCCGATTTTAAACTGCCATATAAGACCTCGGTCATCACTCATTTACTATTTTTTTCTGAAGAACAACCAATGGCCACTGTCTTCACTTCTGTGCACTGTCTATGGAGATGCATTATGCACCCATGAGCTGCACACAGTGCTATTGTAACACGGATTTAGACCAAGACAAAAGTCTTACTTGTATCAAGTCTTATTTATAGCACACATTAGCAAGTTCCATTGCTCATTCTCATTGCAGCTTTAGCTCTAAATGTTATGGACCTCCTAAGGAAAGAAGAAGTGTCTATGATAGACTATGACTGGCTGTATGTCCTACAGGTAAGTGCAGTACATGTAACGGGTCTAAAATGTCACTAATGGCCCAAAGGCAATGAGCTCCATTGCCTTGTTCTTGGTATTAATGCCCCAATAAACGTTCTGATAGACTTTGCCCAATACACCAGATGGAATTTCCAAGTGTGTAATTAACTACTTATTATACATTTGTTTTCTTGAGTATCTATTTCACTGAAGTGTTCACTTTTGGAGACAAATTCTTCTTCCAGGGTCCAATATATTTCTTAAGACTTTAATAAAGACTATTTTATATTTAATAAAGACTTATTATAGCTCTGGTGTCCAGTAAGAGAAAACTATTCACTGCGCTGAGAAAGGGAAATTATCTAAACGTTTTAGTGAAGAGGGAGGTTTTGAGGTGTGTTCTGAAGGAACCAGTGTCAGGTTGTGTTTTGAGGTTTATTGGTAGATTCTTCCATAAGCGGGGTGCTGCAGTAAATCTTTTGTTTACAATTATGTTTTCAGGGAGTGACGGCACCGAGTCAAGGCTTTCTCAACTGCATCGTCTACGGCTGGACGAGAACCAGCTTCAGGATGGCCAAGTCCCCACAAGACATGAAGCCAATACTAAAGCAGACGTATCGCGTTTACGGCACTGCCAAGTTCCCGACTGCGTCGATAACCCCGATCAGTCAGTCGGCCGCTTCAGATTTCTCTGAGGATGCATCGATACCCAGCGCTCCCCCTATGCTGATTGAGGCTAGGAATTAGTCATCTTGACCTATGACCTTTGGGCATCATATAAGTAGTGGAGGTTCGTATTCAGCAGATGATAGTTATAAAACATAGCTTATATAGGAAACAAGAGGAAATGCTCAGTTTGAGATGTGGGAGGAAAACCCCAAATGGGGGAAAACCCACGCAATCAGGTAGAGAGTGAAAAAAACAATCCACATGCAAGGCTCCAGTCTGAAGTGGGATTCGAACCGGGGTCAACAGAGGTGACAGACAGGGAAAGAAGCCACTGATCCAACCTGATCCCTGTTTACGTTGTTCTGAGCATGAGCACGCTTCTGAGAACAATGGATTTACCTGGTAAGTCTGCTGCCATCTAGTGCCCCCAAAAGTCTCCAATTTCTGTGGTCAGAAATATATGAGTTGTTTTTTATGAGTTCTGTGTAAAACTTACTTTAGGTCAAGTGAAAATCATCATACATTGGAGGTCGGTGCTGTATAGTTCATGTAACCTTTGTTTACAAAAAGAGTGACCTTGTACATTCCATGGACTTTCTGGCAGGCGAGATACTGCACTGGTCATATATGGGAAAAGGCACATTTTTGTGTCAAAACTTCCACATAAATTCAAGAATTATAAAAGTAACAGCTGAACAAGTTTTCAAATCAGAGTTGATAAAAACAGTGCAATCTCCATTTCTTCCATTGAGCTGTGTACAAATCATGCAGGACGTCCAGTCTCTGTGGCTCTTGTAAACATGTGATGTCACAGATCACATGGTCTGTATATCCCTACCACTTGACCCCCTACTACATCCACCTCTGAAACCCACCTGTTATTATGTTTAGCTTGAAATGATTTTTTACTTAAGAGTTTATTATGAAATATCAAGAATGAATGCTTTAAAAAAGTAAATGTTTTTGACAAGCTCAGAAGTTTTCCACCTTTTTTTTAATTTGAAAAAGTGCATTACTAGCCTTCAGTATTTTTTCATGTATTAAAGCATGATAAATTTTGTGCCAGTTGTGCTGCCAGTTGTTGTTCCAACATGGTTTTGAGCATTTTGACAATCTAGGAATTGTAAATCTAGGAATTCATGCTTGAGAGGTGACAACGTATTCTTGTTTGTTTGTTTGTTTGTTGGGTTGTTTGTTTGTTTGTTTGTTTGTTTGTTTGTTTGTTTGTTTGTTTGTTTGTTTGTTTGTTTGTTGAAATTTTACAAATTTTTTAGGTTGAAGAAGGGTAGCTAATATTTGATTATAGGTGACAGTATTTTTATTGGTGCGTTTAGTACATTATTGTGCTCAACAGAAAGCAATATCCATTTCACAGCCACAGTGAATGTCGGATTACCCGAATACTTTGGTGGTGATTGTCCATACAATTTTGCAAGTAACAGTATTATCATACATGATGAATGTGTAAATAACTCCCAGGAAGCCCTGTCTTCTCAGCTATATTTCCAGCTGTTTTTATTTTGATTTGTTTGTTTTGTTTTCATTTTGGTTTTTTTTTTAACACAGCTGTTCAGTCTAATGATACTAAGCTTGAGTCTCCATGAAGGCAACCCTAGGTGATTGTCTGCACATATAATGTATGGCCCCTTGCTCCCTCGTGTGGCCCCTGAAATATCTGCCGTGGAAATTTGGCATTTTGCTCGTAGGGCTGCACACAACTACGTTTACTAAGAAAACAGGTGCCTTGCATGCTTGCATGTATTTAAGAACATAGTCTCTGGCCAGGTTTACCAAATCACTGGAGTGCTAGCTAAGTTTATGTGTAGTTGTAATTATGAACCTGTAAGGCTCAGAAAGTTGTATTTAATTAAAGTGTCGATGAAGTCACATTTTATGAAGTAACATATTTTAAATATCCATGCTTCTGGATTTCAAACAAGGTTGCAAGTGTATTTGTGACATTTGGTGAAGAGTGAGTTGACTGCTTGAAATTTCAAAAACTCCCTCTCTTGTATTTGACAATTGAGGGCAGTATGCTGTGAGTCACAACAAGAAATCACTTCAAAATGGTATAAAAAGTGTACCAAAACAAAACCATAAACTTCCCTAGGAAAACAGGTGCACTCTAAATGTGTACTCATTTATTACAAGAGAATTAGTTAACATGAAAACACAAATTGAGACAACTTAACCATGGAAAGACTCAAATGTCAATCAAAGTGTAAGTACTATCAAATAGTGATCTTGCAGTCTTACCTGGAATGACATCACATAAGTTCTCATGAATATTCAAGTTTTCATTGGCATAAAGGACAGAAATTGTCATTCAAGGGTCAAAACACACCCAAATTTCGAATGGAAAGGTAAGACAGCGGTGGCAACATAAATTACAGTTTTGAATTGGTGGTTTTAAAGTTTTAAAATGTCTATTTCATAGGCCCTTTAAAATTCATAGCATGACAATAAATATTAGAAGAATGGAGTAAAACGAGATATATAATTAGTTAATTTTTTTATTACAGAAACAGGCTTGAAAGGCATGATATAATTGATATTCACCAGATTATTATGAAAATAATCACAGGTCTTGAAATTAAAACTAAACTGCAGGCCTGAGGCCAGTGATTTTAGCCTGAGGCCAGTGATTTTAGCCTCAGGCCAGTGATTTCAGCCTCAGGCCTGTAAACTCATGACCGGACAAGTCTGGTGGTCTTGTGTTTTTCAATTGAATGTATATAATACCTCAATTTGTATATATTTTGAAGGAAAAAAAACCTATTATTTTCAAATGTAGACTTTGAGTCTGATAGAATATATATTTCAATAAGACAAATGAGATCAATGTTCTCTGACATGTCTTAAGTGCTTGTTCAAATAAAAACAGTTTATATGTGTAGAAAGTGCTTTTTCTCATTTTGATTCTGGTCATGTATTATGGAAACGTATTGCTGCCACGTAGTAAAAAAAACCCCAATCTTATCGTGTTCGAACACGATAGTTATCGTGTACATACACGTACATGAAAATTATCAGGCAAGTCCCAACTTATTGTGTACGTACACGATAATTATCGTGTACGTACAAAATATCTATCATGTACGTACAAGATAATTATCGTGCACGTACACGATAAGAGTGAGATTTTTGTATTTACGTGGTGGCAATACGGTTCCGTATTGTAAAACAATTATGGTCCAGTAAAAATGTTCACCTGCAGTCTATTGATCTACCCAGAAAAAACAAAACAAATTTGAGCCCCGAACCATGGAACCTCAGAGCGCTTTTTCCCAAATTGCAATTTCAATCTCAGTGAAAATGTTTATTAACAAAAAAAAGATTTATCTTTGATGTAGTTAACTTGGATCTAAGAATTGGGACAGTATTTAATTGACTGGAAATTGTGTGGTGCTTATTTTAACATTACTTTTGCCATGATGTATTAAGCTATAATATTGTATAATATGTATATATATATTCTAAGAGAAAGTACATTTAGTTACTAACAGACTATTATAGTTTTATTATTTTATAAAGACATGTAATTTAAAGGGAAGGAAGCATTTTATCATTATGTAATTTATTGAATGATTATTTTGCAAGGTCTGTAGAGGTATATCTTGTACCTTATCACCATGAAAAGGGTGCTTTTAAGGTTTAAAGAAGTTTTCACTTTGGACGTAACCTGTGACATCAAAAATAACATATATTAAATTGTTGCAGTACCCGCTGCTAAAACATAGGATTCGAACCGTATCTAGTCACCGGGCAGCGCAATGGTCTTGCAAAGGTCGTGGGTTCGAATCCCACCGAGTATCATGCCTGTGAGCTTTTTTCCACAAGACTCGGGAAAGTACTGATGATACAGTGGTTAGCACACATCGGTGTATGGTTCAAAACAAATAGTATTTTAGAACACGGAAGAAAAAAAAAACAATAGTTGCTGTCCGTTGCAACTTCTTGGTAACAATCTATGGATGAAATGTGCTTTTTATATTGTGCTTTCTATTAAAAGCTATAAAGAATGGTCAAATAGACTCTTAGCAATTTGTAGTCATCATGTTCGTCTCCTGTTGTTTTCAATTTTTAGTAGGTAAGCTGTTAAGATATTTTACAAGGCTCATCCAAAATTTAAAAAAAAAACACCCCTGAACGATCGAGTCCAACTGGCCAGACACCATCTTGTTGGTAGATGGCCCTCCACTTGCTTATAGGTAACAGGGTAATCTTTAGAGGGCTAGTGTGCCCAAAATCAACAACAACCCCAGGGGCACAATATTTGACAATTTTTTAACAAGAAACATGACCTTCCATCTTTGATTTACAGACAAAGTTGTGGGTTACATTAATAGTTACGTGCATGATTTTCTCTCTTTTTAGTGTACGTTAGTGCACCCCTCGTTGTCAGTTACGTCTCCACTCAACAGCCTAGAATTATTTCGTTTAAAGCTAAATAAAGAATGAGTAAATAAAGGGTAAACTAATAACGTCCGTGATGGGTGTCCCATGGCAACGGCCATTTGACGATGTTGGGGCGCTGTGATCATTGGTTTATCTCATTTTAAGTTACTGCTCCCCCTGAGTTGGTGTTTTTTGCAACTATTTATTTTGGGTTTTTTCGTTATTTTGTAAAGCACAATGATCATTATTTAAATTTCTGGAATTGCACTATACAAATACTGATATTGTTATTAATTATTCTCAAATTCACTTTAGGCAGTTGATTTGTAATCCTAGCTGTTTCTTTGGTTGAACAATTTTACCTGTTTTCAAAATGTTCAAATCTGTTATCGCCTTTTACATTCTAGATGTTATCTGTTTAAGTTAATGTTTTAAATGTCTATTCTTGGTGTAGGGCCTTGGTGTAGGGTTTTCTTTCTGCATAAAAGTTGTGCAGATTGCGACTTCATATAATATAATAATTCAGGTGAACTCTAAGACACCGGTTATGTATTCCTGATCTCAACAATTTTGAAAATTGTACCCAGCTGTCTTGATCACGATGATCACAATTTAATGTCACTACAAAACACTGGCTGCTCGTAAAAGCTTGCACTATTTGCTAAAAAAAACATGGCACAATATAACTGCCAGTGAATAGCTAATGGTTAGGGTTAGGGTTGCTGTAGTGATATGACTGGACCACTGTCAAATTCACCTCAAGCAAAAGTTGTATACGGTCATCACCACAGCAACCCTAACCCAAACCCAAGCCTTACCTCAACGCCAGCACCAACCCAAACCCAAACCCCACTCCCAACCCCAACCTCAACCCTACTAACCCTAACCCAAACCCCACTCCCAACCCCAACCATAACCCTAAAACCTTAACCCTAACCCTAAAAATGAAGGCTAATCGTGTCATTGAAGTGCGCTTCCCATTCCTAAAAAAATACTAACCCTAACCCTAAAACCCTAACCCTAACCCCAAAAATGATGGACCCAATCGGTCATGAAAACGCGCTTCCTATTCGTCTAACCCGGAGACCCCTACTAACCAATCAGGTCACGAAAAGAGGAGTGCGCAACCTAGCCGTCTTGACCATTGGTTGCACGGAAAATAGTAGCCAATAAGAAGTCGCAAAACGAGGAGCGCGCTGCACAATATTATAATTAACTCTGGGCCGTGGAGGAGGTCCACCAGTAAAAAATCACGAATTATGAGCCGTGGGAAGGGGGTCACTGGCAGAACGAAAAGGAGGGTAAGACTAGAGAGCGGGCGCCGGGGGGGGGGGGGGGTCGTATATGTTTTAACCCTACCAGAACCGGGCTTTTCGGGGATTTACGGGAGTGTTTTTTTTTTTGGGGGGGGGGAGGCACTCAGTATTTTCCAAAGTTTCAAGCGATTTTGTATTAATCTTTCCTCAAATTTGCATTTAACCTTACTTGATGACACACACAAACTTCAAAAATTGTCATTGCAGGGCATTTTTTGTAGTTTTTTGAAATAGGTGGTTTTGCTGATTCACTAGCTCCATACTAAAGCATTTTAAAAAGTTTAAAACTAAAAAATGTTGTTGCATTCTATACCTTTCCATTGGGATTGAAATAATTATATTTTGTCAATTTTTGTTTTAAACACGCCCATTGCAAAAAAGTAAATCGTGAATACACTATTCCTGTCGATAATATATTGTATTATTTAATTCATTGTAATGTGCTTATGTTTGTCATCCATGATTATTATTTTTAAAAAATTGTTTTCTTGTGAACGGCGCCCTCTTGTGATTTTGTTGTTGTTCATAATGAGGTAACGCGCGCTCGAATTTAAAGACCAAAATAATGGCCGGCGTCAAAACGTCTTCGCAGTGCCTTATTCTCCAACAAAAATTCAACGTTTTACCGAGTTCCAAGGACACAACTACCTCAAAAGAGTGATGGTGAGTTACTAACTTGATTGTCATCTTGATGATTTCGGTATGATATGAAGCAAGTGAAGGATTTTCACAGAAAGAATTGGAAGAAACCTGGGGTATTTTCGCGGCACAAAGTAAAGTTGGACCATCACTCTCTCCGTCACCATTTCACTGCGACGGAGTCCAAGGTAACGTTAAACCAATCCACTTATTAACTGCTTTTTGCAAACATGGTCGTATGCCTAAGCCCATTATTTCACGTACACACAAAACCGGGGGACATTTTAGCCTAAACAAGTACTATTAGTATTATTTACAACTGTGAAAAAAATCAAACCCTACTCCTAGAATTAGGAGGTTCGTTCCGGAGTTGAAAAATATAACTGGTATGCTGGTATGCGGTGCGCTGGTCTTATGGGCTGGTTCCGCGTACCAGTTAATTTTGCAACTCCACCGCCATATTTGTTGCAATACTGTTTGAATGGGATCTGAATTACGGTGAGAATTTATCACTTTTTAACAACTTTTAGTTTGCGGAGTGGATTTTCTGGACCCATGCAACGCTCGATGAGAGTTGAAATTAGAGCCTAGTTTTGGCGAGATCTCATTTCAAAAAAGAACTGTAGCCATGTAAACGTGAAGGGCAGAAAGTTTCGAATAGGATTTTGTAGTTGTACATGTCACTCAATGAGGTTCGTGGAGACGATAGCGGAACGAACCTCATAGTTCTAGGACTAGGAGTAATCAAACCCAACGACTCGTGTACAGTTGGAAAGAGTAGGACATTCTCTTGATTCTGACAATACTCTTTATTCATACTCATTGATGTCAATTAGTAATAGTAGGCTATCCGGCTATTGCAGGAAAAGAGTGGTAAAACTAATAAATATTGTTTCATGACACAATTGCACATTCTTTTACTTTCAAGCAATACAAAATAATAGATCGACAAATGCTGTAACAAGCATGACAAGAGTAGAGAGTTCATTTCATGAGCTTCAAAGTGTATAATAGACCGATTGCGCGATCCCCATCACGTGATTGATGGTATTAAATGTAAACAAACACGACATCCTCCATAGGAAAGTGCAGTATGGTACATGATTAAATGTTTCATTTAAATTATTCGATCGAGGCTTTTCTTGCTCGAAATCTTTGAAAAATATTCCAGAGTTTGTACCAGAGACTTTCGAGTGGCTGAATAAAGCCAGTAAGGCCAGTTCCAGCAAGTCTTGGAAATTGTACAAGTAACATATAAATGTGCACGATTTGTACCCATGCACGACGGAACGTTTAGGCCAGACGACCGCGATGACACACTTATCAACACAATGATTTCACAGTTTTGAAGCTGAAATCCTCCAAAGAAATTGCTTCCCAAAACTGTAATTTCTTTGCCTATTTGAAATTTTGCAAGGCTATAAATGCTCACTTTTGCAACGTTCTTTACCCTTTTTTTACAGTGATTTAGGCCTACATTATAAACAAAAAACAGGCGGGTGGCTACATAGTCATGACGCCGGTCGTGCATAACTCAAAATAAACCTCTTTTGTAGTAAAATACTGGTAGTTTATAAAACAGTAATGTGATTATTATCAATGTCACAACATATAACTTTAACAAAATGGCTTAATAACTATGTTACCAAAAGCCGACTTTTGGTGTGACTTTGTCAGTCACGGCATGTATTTGAACGTAGTTTACCATCAGCTCAGATTACTATTACCAACAATAGGTCACATGATGACATGTAAACATTGGTCGCGAAATCGGTCTATTTGTATTGTTTGTATAATGAAGCAGCTTTATACTGAAATGAGACCTTTTTACAGAAAATGGAGAAATTGTTGCCCAAAATCTGAACTAATGTCCACAATGGACCGCATGTGACTTCTGTTGTGCATTGATTTTTGGTGCGCTGCTACCACATCAGCAGTCTACAGTCCAGCACCATACTGCAGCCACACTCGGCTGCGAGCGCTGACAGTTCCGTTGGCCGAGTAGGGGACCAGACACAGTCTGTGTCTCCAGCCAGCTTACGCAGAACCACATCTGTCAAGAACAAATAAACTTGAGAATCCCCACTCATTAGTGGACAGACAAGATACTGAAATGGAAAAGGGTATCTCAAACTACCCTTGTTTTTCACTACTTGTTCATATTTTAAAGCTAACTGAAGTATTTTTGTTGTTGGTTTTCAGGATATAGCTAGGGCTGTCATCTCCAAAGAGATCTCTCGTCAACTAAGTAAATGTCTGAGACCTGCAGTTGATACGCTTCCTTCACAATGTACAATAAGTCTGGTAAATGAACTGCTCTCTTCTTTGTAAAAGGTAAGGGAAACCTGTGAACATTATCACAGTTGTCAAATTAATATATCCAACATAATTTCTTTTGATAAAAGTTATTATTATCAGTTATCACTTTCCATTGTAGTTCCAACTATTTGCAGTGGCTTTGCACCAGACAAAAAAGTTGTTTTATTCATCTATAATTTTTTTTATTTTTAATCTACATACATCACTCTATTTACCAGTAGAGCAACTACCTTTTCATATTTTCTATACCGACTGATATTTTCACTAATAATTTTATGCAATAGCGCCCTCTGCAGTCCTACCCACAGTGCCCCTGTGGCATGTATGCCTCTTGAGCCTCCTCTTTTCTCTAAGCAGCAGGTCAGGTGGGATCTATTTATAACAGCTCCATATTTTAACGCGTTTTCTTTACCCGTTATTGTTAGAGAAGTTTGTTGAAAGAGAAGTTGAAACAGTCTTGAGTTGTATAGAGTTGTGTACTTCTGTTTTCTTTGTGTTGTTGAGATTATTTAATGAAAATGAAACTTTTGGGGAGAAGTGATCCCGTCACTATTTGGAAAAAGACACCTCCCCCGGGACAGACCAAGTTTTCAGGAGACTGTACCGGTAGCGATGCACTGCTACCGCATCAGCAGTCTCAAGTCCAGCAACGTCCTGCAGCCACAGCAGGCTGCAGGTGCTGGCACTTCCGTTGGCCGAGAAAGGGACCCGACATAGTCTCCGTCTCCGGCCAGCTTACATAGACCATATCTGTCAAGAACAAATGGCCTTAATTTAAGAATCTCCACTCGATAGTATATTCCCAGTGGACAGGCGGGATAAGAAAAACAACGGCCATCTCATTTATTATGTTTAAAACCGCAAGATATAAAGCGTATAGTGTCCTCTTATAGTGAAAGCATCATTTAATTGATGCTGTAATTGAAGGAAACCAACATCACACTCCTTTCACAAATTGTTGTTTTTATTTTCTTTGCATTTAGGCTAGCTACAGACATGCCATTGTCAGATGAAGTCTATCCACCAAATGAAGATCCCTGATGCGCATGCTGTACAGCATCAAGATTCAAGGATGTATTCTCCTTCAGCAGGTAAAATTATGAGCAACCATTTATTTGAGATCCATCCACAGATTTTGGACAGTTTGACAACACTATGCTTTAACCAGTTCCTGCCGGAAATCTTTTTTTTCCCCATTCCCCTGGCAGGACTGTTTTGTCGGAATTGCCAGAATATTTTTTCCCTTGAGAGTACCACTGGCACAAAGAAACCTTGACTTGACAATGCCAAGAGAACAAAGATTATCTTTACTGCATCGTGTGTTTTGTTTTTTTGACTGAGAAAATTTCAAATTCACACACTGTGAGTTGCAAAACATTGTCCGTTACCTACGGCATACGATCAGTACTAAACCCGAAACCATGTCTTGATTCCTGACTCACTCTGACTTAATACCTCCATTGAGTCAAAATACAATGAATAAACCACTGTGGAAACCTCTCGATGTCTCGTAATCCTCTTCTTGGAACAAAAGGTCTGGAATCGACAATTACACGAAAAAACAGATACTAACTAAGCTATAGCAGAGGGATTGAAAGGCCTCCTCATGGCTCCTTTCTGGCTCCGACAGCCTTGGTTCCAAAGGCTAGCCAGACTCTTGGTTTGCCAGTCAGTGGTGCTTCCACAGAGAGCAGACATCCTGTTCCAGCCCAGCTCGGGTTTCCTGCACAGGCTTTGTATAAACTTCACCTGACAGGCTGGGTGCTGTCACACGATTCTTCCACAGGCCTTTCACAATGAGCTGCTACAATTGCAGTCGAAAAGTGACAGTAGATTGTGCCATTTTTACATGTGAATTTAGAATTTAATCACTGAATCTTTTCTAAAAAAAAACACAAAAAGGACTTTGTTATTGCATTTTAATTAAAACATTAAATCATTGGTTCACTTTGCTTTTACAGAGCTAGTGAAGCTGAAGTGAGATCCACCAATCAACGAAGCGGATATCTGTGCACTGTACATCAACCTTCATATGGTAAATTTATGAACACGTGTACATTTATTAAGTAGTATCAAACATAAACTAGTGGTTGGAAAGAACTTCTTCTCATAAGACGTATTTTAGATGGACTTCTTTTGTGCAGGTTGCAAAAGATATTCATGTAGTTACTTTATGATTTTTTAAAAAGACCAATTCATCTTTTGTTTTGATCTGGTTTGATCAACATTTTGATCCGCTGAAATAATTTCAAATTCTTTCCTTGAAGAAAGCTTCTTGTACAACTTGGAAAAATTATCTAAAGTACCATCCCTTTAAAGTTAGGTTGAGAATTGGTTTCAACACAGACCTCCACAATCATAAAGAATGATAATTCTTTTCAAATGTTTACATCTTATAGTAACACTTCAATCATCTTTAAATATTTCCTTTGAATAATTGAAAAAACTAAAATGACAATTTTAAAGGTCACATTCAAACTATACTTTAGGAAATTAAATGTTTGTTTGGTCTTACTGTAAAATAGATTTTGTTTGTATTTTACAGGTGTGCCGTCTGTAGATGATATTTACCTGTCATAAAAAGGAGATTCCTGAGACCCGCTAGTGCCTATCATCAGCTCAATGTCTACCCATCACAAGTTTTGATATGTGAGGGTTACAACAGAGGTATGCATATTATGGGTTACATTGGGTTTTTTTACACTAACATTAAAAAGTGGGCTGTTTTTGCAGCACTGTACAGACAGCACCCCTACATCACATGCCACAACACTCTGGGGACTCCATGCTGGCACCAGCCTAACCCAGATGAGTGGTTAGCCCTACAGATTGATTACAGTTTTGAAGTAAAAAATGTAAACATGTTTTTATTAACACAACCCTTTGTGTAAGTAATTAAAATATTCTATGAAAATTCATAAAATCTCAGGAAAACTCGTCCTCTGTGTTTTTTGAAAACATAACCACCTTGTAGAGAAGAAGATGGGAATGCATGATTCTTCAAAAAACAATGATTTAACAGGATAAAGTTAAAATCTAAATCCACTTTGCTATCAATAATCCTATTCTTCATTGAAAACTTTTATTTATGATGAATATGCACTAGTAATTTTTACAAAACAAAGCAGTTACTGTTTAACATTGCCTTCATTCAACTTGGCAGAGTATAATTTGCAATAAATATTAATAAATCAGCAAGCTTTCAAGTACAAACAACATTATATTACCTCAAGTTAAACCTAAAGTAGAATGTTGTTTGCATCATTGAGATGATATGTTGAAGGACCAGAGTTTGCTGAACTTCACACGTTTTTGTCGATTAAAAGCACTCATCATTTTCAGTTTAGATATTGCCATTCAGGCAAATCAGATTCATTGCAAATTAAAGTAGATGTACTTTAGCAAATTTGAATTGAAAAAACTGACATGTTTTAAAATGCAAGACTTTGTTTACGGCTTATAAGTTTCATTGATGCTTGGGGGGGGGGGGGTTCATTTGACCTTTCCCCTTTTTTATGCGCCCTAATGTGTTACTTCTATTTACTCTACTGTTTCACAGCATGGGAAAGGTGATGTTTACAATCTTGAAGGCTTCAGAGTTTGAGGAGAGATTGAAACATCAAATGTCTTCAAGGCATTCTACACATCAAGGAATCATGGATGAGCAACCGAGCAGCTTGTTAACTTTATTGTAAGATTGTAGACATGTCAATGATGTCAAGTACATCCCCAATGCAATTATTACACCTACGTAAATGTTCTTGTAAAACGTAAGTGCACCATTTGCAAGGAAGCAAACAATATGCGTATTTTGCATGAAGTTGAAAATCAAGGCATTTTTTTTAAACTGGTTAATTTTTGTTTAACAGGTTCTAGGCAGACCGGACCCTTCAGTCTGGCCAATCAGATCTCAGAAAGTGCATGGGGCTGGTATCCTGGGACCTACATGTAGTGGCCCTGCTTTAGACTTGCCTTACCAGGATGATAAAATGTATCTCGAAATTAAACTGCTTGCAAGGTGCACTTATTTTACTCCATAAACTAAATTTAAAAGAAAAATGTTTTATGTCAAGTACTCATCTTTCTTAACATTTAGTGGTTATATACATGATGAACAAAGAAAGCAAAAGTAAATGAATATGTGTTTTTAAATCAAAAGTTTACATTTTGTGAAAAAGATCTCCTTTACAAGTTAGGTTGTATTTGTGAGTGGCCTTGGCAAAACCTTTGACTTTGGCCCAGTTTTTAAAAGGTGTGATTTTCGTATTAATCTTAAAATTAATTATGTTCCCAACACGCCTTTTTTTTATTAGAATCTAGAGAAAATGCTATACATGGTGACATGGAAACTTAAATTAGGGGCTAGTCCATGAGGTCAATTGTTGACATTTTCATGGCTGTTACACATTTATGGTAAATGCCAACAAGTTTTGGGTTTTGCTAGATATCATTTTGATTAATCAAAATCAAAACCATGAATGTGCACAGAATTCCTTACAAAAAAGACATCTTTATGACCACCTAATTTGATAATTTAACGGGTAGAGTTGACTGAATTTACTTTTGCAAAAAGCAATAATTTGTTTCCTTTAAAATACTTTAAAATGATACACAAATTTGTGAGAAACATAACTTGTGCAAAATTTGTGGCAAAACATTAAACGTGATTAGGGGTTAACTTGAAAACATGGTGAAGTTTTCAGAGCTCAGCGTAGTACTTTATATGATTGATAAATAAGATATTAGTCTTCCAAAAGATTGTGTCCAGACAGTACAGAAAACTTCACTCTTCAAAAGATTCAAAGTTTTTCTCTTTTTTCAGACTAGTTCAATTTCAGTAAATTTATTGTGTTTATGCTAATAATGTTAAAATTATATTGTTTATAGTTTACTATTTGAAGTTGTCAAATAAAATGATTCTTTAAATGTAGCAAGAAATTTGTTTCATACTCTTACTTTATGTGCTGTTGTACATGTTATCTGTTATGGTTATGTGTTTAAGCAGACATAGAGCATAGTTAAAATACAAGATAATTCAAAATAAGCAACGTTTGAACAATAGATTTTGTAATATTAATAAAAAAACCACTTGAGCCCCACACATAAATGTATGCAATGAAATCCAACCTCACATAAAATAAAATAGACTGGTCCCATTCAGTAAAACAGTAAATGTAATCCAGTGATGTATGAGTAGACGGGGAATCCAACAACGAAGGCATAATTAAAAATGAGCAAAGTTTGAACAAAAGATTTTGTAATATTCAGAAAAAACACTTGTGCCCCACACAAAAAAATTATGCCACGAAATCCAACCTCGCGCAAATAAAATAGACTGGTCCCATTCAGAAAACCAGTAAATGTAATTCAGTGATATATGAGTAGACAGGGAATCCAACAATGATGGCTTCAATAAAACAGTTTTGTATCCTCTTAATCCTTTTCCTTTTTTCTTTGCAGTAAATTAGAGTCTACAGCATAAAGTGTAACCCCTTTACATAAATTTAAAAATACAACTCCTTTAATCCAAAAATACCCTACCTTTAAAATCATCTCTACCACCAAGTCATACTTTCAATACAAATTGTACCACGCATTTACATTTATTTTAAACCCTCAAAAAAAAAATCCATACCTGTAAGAACCTAAACCACCCAGTAATACCTTCAACGCAAAATGTGCCACTCCTTCAAATTTATTTGGAAAGCATTCCCCTCCAAATATAAAGTTCCCCAACTTTACATTTGAGAGTCAATATACAAAGTTCCATAACAATTAATACTTGTATACCTTTAAATCAATGCTGCAAGATGGTTATTCCTTTAATACAATTTGAACTGTTTCTTTAAATCAATTCCACCCTACAGTGAAGTCCCGTGACCCTATACACAACCAACACCCCCTCCCAACCAGGCCCAGTCTTATACCTATCCTGATCATGCCCATTCCCAGCTAGCCATTTCCCCAATGATGACTAGTCCATCACCCCTACCCCTGGCCCCTGTCCTCTACCCAACTTGATCATGCCCATGTCCAGCCGGGCCACACCCTATCTCCCCTACCCCTATATCCAACCGGCTCATCAGCCCACTCGCCAACCGACTGCCCTTCAACCTCCCAGCCCCTGGCCCAAGTCCTCTACCCAGTTTGATCCAGCCATCACTCCAGCACAGCCTATCTCCCTTACCCTCAAATCCAACCAGCTCATCAGCCCAATTGCCAAATGACTGCCCAGCAACTCCCAGCCCCTGGCCCAAGTCTTCTACCCAGTGCCAGCCTTCAGCCCATGTCCATACCCCCACCACCACCTTCAGTCCAACCAGCCCAACCCATACCACTGGCTGACTGACTGCCCAACAACCTCCCTGGCCCCTCAGCCCTTAGAAATTTTACTCCCCAATCTTAGCTCCAAGGCCCTTGGTCAACCCTCAGATCTGCCAGAAATCCAAGGGTATAGCCAGGGAAACATTTTTCTCAAAATTTTTCTAAGTCCAGCCATTCTAATATTCATCAGGTCAAAAACCGTTAAGATTTTCATGAAAGCTCAGTAGCAGAGTGGTGAGAGATAGAGGTTACAGAGCTGAAGGTACCAGGTTCAAGCCCTACCCTATTTTACAAGAATTGATAAAAAAGTTATTTTTTACCAGTAAAAAAGGGGTTCACCAGGATTTGAACCCCCGAGCTCACAGCCCCAGAAATCCGGGAGCTGTGAGCTAGCCCACTGGGCTAAATCGCCGCTTGAAAAAATCGCTCGGACGTTATATATAAACCTTAGGATGGATTGGTTATAAAAAAAAATGATAATGAGATGCGCCCTATGACCTACGACCTTAGCATGAGAGAGAAAAAGAAAATGAAGAAATGTATGTTGTTATCTGTTTAAAAGTAGTTTATTTGTAGAAACAAAAACACCATTACATAATACAAAATGTGCTTAACAGGTAAAAGTAAAGACTATTAAAAACTACAAACATTAATAAGTACTTTTATTGAAAATTACAATATCATAAAAAATATTTAAGAGGTATGAGTCCTTTACATTAATTAAGTAATAATTAAATGGCTCATAACATTAGTTACTTGTTTTCCTTATCAAAAGTATAAATCTAAAAGTATAAAATAAACTATTAAAGTATTTTTACCTGCATCACAAATGCTATATGAACTATTACGTTATTCAATATTCGTAGCAATGTTCATTTCTTTTGGTCACTGCTAGAGGGCGCTATCACTATCTACCCTCCCCTAATTTTAGCATCCTTGATAAAATCGTGCTCCTAGCGGCGTAGCCTGGGGTGCCCCCATGAAAATAATCTAGATACAAGAAATTCATTAAAAAACATGGACCTGCCCCCCCCCCCCAACTGAAAAACAATGCACCCTCCCCCGTGCCTCCCAGTGAATAAATCCTGGCTACGCCGCTACACACACCTACACACGCTTCTTTTATACATTTTTAAAATTCAACATTTTTCTTTTACGATAAAAGTGGTTCTACCTCACCATTACCTCTATTTGGATCACGTGAGATTGTTTTATTCAGTAGCTAAAAGGTATGCCTCGACAGTAATCAAAGAAAAGCCCCTATAAAAGATCAATTCTAATGCTTTGTTTTAAAGTTACTTTCTACATTAAGTTTGTTTTCTTCTTGCATTTATAATTGCTTTTTAGTTTAGTTTGCTTATGTGTTTACGTACTTGGCTTGTTCTCTGTACACTTTAAGTATCTTTACTATTATTTTTAGGTACTATTATTGGCTAGGTTTTCTGGTTTTTTACATAAAGTGCCATATAAATGTCTTTTTTATTATCATTATCCCCATCATTATCATTATCCCCATTATTATCATAATCATTACCATTACCATTACCATTAGGCCTATCCATTAGGCCTATCATTTTCATTTTCGTTATTGTTATCATAACCCTTACCCCTACCCTTACCGTTACCATTATCATTATCCCCATCATTATCATTACCCTTACCATTATCCACATCATTTTCATTAACATTATTGTTATCATTATCATTATCGTTATCATTATCATTATCATTATCATTATCATTACCCTTACCCCTACCCTTACCGTTACCATTATCATTATCCCCATCATTGTCATTACCCTTACCATTAACCACATCATTTTCATTAACATTATTGTTATCATTATCATTATCGTTATCATTATCATTACCCTTACCCCTACCCTTACCGTTACCATTATCATTATCCCCATCATTGTCATTACCCTTACCATTAACCACATCATTTTCATTAAAATTAATGTTATCATTATCATTATCATTGTCATTATCATTACCCTTACCACTACCCTTATCATTATCGTTATCATTACCGTTACCCTTATCATAATCATAATCATAATCATAGTGATCATAATCATTACCCACACTCTTAACCTTACCCGTTACGTGTTTACGTTCTTAAGTATCTTTTATATATTATTTTTAGGTACTATTATTGCCTAGGTTTTATGGTGCCGTATAAATGCCTTTTTTATTATCCCCACCATTATCATTATCATATCCCCATCATTATCATTATCCCCAACATTGTCATTATCCCCACCATCATCCCAATCATTATCCCCACCATCATCCCAATCATTATCCCCACCATTATCATTATCCCTATACCTTACCCTTACCCTTACCCTTACCCTTGCCCTTACACTTATCATCATTATCATCATCCCCACCATTATCATCCCCCCACCACCATCATCATCCCCATCATTATCATCCCCATCATTATCATCCCAATCATTATTACTATCATTATCCCCACCATCATTATCCCTACCATTATCATTATCATTATCCCCATCATTATCATTATCATTATCCCGATCATTATCATTATCATTATCCCCACCACCATCATCACCCCCATCATTATCATCCCAATCATTATTACTATCATTATCCCCACCATTATCATTATCCCCACCACCATCATCACCCCCATCATTATCATCCCCATCATTATTACTATCATTATCCCCACCAATACCATTATCCCCACCATTATCATTATCCCCACCACCATCATCATCCCAATCATTATCATTATCCCAACCATTATCATTATCATTATCCCCATCATTATCATTATCATTATCCCCATCATTATCATTATCATTATCCCAACCATTATCATTATCATTATCCCCATCATTATCATTATCATTATCCCCATCATTATCATTATCATTATCCCCATCATTATCATTATCATTATCCCAACCATTATCATTATCATTATCCCCATCATTATCATTATCATTATCCCAACCATTATCATTATCATTATCCCAACCATTATCATTATCATTATCCCCATCATTATCATTATCATTATCCCCATCATTATCATTATCATTATCCCCATCATTATCATTATCATTATCCCCATCATTATCATTATCATTATCCCCATCATTATCATTATCATTATCCCCATCATTATCATTATCATTATCCCCATCATTATCATTATCATTATCCCCATCATTATCATTATCATTATCCCCATCATTATCATTATCCCCATCATTATCATTATCATTATCCCCATCATTATCATTATCATTATCCCCATCATTATCATTATCATTATCCCTAACCTTACCCTTACCCTTGCCCTTACCCTTACCCTCGCCCTTACCCTTACACTTATCATTATTATTATCATCCCCATCGCTATTATTATTACTATTAATATTCTTATTATTATTATTACTATTATATAAAGGCACCCTTGGGGGATACTCGTCAGTCATTTAAAGCAATATTTACACTGGCCTAATGAGAAACAATGGGTGGGACTTCTCTGTACATATACTCATTTATACTGTGTCCAACTTTGGGAGGGTGTCACGTGATTCTTCTTTTCAGTAATGGATCGGTAGAATCCTAATCAAACTTCACTTTATTGGTTTAATTTGGAGATTTTTATAAACAGTTACTTCAATGTGGTTTATTTATCGTCAAGTAAAATGTGGGACTGATCTTTAAAGACACTGCTTAAATTATATTCACTGCAACTGAGATAATCATTTCTTTATCACATTTCAAGTGTCAAACAATACGTTTCTGAAGCGAGGCTGCTTTTTTGCACGGCTGAATAGATGCATCCGATCATGTATAAAATGCAAGTTGAGGTTCAATCTCTGCAGCGCCCGTTTTATAAAAACCAAAACACAATATTTCACGTCACCGACATTACTCAAGATTTTACTAACTTGTGATAGCCTTAATTAGAGTGTTGTGTTTCACCCTATTAAATTAAATATTTTCATTCTTAATAATAGTTTATTATTACCGCATTAAGTTCTTAATACATTTAAATGCAGTGGATAAAGTGGAAGATATAATGTACAAACTCAGCTCAGTTTCAATCCGTTAAGTCCGTTAACATAAAAAGAGTCAAATTCTGATCAAAATAGTGATTGGTAAATTTCCAACATTTAACGAAGACAATTTGTTGTAATAATTACATTGAAATAATTATATTATTTTTTGTTTATTTTTTGTAATCATTAAACACCACTGGAGGTTTGAGTTAGACCCTCAAGCTGCAAATAATGTTATTTCTAATATATCTAATAATAAGTTTTCTTGTTACTAACATTTCAAGTGAATAATATGTTACATAATTTAAAGTGGTGAAAGTCATTTGTTTCACTGAAAAGTTTGATAGTAATCCATTGGTGATAGTTTCATTAGTTTTAATGTTTATAATTAACAACGATGAACAAATCTACATTTACATGTAGGTCTAATTTATTCAACAGAACTAGATCTAAGAGCCACCAGCATTTAGTGCTACAACTTATTTCACATAAAATAACACATAATATAAATCTACGTGTAGGCCTGACGTCTGGTCAAGAAGTCATACTAGTATTAATGTTAGTGGTCATTATTTGTCAACAAAGTGTTCATCTATATGTAGGCCTGACGTATGCTCACTTATTGTAAAGCTCACGACAGTGATGGTTTTTATAAATGTATAGTAATCAATATTTGTCAAGAAATTGTTAATCTACCTGTAGGCCTGACTTATAAAAGAACCTGAAAGAACCATCCATACTAGTGATATAATCTTTTCAAATAATATAACCAAATAACATAAATATTAACTGCTAATTTTGTTATTCTTTACTGTCATTGTATGTTGGAAAATTGGGCAGTCTTCATAAGGCTCAAAGTGGACCCCAATTCCCAACATATATTCCTTGTCTAAACTGTTATTCATCAGTAGAAAATTTCGTAAATAAAAACACTCAGTTCTAAATTTTATCCAAATTGCAACTTACATCACATTGATGGTTGGGGGTGTCAGCCTATAGTTCATCATTTGTAACATCGTATGTTTAAATTAGTTCTTAAAAACACTTTTTTTTTTATTGTAGTTAGTATTGTAAAATGTATACTTATTCAAATTTGAAACATGGACTTGTTAGGGTCAAAATAATGTTGATTTCATTGATATATATATATTTTTTAATTCTGTCATATAAATGTGAAATAATTTATTAATACTGAAAAATATGGATTTATTATAGATATGTATTTTAAAAACGTTTAATTTACAGTTGGGCGTCAGCCTATAGTTTATTATTTGTAACATCGATATGTTTAAGTTAGTTCTTAAAAACACTTGTTAGTATTGTAAAACTCAAAATTTGTTAGAGTTAGATTAGTGTTGACTTACTTGATATATATATTTTTTAACTTTGTCATATAAATGTTGATCAATTTATCAATATTTTTAACAATGTCACCATACACATTTAACTGAAGCAACAACCCAATGCTTAAAAATCTAGAACCTGTTAAAGATTTAGCATTTATGTATTTGGGGAATAACATATTTAAACAAAAATAATTGAGATATGTTAAATGTGTAATGAGTTTAACTATATCTATCAAAAACCTAATTTAATTATGGAAGGTTAGTAGGAGACACTACATTACCTTTATTACATATTGTTTTTTTCAAATTCATTAACTACTATAAACAAACATTTACCAACATATAGACTATTATTTTTTAGTTAAAATTGTGACACATTGGTATTTATCAGAGCATAATCTTTAATAGATGACGGTGTGAATACAATCATTTTTATAGCAAGTAATTGGTGCAATGGCATTATTTTATCAGGTTTTATCATTTATTCATTGTATTTTGTTCTTTTGTATTTAAAACATCTACAAATTATTATTTTTTTTTAAATAATATCACTGTTTTATATATATTTATATATATTCAATACTACTCATTCGTTGTTTGATACTGGCCGCAATATTTTCAACGTACGATAATTTATGTTCACCCGACTTGCACTTCAACCCATCAGCAGCAGCCTCGTTTCTGTATATTACACAATCGCGTTTATTGCCAAAAAATTTGAAACAATGTATATTATTTGGGGGCAAAAACCACATCAAAGTTACTGTATGTACCACTAATAAAGTTTAACTAGGTGATTGGTAAACAGTCTCATATCCTTATAGTTAAAAATAAAATATATTTTATAAGTACACCATTGCAAGCATTTTAATTTAGTCAGTTCTAAATTTTGCCAATATCATCCTGGTAAGGTTAGTCTAAAGCAGGGCCACCACGAGCAGGTCCCAGGATACCAGCCCCACACGCTTTCTAGCATCGTCAGAGCCATTACACCCACCTTTCGGCAGGGTCCGGTCCGCCACCCCAAGGCGAACCCCAAGGCAGTCCCCTAGCTGTAGTAACGCGGTCCACTAGCCCCACGGCCAAGACTAGGGACTACTGCCGTTTGCCAACCATTTGTGATCACACCAGCACCATGCTCCCCCGGTAGAGCAGCCTGATGCATCTTTAAGATCAACATCCAGCTGTCACCCTGGCCGGCAGTAGGACCCCAAATGCCACGTGCAAATGTCCAGGTCCCTTTAATCATTCGGAATTTCCCGTGTTGTACCACCATCGATTCCGAATCGCACCCCGCACCACCAATCGAACGTCCGCACCACCAATCGTATCTCCGCACAACCAATTGTATCTCCGCACAACCAATCGTATCTCCGCACAACCAATCGTATCTCCGCACAACCAATCGTATCGCTGCACCACCAATCGTATCTCCGCACCACCAATCGTACCTTCGCACCACCAATCGTATCTCTGCACCACCAATCGTATCTCCGCACCACCAATCGTATCTCCGCACCACCAAGGCTCTAAGATTTCCAATTTTATGGCTCAAAAACGCATATGTGCTTGCTTGCAATGGTGTACTTATTTACAAGACGTTAACTGTATAGTGCTGCTAAAACAGCCCACTATACGACGATAACACAAAACATCAAAACATTAAACAAACTTACAAACCTACAAACTCAAAGTGCTTGGTTGTTCATTCATGATTGCTAGATGAATTGCTAGGATGTCTTGATGATCAGACGCGTTGCTCTCCTTTATATCCTGTAGCCTTCAAGATGTCAGTATAGGTGATTCTCTTTGCACTTGACTTACGGAACTATTTGCTACATCTCTGGCTCTGAAAAGTCAAGTTTACAGATAAGAAATTGTATGCAAGCCAAAAATTGCAATGTGCAAAATCCCTTTCAGATGTGATTAAAAACTGGTGAGGACCCCTCCCCAGTGATGGATGGTATCAGGTTTACTTTATAGTGTGATAAGTCATCATTATTTGTGTACTTGATTTTTTAACCACTCCTTTTCTCATCCCTTGTTTTTGTTAGAAGTAGACCACAGTACTGTGTGAGAAAGTTTAACAAGTCATTTGTTTTTGAAGCTACTAACATTTTGTCTTTTTCTCCCTTTTATCAGGAGATTGCAATAATTAGGGCAAGGTTAAACCATCGTCAAACAAATTATTTCTGTTTTTTGTTTAAATTACTGATCACTCTTAAAAGTATTACATTAATTGATGCACCCGATGCTGAGAAAGGGGGAAACAAATATTTTGCTTAAAAAATCGTGCTTTTATTGTTGCTTTTACATCTAACCATGCTCAAATGTTCAACTTTCAAATTTTCTGCTTATCTCGCTTGACATGCACCTGGTTTCGTGAAGAGGACATTCTGCAGTTACAAAATATCAAGCACGCGTATTTTGTTTTTAACTTTAAAAGGTCAAATGATTTCCCAATAATTAGGATTACATAACTTGCACAACAAAGGAGAGTGCAGCTCCTATATCTTAAGCTAGTCTTATACACCTACTTGTTGACGGGTAGATTGCTTTGGAGATACTTTGCCTTTCTGCAACACAAACAAAAAAAACCTTTGCAACAATAATGTATTTTTCCAATATTTTCAATCAAAAAGTAAGTGAAGAATACCAACATTGAAAGCAGAATTAAAATGTTCGGAGGACCCCATGCATTTTAAGATTATTTTGATTGTTGCAATCAAAATAAGCAATAGTGATTTTGTCAACTCTGAAATGATTGCCAAAAAACATAAAAATCTTTTGAATGAATTTTAATGCTACAAGAAAACAAAACGATATTAACTTCTGTTTAAACAAAAGCAACAACATGCATTCTGCACAATTATTACAGAGCTCCATTTGGGACCAGGGGTAAATATTGAAAGTATACTTTTTGGGGGAATTCACCTTTTACTGGAGAGTGCAGCTCCTTTATCATTGGCTGGGCTTGGGCATCTACTTGTTGACAGGTAGATGTATTTATGCCTTGCCTGACTGCAATGCAAACAAATTGCACAATTAGTGTTTAGTTTTGTGTTTTGTTCAAAATACCTGCTTTCACCTCCGCCGTTTTTTATACTTTCAATCAAAAATAAGTGAAGAAAACTAAAACATTGTAAGCAGCAAAAAACTGTTTGGAGGAACTCATGCATTTTCTGGGTTATTTTTATTGTTGCAATCAAAATAAGCAACAGTGATTTTGTGGTATGTCACATGCCTGTGACAGTTCTCATGAGGATTGGTTCTGGTATGAACTTGATCATCAGTGAGCTCTCTCTCAGAATGAAACTTATCTAGCAAATAACATACCAATGTTTAAATTACCAAAAACTAGGATTTTTTAATACTATTTATTTTGGGTTTTACATAAGGCATCCTCAGGTGATTTCCCAAAAATCTTATAAACCCCTCCAGGATTAAAACACAACCCAGCCTGTCAACTCTGAAATGATTGGCAAACAACATACAAACATCTTCTGAATGAATTGTAATGCTACAAGAAACTGACTGGTATTTACTTCGGTTTAAAGGTACACACCGGCTTCGTTGGGCTATTTTGGGCTACAAACTAGAAAATAAAGGTCTTGAAATGGTCTTGAGGAGTAGAGATGAAACATCTTAAAAAGAAACCACCAAATTTGGCCGTTTTTGAGCATTTTTCAAAAAAGTACGGTCACATGGTTTTTCTGAACTGATTTTTTTGGTTCAGATAAATCACGTGATCTTTGGAGTTAGTTTTACTTCCAGCCGTATAAAAGTTTATTACTGCATCAAATTCAACTGTGATTTAAAAATAATTATTAATGAGTATTTGACAAAAGAGAGCATGTATTCATATTATGGATACAAATTATACATAATTATGACAAATCATGCGTAAAATCTTAACCTAGAGAATCCGGCCAATGGAAGCGTGCTCCACAGTGCACGAGTGTGGGGGCTTGCGAGACTCATACCCCGGTCAGCACCGTGGATCGCAGGGCTTGCAAGGCGTATATTCCCGCAGGCAAGAACTCCCCCACGACCCATCAAACTGTGAGCTTAGGAACATGCAGGAGGAAATGGGAACCAGACCATCAAGTACGTTTCGTTATCAATAGTTTTAGTCTGTACACTTAGCTGTTTGTACCACGTTACGTAGAGGCGGTCTCGGTGAATGACACACTTTTGCGTAGAAAACCACGGTGTCAACTCCTCCAAAAAAACATCAAAAAACCGTCGGTGGCCCAGGCCGTCCAAAAAAGTCTTCAACTGAAAAACATGTGTCATCCATTGCAAAAGCTGCTCGAGATGGGCCAATTCTTCTCGTCGACAACGGGAAGTTCGCTTGGCAAAAGTTATTGGTTAAACGTAAAACAATAGACGACGATGAGGGATATACTAACCAGACGGTGATCATGATGACACCGTGAATGCCAGAATTTTGATGGACAGGTTTGTGGCATAGAATTTTGGATAGACAAGGATAGATCTAGATTTATTTCAATCATGGAGGTAGTCAATAAACATACTAAGACAGCAATACTCTTCATACAAGTCCGATGTTCACGACTACAAACCAGTGGTTTGCGCAACGGTGGGACGTTGTCTGTTGGTGGTGTGGTACTCATGTTTGTTTGTTTTTGCTCTGATCGTATCGTGTTTTTAGACTTTTTACTTGTGGTTTTATCATCTTTGGATTGTTTGTCTTTATGTTTTTACGACGTTCTGTGGGATCTCGAAGGAAAGTTTTCCATGGTTTCGAACCCTTCAAAGGAAATACAGTTTTGTGTGTGTGAAGATGGAACCGTGATCGTGTTTATTATATGTTTACACACATGTTGGGATATATACAGACTGGATCCTCTTGTCTTGACATAGTGATAATATTGACAATAAAAGCACCATCTACTTGCAACATCGTGTGACATTGAAGTGCAAATATCACACTCGAAACGGCTGGTAAAGCGTATACACTGACCTTTGACCTCTTTTTTTTTTTTTTTTCTATTTTTCATAAATTAAGGGCCACTTTGATGATTTTGTTTTACAAAAACCATCTTAAAATTTATTGTCTTTCTTTCTATATCACTATTTAGTGTAAACAGTAAACCGGTGTGTCCCTTTAAACAAGAGCAACAACATGCATTTTGCACAATGGGAGTCTTTTGAGACGCTGATGGCAGCAGACACAACAGTCCATGCTCAGTATTGTGCGCATAGTTCTGAACATCAAACTACTGGTGAGAACTGTTAAAAAGACCCTCCAAAAGTATCCCATTGTTATGAAGCTACATTTGGGACCAGTGTAAAATATCAAAAGTATACCTTTGGAGAAATCACCATTTACTGGAGAATGCAGCTCCTTTATCATAGGCTGGTCTTTGACATCTACTTGTTGACGGGTAGATGTCTTTGGAGATGCTAAGCCTGACTGCAACACAAACAAAATGCACAATTTGTGACCTTTAGTGTTTGTAAGAACATTACCCATAATTAAAACAGTTTAGTTGAGATAATGTGCGTTACTTTCAGATTTTCTCATTTCAATCAAAAATAAGTGAAGAAAACCAACAATGTCAGCAGCCAAAAAACTGTTTAGAATAATTCATGCATTTCAGGATTATATCAATTGTTGCAGTAAAAATAAGCCACAACTTTATCATCAGCAAGCTCTCTCTCAGAATGAAACTTATCTGGCAAACAACATGCACAAATCTAACTCTCCAAAAGCTAAGAAATCGAATTGATATTTGTTAATTCTAATGCTGCAAGAAAATCACAGATGTTAACTTCTGTTAAAACAAGAGCAACACCATGTATTCTTCACAATTAATGCAGCGAATCACAAACCATCGTGATAATGTCCCTAACTGCATTATCTACCAGGCTCCACACGGTTTCAAAGGCATCATGAAATTAGATGATGACAAAACAGACTGGCTTTCTTCTAATCTGCCCGTTTAAAGCACAAATCCTGAATAAAGTTGGCTGCCACACGCATGAACAAACAGAGCTCCATGTGGGACCAGGGATAAATATCAAACGTATACTTTACTGGAGAGTGCAGCTCCTTTATCATAGGCTGGTCTTGGACATCTACTTGTTGACGGGTAGATGTCTTTGGAAATGCTAAGCCTGATTGCAACACAAACAAAATGCACAATTTGTGACAGTGAGTGTTTAAGAACATTACCAATTACTAGTACAGTACAGTTATGATCAGTTATTCAGCCATCATTTTGTCACTGTTCCCACCAGTGTAAAATATCAAAAGTATACCTTTGGAGAAATCACCATTTACTGGAGAATGCAGCTCCTTTATCATAGGCTAGTTTTGGACATCTACTTGTTGGCGGGTGGATGTCTTTGGAGATGCTAAGCCTGATTGCAACACAAACAAAATGCACAATTTGTGACAGTTAGTGTTTAAGAACATTACCCATAATTAGTACAGTACAGTTATGATCAGTTGTTCAGCCATCATTTTGTCACTGTTCCCACGAAGTGCAAAAAACCTCAGTCTTGACACAAATGTTCATTCCGAGATAATCACGTTTGAAGTTACACACTTTTTAAAATCGCGTTTTTTATTTATTTGTGGTAGTAAACTTTAACAAAAATAATGTTAGTGATAACTTGAGACCTATACTAGACAAGTTTTTGTTAAATAAAGAGTTATTAGTTTAGAAATGATGTTGTTTGTACTTCTTGATAATACTAAAATTGGAGGTTGTTGTTAATGTGTATACAAAAAATTTGTGTGCAGTGTAATGAACAGAGTTTTTTGCACTTTGTGAAAACACAATGCGCTGGAGGCCTAACTTATTTTTCGCAGTTTGTGTGTACAATGTAAAAGTACATGCAAAGTTTTTGGCACTTAGTGGGACAATCATACATCACAAGTTGGCACTTTGCCAAAATGGAAAACACGGGGTCATCATTCCCTTATTGATAGTTGCCGTTCACACCGATGTACACAATTACAGCACAATCCCTGGGAATGAGAAGATTTTTGCACTTTGTGAAAACGCAAATCGCACAACCATGAGGTTTTTTTTCAATCTGCTTATTATGTTACCTAGAAATCCAAACACTTTTAAGATTTATAACTTTGTCAGAAGGTAGCTAGTGACCAGTGCATTAACAGTATGAAAAAAAACTTTTGAAAATTTGTTGATTTCCGAGGTTTTTTGCACTTCGTGGGAACAGCGAAGATTTGTTTGCATTAATGCCATTTTTATATTGGCAATAATGCTCCAGTGATATATTAAATTTCTTGGATACTAGAATATTGGCTTCCTTTGCCTCATCCTAGTCCTTGAAGATTGTCCATTTATCACCCGCAAAAAATCATACCTCAATAAAGAGTCAAGAACAACCAAGAAGAGCCTGTTGTCAAGGTAATACATTCTCAATATATTGTAGTTTTCTTTTTGAAGGGTGGCGAGATGGGAGGGGGGTAATCTCTATAATGTATGTATCTTCAACTCATGATATCACTGGATTAGAGGGAGGGGCCCTCTAATAGAAGGCTGCTCATCAACACATCAAGTAACATTAGTGCATAAAGGTGTTTGGATATCACTAACAAACTTAAGAAAAGTTACCGTTTAAATCAAGGTACGTCACATTCCTTCTCTCCAAGCTCTGTCTTCACCTGGGACGGCAGTGCAAATTATAAGTTGATGACAAACCAACGCTGTATAGAGACTCCACAAAGACTTACGTGACCATCAGTTGACTGCAGAAAACTAGAGGTAAAAAGGAAGTTTTCTTCGTGTTCAGCTTTTATGGAATTGGGAATAATATGAAGGGCAAATGGAACATTTAACCTTCCAGTGCAAAATGAATCTAAAATTCTAAGTATCATGGCTGAGCAGTCTAGTAGTGAATTGGACTCTTTTGTACAATAGACCGATTGCGCAACCCGCGTCACGTGATCTTTTGTTGGTATTAAACGTAAACACACACGGTGTCCTCCATAGGAAAGTGCGGTACGGTACATGATGACTGTTGCATTTAGTTTATTCGATCGAGGCTTTTCTTGCTCAAAATCTGTGGAAAATATTCCAGAGTTTGTACCAGAGACCTTTGAGTGGCTGAATAAAGCCAGTAAGGACAGTTCCATCAGGTCTTGAAAGTTGTACAAGTAATGTATAAATGTGCACGATGTGTACTAGTGCACAACGGAATGTTCAGGCCAGACGACCGCAATCACACACTTTTCAACCCAAGAATTTCAAAGTTTTGAAGCTGAAATCATCCAATATAATTGCTTTCCAAAACTGTGTGATTCCTTTGCCTATTTGAAATTTCACAAGGCTAGGTATAAATGCTCACTTTTCCAATGTTCTTAACGCTTTTTTTTACAGTGATTTAGGCCTACATTACGAACAAAATAACAGGTGGGTGGCTAGATAGTCGTCCGACCTCGGTCGTGCAAAACTCAAAATAAACCTCTTTTGTAGTAGAATACTGGTAGTTTATGAAACAGTAATGTGATAAAAATCAATGTCACAACATACTACTTTAATAAAATGGCCTAGTAACTGTGTTATTATTACCAAAAGCCGTTTTTTGGTGTGACTCTGTCGGTCACGGCATATATTTGCACGTAGATTGCCATCAGCTCAGATTACTACGACCCACAATAGGTCACGTGACGACATGTAAACATTGGTCGCGCAATCGGTCTATTTTGTTTCTTCCGACTTGCCTTCACTCAGCTGTACATTTTAACAGGCCTGCATAAATATTGCAGATTTGACAAACTCGAGTGATTCTTTCTTGATATTTTGATGAGAAACTAAACAGTTTCAAACAAACAGGTTCCTTAACACTTCTGATTAGCCTATTATATAGGGCTACCTAATAAACAAGTTTGACTAGCCTGCAGCACTCTTAATGTATGAACACCTGGCTCCTGACTAAACTGAGCCCTCTGGGTATGTTTCCCCAGTGTGGCTGGTCATGTCTCTTTATCTATAGTTACTTCTCAAGACCTGTTGAGGGTTGAAGTTGTTATTACGATTAGGTACAGGGGGAGCAAATTTTATAAGTCTTCAACTCACCATGATTATATCTTATCAGCATCATCTTCCTGTCTCAGACCACATCACCCAAGAAGTGTCTGTATTCAATTAGTTAAGACATCTTAACTATGAGGGCTGACTGCCACGATTATCCCTGTCAGCTGGAAGTGAACAAGAAATTGTACAAAGCATCTATAGTTACTTCTCAAGACCCGTTAGAATTAGCTACTTGGCTGGAAATGAAAAGGAAATTGTATAATGCATCATCATTGCAGCTTTCCTTGAGAAGTAACAACAAAAAACACTTCTAAAGTATTGTTACTAGGAGAATTAACCACTTGGCGCCAGGATTTCCAAATTGTTTCCATACTTATGCATGGGATTAATTTTTCAGAACTTTTAGAATAACTTATTTTTGAGAATATCATTGTCACAATAAAAACTTGACTACATTAAATAAAGTCAACAAACGTTTTCATAAAATGCATTGAGAATCTTTGTTCTCTTTCGAGAAAATATGGAATGTCTTCAACGTGAATCAGCCAAACCTTGGCTGCAAGCCACGGCTGAAGACAATGATAAACAATGGTGGCAGCCTACCAATCTTTCATAATTCTCATTTGTACAACAAATGGACGATGGTCTGGAATCGGGGAATACACAATAACCCCCAGAAAAAGGGAGATTTCATGCATGAATTCTAGTACCCTTGTCCCTCTCTGTACTGGGAAAACAAAGCATTGTGTGGTGAGTGTATGTGTGTGCACTCTACACCATGGAATGTCCGGTCATGTTAAAGTTCTGGTATTCAAGTGTGTACAAAAGCAGGTTTACCTAATTTTCATGTGTGTCTAAAAAAGTTGTGCGTGCATAGACATCTTCCGGTCATAACTGGTAAATAGTAGCAACAATCTCATGCCTATTACCCCATTATTTCACTCAATGACTGTATTCAGGAGATTGTCATACCTGTGCCAAACAAAAGGTTAAAGTGGGAGGCAGCCATCGAAAAATGTCTGGACTCCACAAAGAAGAAGTCTAGATCCCTGTCCAATGCCCTTGAGTACCATTTCCATTCTAGTAGGAGGACATCGTAACTGTATGGATGGTTTGTCCACTTTATCTAGCCAAAACAATTATAGGTACCTGGTAGTGGATATCCTGGTCAGCCTTCTGAAAGAGAAAAACTCAAACTGTTCAAATGGACATTGGTTACTGAAAGAGTACATTCATTCTGATCCTCCGGTTTTTATCAAACGCAATATACAAACAACCTGCGAAAATGTCATTAAATTGGCGGGTTGCATTTTCAAGAATACAACAAACAATAGTTTATATCTTGTCATAAAGTTTGCTTGTACACGTATTACTTTGTTAATTCTACAAGCAAAATAAACAACAATGATTTTGGAGGTCTTCAAATGCTATTTTCTCAACTTTGATAGCATGATGGACAAATTTCTCTGGAGGATTAAATTGGTGATCTACAACGAAACTTATCAACTTTGATCCTTGATGATTAACAATCCTGTCATTACCATTGTTCATATGGAAATTATCTATGGAACAGAGTAAGATTGGTACGCTGGTATTTTCCAGTTACACAATGATGTCATCATTAACGTCCACAAGGCTCTGATGTTTAAGGGGAGAACTGAATATAGGGCAGGAGTTGAAGAGGTGCTGAACTGTCTGTTACTATGGTGCCACACTCGCATCTGTCCACGCCATACTCGCATCTGTCCAAGGGCTCCACGTCAATCTTCCGCACAAGGGAATGATTTCTCCCCAGCAAAGAACAATCCTGTATTTTTACTTGAAAAGGATGGTACATTTTTGGTTATTGAAAGAATGCATCAATTCAAACCTTCCAAGTTTTCAGTAAAGACTTACCATAAATTTTGATAATGAGCGTTTATATTGTGTCCAGCGTCTCATCTCCTTGGTATGTAAGATTCAGGATCTTCCTGGCTATAAATGGTTTTAGGCTCATTTTGCACTGTAGTGTTCAGCCAATACCATGGATTCTATCACGATATCCTGTAAAATTACTAATAATATAAACATCTTTTTACAACATTGTAGATTATAGTCCAGACATAAAAATTCTTGAAATACAACAGATTTGGTAATTTCTTGTTGTATATAATTGTCAACCTGGACAATTTTCTTTTGATCTTCATTGTGGCTCTAATTGGTATGTTCTTTGATACAAAGTATCTCTCTGTACCGTCCAAAGGAACTCCATCTGGTTTTTATTTTTGTTGAAACATCCTCTGTCGTGTTATTATCCATTTTTACTGTTTGGCCCAGGTATTTGTATTCTTTGACCCTATTGATCTCTTGGTCCTCCACCATTATTGTATTGTCTGTGTACAAGTTTGTCATGTATTTTGTCTTTCCCTTAGGCATCTTCAACCAATGTCTTTACTTTTGCTGTTTAGTACATCAGTTGTGCTTCCAAGTACTCAACGTATGAGGTAATTAGAGCAACATCTTCTGCAAAACGCAGATTTGTCAGCATTTCTCCATCGATGTTGCCCCTCTCCCCTCCAGGGACATTTCTTGAAATTCTCCTCTATTGCTGCAGTGAATAGTGTGGGTGATTAAGGATAGCCTTGCCTAACTCCCATTTTATTTAAATGTTAATTTCCCACAAGATGTCATTGTTAATGTGTATTTTTTTCTGTTGCATCAGTGTAGATATCTTCTGCTGTCTTAAGATATCCTTCGCTGATTTCCATTTTTCTCAGAGCTTGAAATAAATCTTTGTGTTCCACTGAGTAAAGTGCCTTCTCAAAGTCGATAAACCCTATGCACAGGTCCATTAGCCTTTTCGATGAGTTGGTTCAGTGCATATGAATTGGTTATTGAGAACCCATTTCTGAACTGAGCTTGTTCTCTTGGTTGATGTTTATCTAGAACTGTCTTCATTCTGTTTTGGATAATTTTGGTTAAAATTTTGTAGAAATGTGATAAAAGACTGGTGGGTTTGTAATTCTAGATGTCAGCTTTGTCACCTTTTTTTATGAAGAAGAATGACTTTCATTTCTTTCCCGTGTCTTGGCATCTTTTGTTCCATGAAGATTTTTATTGAAAAGGATGTTAACTGTGATATCACCTTGTTACCACCTTCCCTGAGTATGTCGCTTGTTATTTCCCCCTCACCTTGGGCCTTGTTTCTTTTCATCAATTTCAGAGCATATTCAACTTCTGCTTTCATTACATATGGTTGTTTCTGTGTTTTCTAATGACACCTCTTCTGTTGTTTTTCTTACAACCTCTTAGTAGAAGTTGGGGCACACCTCAAGTACTTCATCCCTGATCTTCAGTCAGATTTCTATCCTCTTTTCTCAGTCGTTTTATTATTGTCTTTGTGTAACTTCTTTTGATGGTTTCCTTTGGCCCTCTACCTGTCTCCAGAACTCTCTTGATTTGTTCCTCATTTCTTCATCTGATTATTTTGTTTTCTATTTATCCTGCTATTCTTGACTGCCTCAACATCTCAATTTTCTGCAGAGCTGTTTTGTGTGGTATTTGTCTTGAGCTTCATTCACCTTGTGAATCAGTGACCTCAATTTCTTTACCCTCACTGGTTTTCTGTTTGCCTGTCCTCAATGATGATGTAGCTTTTATCGCGTCATCTCTTTTAACTGGGGTTATCTTGTTGCACCTTGTTTCCAGATCTAAGTCTTTGACTTCTAAACCTTCAAATCTGTTTGAGTTTGATCTGGACCTCCTCTCTCTGTCCTTGAAGTTTTAAGATATTCACTTTTTGCTCTTTCATGTTGTTTATAAATGTCAACCTGGACATTTTTCTATTGATCTTCAATGTGGCTCTTTCATCCTGTGATTGCTGGTGATGGCTACTTTTGTAATAACTATTTTGTATCATTCCTTTTTGGCTACTCAAGATGTTAGTCCATTTTTTTTACTGCACCATTTGGGCTCTCCCTCATCAGGTAGCCGTTTTCTTTTCCTGGAAACAGGTGTTTGCAATAACTAGCCCATGCTGAGATGCAAAAGCAGAAAGTGTTTCACTGCACCATTTGGGCTCTCCCTCCAGTAGCTGTTTTCTTTTGCTGTGTTTAAGAAAGCCAATTCCTCTGGCATTGCTACTTTCTTCTGGTTTTCCTTGGTTGCACAGCCATGCACCACCTGTTATTTCTTCCAGAACTTCCCCTTTCCTCCTTGTCTCTCCTAGACCTATGATGCTCCACTTCAAGTCGTGTAGGTCTTCCTTGAGCTGTTGTAATGTTTCCTCAGTTCTTAGTGTGTAATCTATGTACTGTAGGTTCATATACATGTACAGTTCACTGTGCTCAGTGTTTGTACTCCTTTCTGTCCTGAAGCTTCCTGACAGCTTTGATTTCAAACTTCATGGTGCCCATTAATTTTGCCCTGGGCTTTACGGCCTTCAGTTTCCTTGTAATTTATTCATATTTCATGAGGGGGTTTTGCCATATGCTGGATGTATTGCCAGTGTGGAAGCCACTGACAAATCCAATGGGTTTAAATCAACAGCTTTTGATGGCATTTCCTCCATCAAGTGCCCCACTACCCTAAGGGATATCTTTCCACAAAGGACTCAGTGTTTTCTACTCACAACCCTGGGTTTGTGACCCTTACCAGATACTACCAACCGGGTCAGTTGGACCTGGGGCTCGCATGGCAGGGGCAACCACTCCTTGAGATAGTTGAGGTCACAACTACCTACTACCATGACCCAATTGGGAATTTGAAATAAGAGTTTTCCTTTTCCTAAGTAGGCTGCCATCCAAGGCTACAAGCCCCAACAACCCAACACCTAGGTTGACTACCATGGTTAACAAGCTCCACCCGCCCGAACTGTTTTAAGGCGCCAAATATCATCAAGTGTTTTTTGAAGTTCACCATAGAAATTGCTCAATGACTTATTTTTTCTGCTGAAGATGTAGGGGCATAAACCTGTACTATGGATAAGTTTACAGGTTTGGCTTGTAGATGCATTGAGATGATTCTATCATTCACTAGGTTGTAACTAATGACATAGACTGCCATCTTCTAATCTAAGATGAAGGCCACGTTGTTTCTTACTGAGTTAACTTCTCCTTATACTGTGTGATAACAGTCTGTTGTGAAGTGGCCTTTTCCAGACAAACTTGTTTCATCTAGAACCTAACAGGCTGAATTGTTGTCTTTCCATTTTTTGTACCAATCTGAAGTTTACCCATTTGTAACAAAGTCTGTGTTTCCAAGTCCCTGTTCTAGTAGTTTTCTTTAGATTAACATTAAGACACCTTTTTCAAAACGCCTCTTGTTGCCAGCGTTGTATCCCATCTTGCATTGGATGAAGTTGATTGTTTTGGCAAAGTTTGAGAAGATCTGAATGATTTGGTAGCAGTAATAATGCTTGCATTGTTAAGATAGTAATGGTGATTACAGAAGGTTGTGCACCCCCCCCCCCCCCCCCCCCGGCTCTGTGGACTTCTCCACTTGAACTTTCTGAAGGCATCTTGACAGCTGGAGAATGGAGGGAACATGTAGCCTGCCAGGTTGTCCCAACTGATGGAAAAATGCATCTACCCACCGTGCTTGTGGATCTGATGCCACGATACAAAGTCAGTGAGTTGTTTGTTCAGTCAGGATGCGAACAGGTCGACTGTTGGCTAAAATTCCAGAGCGTGTACAGTGTTTTTGAAAATTTCTTGGAGCAACTGCCATGATTCTGTGCGATTGTTGACATTTTTAGACATTTCATCTGCCAAGATGTTTTCCACTCCTGGAATAAAGTCTACTGTCAGTTTTATCCCACTGTGTGGACACCATGTGTGACTGCTCGGTCAGACAGTTCTTGTGAATGTGTCCCCAACCCCTTTGTGGCTTATGTACGACATGGCTTTCATGTCCATTTGTAAACGGATGTGTAAGTTCTGTTAATGGCTCACTTATGCTTGAAGGGCTTATAATTAGTATACCACAGCAGTTCTAGATGACTGATGTGAAGATTTTGTTCTGCTTTGGACCATCTACCTCCCATCAAAATGTCTGGCATCACGCAATCACCCCAACCCTTGGAGTGATGCATCTGTTTGTAGCGTTATGTCTGGATTCAGAATGAGAAGTGTCTGACCATTTCAATTCTTATGCAACTGATCCAGGTTTCCAGTTCTTTCTTGGATGACTGAGACAGGAGTACTTGAGACTTGTACAGTATGAGTTGTTTTGTCGTAATGCTGCAATCTTGTTCAGTTGCAAGTTTTAGTAATACGGAGAGGTGCTGGAAACACTGCTTGTATGATTGACGACAGACGACTGATGAGCTGAGCCAACTCCCAGATTGGTAAGGTCTGTGATAGTAAAATGTCCTGGCAGTAATTTACTATGTGGTTGACTTTTTCAGCTGGAAGAGACAGCCTCTTTGAATCGGAAACAATGCAAAACCCCAGGTTAGCTAACCATTACAGTGGGTGGAGCTGTGATTTTGCCTAATCGATGAGGAAACCTAGTCACTGTAGTAGACTGAACATGAGCTGGACGCTTTCTGTACACTCCCTTAAGGATCTGCACAGCATGAGGATGTCATTCCGCAAACATATCAAATTCCTTTTTTCTCCCAGGTTTGCTGGGACTGGCTTCAAGTTTTTGTAAATGCAGGAGCACTCGGCAGCCTGAAGGGTAGGCTGATCAATTGGAAGAGACAGTTCTGCCATATCAAATGAAGATATTTCCAATGTTTGTAATGAATGGGAATCATAAAATGAGCATCCTTGATGTGGATTGTAGTCATAAAATATCCTTGAGATGGTAGATCTTTTCCAATTTTGTGTCCAATCACCAATTGGCATGTGTGAGGGATCTTTAAATGGGAACAAAACCTTGAAGACAACTTGTCTACAACTTTGTGTCTGAAAAAAAACCTACTTTTTTGCCTTGGAATTATCTGATCCCCATTTTGCTGCTCGATAACTCCCTCGATTTGGTATTGCAAAATTTAGCCCCATTCTTGGACTTGTAGGTTGAGTCTTGTCTCCTTTGGTATAGGAAGGAGGGGCTGCCACCAAACTTCCGCGTTGTTGCCAAGTTGTAAGGGGAGAATGGATAAGAAGTAGCAACTGATCCCCCAGTCTTAGTCACTTTTGAAGTCAGCTTACTTGCTTTCTCTGCCTCCTCTATGTCTTTGGTTGAGTATACATGTACCTCTGAACAATGCTCCCATTGAAGAGGAATTTCGCTTGAGGATGTCGCTTGAGCCCAGCTGGAAAAGCACTGATGTACTGTGCTGCGAAACTAAACTAGCATCGACTGAATCTGGGCTTGACGTATCCATCAAAGCATCAAAAAGATGTATGAGAGGTAAGGCTACCTTTAGCGGATGATTGTGGGAGTGCTTTCAGCAAAGAACGAGCTTCTTTAAAGGAGGATTTTACCTGGCTCGGCAGTTCCAAGCCTTGAAATACCTTTTCTGTGCTATTGAAACCTGGTGTGCTTACAAATCCTCTTTGAAATTTTCATGTGCCAATTTGTTTGAGCAAAGTACTTCCCACCATGTAAGGACCTTCTGGTTTGGCTGGCATACATAGCGTGTGCGTAAAGTGTGCCTTTCACCAATGTGTCCCTGGTTCGATTCCTGGCCAGGGCCATATGTGAGTAGAGTTGTGCATCGGTTCTCTCCTGTGCCACAAGGGTTTTCTCCAGACTGTCCGGTTTTCCTCCCTCCGGAAAGACCAAACAGGCTGTGCTCCGTGGTCATAATGGGTTGATGGGGCTGGATGCCAGTAAGGATGATTATTCAATGGGTTACAAATTCACCTGGATTTAGCGAGTCGGACCAATCAGTTTCACGGCTTGATTTTATCCCTCAATCCGAGCTTGTGGACCCGAAGTAATTTCTACTAACGGGAATAACTTCAAACCCAATCGGACACACCGATGCTGGTGGTTACTTTGGTGTTGCTGGGCAACACTAGTCAGCCACTGTTGAGGGGTACAAGGAACGTGGCTAGAGCTGTGGTGCCACCATCTTGTATGAATGCTGCCCGCTAGCATTTATGCCCACCTGTGGAAGAGTTCATTGTTGTCTGGGGAAGGTATTTGACCCTGACTTGTTCGGAGGGATGACCCAAGGCGAGGGTTGTCTTGCGCTTCCTGGCTTGCACATCTGCCTTACGCTAAATTAAAAGCATTCCCTTCTTGGGGTCAGTTGATTAAGGTCACATGTATTTCTTTACTCCGCAAAAGAAGTGTCCATTGTTCATTAACCAGTTAAGGCCGGATGACATACACGCCAATGTTTTCCCTGCCAGAAAAAGGGTGACTTGAAACTTGTCTTTGTGTGAAATCAGAACACCAGAACGAAGGTCGCCTGCACATTTCGTAAAATCTCCTGCAACATTGGCCATGGGACCAAATATCAGCCATGGCTCACGGCCGAGGTTTGCAATTCTTGGTGAATTAATCTGATATTTTCTTGAAAAAAAATAATAAATCCCAGTGCTCCAATGACAACCTTTGCTTTGCTTCTCTTAGCTTTGTTTGGTCAAGATTTCTTTGTTATAATGATATTCTTAAAGAAAATTGTTCTGGAAATAATATTCTGAAATTAATACTACATTGTAACAGGATGGCACAGAAATTATAATAATAATACCCAGATCTTAAATATATATACACACCCGTGGGTTCTAGACATTTACTCACCTGAGCAACTTCTGGTTGTAGCTGTGATGAGCTGTTCCTTGTCTAATGTGTTTGCATCATTCCCCTGCAGGGAGGGACGGCAAATAGATGTGTGGTAAAAAGCATCAGCTATGATGAAGTTGGTTGACGCTGCATGAGAAATAAACAAACAGTAAGTACATGTAGGGCCAACATAATAAAATAAAATTGTATTATGTAGACATAAGTGGTCTGTTTAAAGTTATTCAAATTTGTTCATTGTTTCAGGGGGTGGAAAGGGGGAAAAACAGATTGGTATGCAATTAGCAAGTTTTCTGATCGAGGAACCAAGCGGATGTAAAGCCACAGTTCACACAAAGTCTGAGTTGCATGTGCTAGGCTCTTCCTGTGGCTACATGATTTCACTGCCTTTTAAACAAACATCTGTGTATGGGTGAAGCACATTCTTTATCCCCAATGGAAATTTACATTAAAATTGATGTGGTACCAGCTGCTAAAATATAGGATTCAAAATGCCTAGTTACTGGGTAAGCTCAGTGGTCTAGGGATAAGACATTTGCTCTAAATTGGCGAAAGTAAAACACAAATAATATTCTCGCAGGAGATGTTGCCGGTTAATATGATGGTACAATTGTGTCAGTTATGTTAAGGAAAAAAAACATTTGGCAAAAATCTTAACTGGAGTCCATAATGGACATTGTGCAATCTTATGCAATTTCGCCCAGTTGGATTGTACAAATCTGCTAAATGCACTCCTCCAGCAACGATGCAAAACGTGCAGTCTATTAGATTTTAGCCAATAATCTATTTATTCAGAAATCTATCTGACACAATCTCCTGCGTACTTCATGTGAGTTTAAACTTTGTTGACTGACCGATCATTAAAAACACCAACCATTTGAGATCTGGTACATCAGGGGCTGATCCAGGATTTTCCAAACGGGGGGGGGAGGATTTATCGATCAACAGTGAACATTGTAGTATAATATCGAAAGTTTATTTCTCATTGCAAGTGGGCGGGATATCTTGATTTTTGGGGGGAAGGAAAAATAGGGGGCATGTGCCCCTCACGCCCCCCCCCTCCTGAATCCGTCCCTGTACATTTGAGATCTTAAAAACGACCTGAATAAAATGTTAAATTTGAAAAGGTTTAACATTGTAGTTTTCATGTTATTAAAGCCATTTTCTATTTAAGCACAGACAATGTATTTGTTTTTCCCTCTATGTGATATGTGAGACAGGGCTCTGCTCAGGATTTCTTTAGTGGTGGATGCAAAAGAGTGTGGATTATTTTTCTCTAGTGTGGTCAAGGCAATTTCCTTTGTGCACAGAGTGGTTACACCTGTGCGAGCTATGCATTGAATTGATGGAGGCAATGGGAAAAAAAATTATCGGAAAAAAATGGGGGAAAAAATTATCGGAATGGCATGGTCTTTAGTTCATTTTTCTGTTGTATATTAACGCTACTGAATAGGACATGAGACATGTATGCTATGATCAGCTTGACTGGAAACCATTGCAAGATCAATGGGGGTACATTTCACTGCAAACCAAAGAAATACTTGAAAGTGACATCTTTGGATAATATTTTTCACTGGTAAATACAAAATGTTACATGCTGATGAAAATCTGTTGAAGGAAATGGGCAACTTCAATTCAAAAGATTTGAAAATGTGTGGTGGTCGGAAAAAGAGAAAATTCTGCCAGTGGTGGTCAGAGAATCCTGAATGCCAGGCCGATTTTCTGGCACTGACCACCGTGGGCAGAACCTTGGCTAGATTACCTTAAAAAAAAGTAGTAAATGACAAGTAGTAACAAGAGTGCTGAAGGGGCTTGTTAAAGAAAAATGCACACGGAAACTACAGTTTTAATTGGCCAGAAGCGCCCCCCAGAAAAAAATGGTGCACCCCCTTGTGCCCCCCTAAAAATTAACCCTAGTTTTGTCCCTGCACCTGTATAAAGAGCGCTTAAATAAAAAATAGCCTGGCTTTATTTATTCAATATTAATCATCACTATACTGGCAAACACGTCCTTGCCTAAACACCTCATTACCATTTCATATCTTAATGGTCTCAACGATGACAGACAGGTAATCACTTTTGGTATTAAATTTTAAAATTTTTGCACACAGCATCTTCCAATCCCACAGAAGTTTCTCAACCATGCCAATGGCAACATGTACACTGTACTTGTACCAATATTAAGTACCAATATTAAGTACCAATATTGTACCCAAGACATCTTTTTTTCATTGATTTACCTGTATTTGCCATTCATAGTACGGCAGGTAGGTGATGGCATTGTGCCTTTGATCTGATGATGATACAATCATGGATTTTGGCGCACAGTCTGAGTATGTCATTGGAAAGATATTGGGCTTTAGGGTCATTGCAGACGTGTCCTTTGAAAAAATATAGGTAGAATAACAAGTAATGGCAGCCATTTTGAAAATTTTGAGAATTGCTATTTATTGCACCAATATCTTTTCGAAGGGCATATTTGCGATGGTCTTATAGCCAAATATCTTTCTTATGACATACTCAGACTGTGGGCCAAATTCCATGCTTATATTATCAAAGGCACAACTGAAGAGCAGAGACCAATTTCATAGCTGCTTACTGTAACATTACGGAAGCATTACAATCCGTGTTTCAAGGTACATTTCACAGCCCCATATTTATAAAAATGACCTCATTTACCACTTAAAAATTATATCAGTATACTTTCGAGAACCTTTTTGTAAATAAATGTAAGCCAAGTGCCCTGTACTTAATGAGAAATCGTCTATTAAAACAAAAGAGGTCAGATGTTAATTCATACACTTGTCCAGTTGTTGCAACCGTCAAAAATAGTGACTAAAAATAGCAGGCTGAATCTAGCTGTAAACTCCAGCCACAAATTTGCAAGGCCGGCGAACCAACTTAATGGGCTGTTGAGTCGCTATAACCCCCAAGGATATCCAGTGATCGAGCCACAATCCTTTACCACGGACTCTCACAATATGAATTTGGAAACACAATTTCCATCATTATTAATAACTTGGATCCAAAATTCAGACATATGTTCACATTTGTTATTTATTCACGGACAATTGCAAACGATTAGTTTTATTTGGTCCAGTAATGAGTAACTTTTTGGACAAGCTTTTTTGACAGCGTACATGTATCACTCAAGATTGTTAACATATTATTTCTTTCATTCTTTCTTTATTTATCCACCTGGATTCCACGGAAACCTTCCAGTGAAAAATTCATTAAAAAAAGGAAGTTGCCTTTTTGGACTACAGATTTGTCCAATGCGACTTGTTTCTTTTGTGCAATGAAAACGGCCATAGGGTAATGGTGAGCCCCCCCCCCACCCCCAAAAAAATGTTCTGTTTCCGATTACATGCCATTTCAAAATAAGGTTGGTAGGTCGGGTATTTTGGTAATATTGATTTAAAATACAATACAATACAATACAATACGTTAATGCCTTATTTATTTATTTAACCCCCTAAACTAAAGTAAACGTACCGTACAATTCCTGTTCAGGCCGCCACTAAGTAAAAGAGTAAGTTTGGGGAAAAAACGCAAGGCAAAATCTAGATTATTCCATTTCAGCATGAGGCGAAGCGATACAAGCTGAGTAAAATGGAAAGCCAGATTCCATCGAGTGATATTCAGCGACAATGCCCGAATGAAATGCATTCCATATTGTTGATATAACTCACAAAAAGATCCTTGTCATTTGAATTTTGTTCGAAATAAACGAAAAATTTGTCAAAATAGATGAAAATCGTCGTTCACCCACGCTCTGAAAATTCTTTAAAAACCTTCTGCAGAACGTGGACGATTCCACATAGACAGCAGCCTTGTCTGCCATTACATGAACTTGCCTCTTTTGAACAACAGCGGGGACCAATTATTTTGAAAACGATGCTGCGAAGATAACTTGTGTCGCATGCTCCACACGAAGCACGTGAAACAACAGTGCGCGCCGGATTTGTAATACCTCCGAGTTTGGATGTGTAGTTCGCTCACACGCAGTGAGCAATGTTCATCAACTGCACGTCCAAATCTTTCAGGCGTTCAAGCGCTGACGTCATTGTAAAACTGAAAGACCTGAAGCAAGTAACCCCCTGCGCACCGAGCTTCCGGTGTGCTTTTAAATTGATTTTTTTTCTCATGGCTATTTTTAATAAGAAATAAATCATTGCGATGTTTCAGGTATGTTGTCTTTTCTTTATTTGTTCATGTTGTTGCTTGATGATGTCATAGAATTCAGTACAGGGTCCAAAAAAGACTGAATGTGATTGTAATAAATGTTATTTGGCAAGGAAAAATTTGCCACACGCAGAGTGAATGAGGACTCATCGTAGCATCTAGTAGTTTCACTGTCAGTCGCAGCACAGTACAAACTATAATGCTACGGATGGGGAGTTAGATTTGTTTATACGGCTTGGGTTGATGTTTTACCGACCACGGTGTCGACGTACGAACTACGACCGCTTTATTTTCATTTCATAGTGATGAAGTCGATCTCCATTTTATGTATTTATTTGTTATTTTATTTATTTATTTTTTTCATTTTAATTAATTCATTATTTTAAGCCGCCGAAAAAGGAAAAAGTTGAATAAAAAGTTTAGGGTCCCACTGTAAAATTAGAACATTTTTTTTTCTTCGCCTGAACAGCCTGCATCTTTTAACACGAAAGTTGACTATTTTATAAACTGTTAACACTATAAACTAGGGGTCAAAAGAGGGACATGGTGATGTATCCTTAAAGAAATGATATTTTCTATACCCTTTGTAATTTAAAATGGTGGGAATAGTTGTTTTTCTGTAAAACTTAAATTTCACAAATCAGATTTTTCTTCTTAATATACATGCATGGTCAAAAAATGTATGGAGGTCCCACTTTTATATTTCGTGTGATCAATAACAACACCCGAGGCCTTTTTTGGGCAACATTTGAAAAAAATTAAAATTGCGGCCCCCGAGGGGTCAAGGGTCAAAGTTTATTTTGTGCAACCTCCTACTGAATTTTAGATTTTTTTTTAATATTTGCAAAATAAGTTTATTTTTTATATCAAGAGTTTCGTTTTAAGCTAAAAATCATCTTTATCTGATATTCATAACTGGAGGTACAAGAATTTCATTTTATATTGAAAAAACACAAGGTCAAAAGTTCATTGACCTGTAATCACCAACCACATGACCCAGAACCCCGAAATTAGGGTTTCAGATTTTTCTCATAGGACCAAAATGATTCAGCAAATTTAAAGAAAATCCATGAGATTGACCCCGGATGGTGTGATGATTTGACATGGAATGACCCATACATGGCTTTTCGTGAAACCTTAAAACACTTTTCTGTTGGCAATAAATTACATACATCTTTCGGGATGTGTGGTTCTTCGTGAAAATGCAAAACGCAATTATTTTTGGTATTATATACATATCAACCCCATCCTTATTTCACAGGTAAAAAAGGTAAATATTTCTTTTTAAAAATAATATAGAAAACATTTCGCACAGAAAAGCTGTTTAAAAAGTAAATTGTAGCACCCCTGATGGAAAAAAATTAAAGTAAACTCAATTACTATCAAGTTGATCTTCGGATGCTACAATTTTAGAAACAGATACATTAACAGGCCTCGAACTTCGTGTTGAAAAGGGCACGGCAATAAGTGCCTTGCTTTTTCTCAAATTTGAAGGGCATTGCAGCAATTTTGTAAGTGTAACAAGGGCACCACAGCAGTTTTGTGAAATTTGGGGGGCACCACGGCAAAAACTTAATTTAACAAAATGCAAACTGCGCTAGTTTTTTGAGTCTCGATGATGAAAATAATTAATGAATTCTTACCCTTTACGAATTATCATCTCCATTCTGGGCCCGTAAATAAAAAGGGGTGTTATTTTATTCACTTTACGCATACTCTACGTTTATTTTGCCGACGCCAAATGTACTAAATCAGTGGTGAGCGCGACACGAACTTCATAATAGCTGGTCGTCGATCGTACACACACGTACACACATCAGGAGCCATTTTAAACAACAAACAACATACGACATGAGGGAAACTTTCTACAAACACCATAGAGTTAACAAACACGCACACAGTATACAGGGCGCCAGTCGTGTGCAACATGGGGCCACGCTTCTACTGTACGGGTACCAATGAAAGTTTATTTTAACAGTAACTATCGCACATGGACACCAGCGGTTTCGTATGGGGATTTTCCTACATATCCTTAGGACTGCAATGCGGCCCACACGAAACGTGGGTTGCATTGAACCAACCGCTAGAGCAAGGACGAGTTTCTACACACACACACACACAGCGCTGTAAGTCAATTTTGTCCGTTCTTTTGCGTGATGTAAAGCTGGGGTAGCTTTTTCAATTGTTCAACGACCATTTTTCTCGCCTGATTTTCTCTTTCAAAGCGGCTATTTTGGCATTTAATATGCATGTTACAATTTTTCAAAAGGGCACCGACGGCAGTTGGACAAAAAGGGCACGGCAATATATTGCCGTGAATTTTGGTTGATTTCGAGGGCATCGCGGCAATGGCACAGGGCACCGACGGCAATTGCCGTCGGTGCTGTCGGTAATTTCGAGGCCTGCATTAAAACCCTTACCAAGAACCACAACTCATAAACAGTTTTATGTACAGTTGTACATGGTGTCTTCGCAAATTTTACTAGATTGTATTTCAACTGTGCAAAGTTTCAAATCTTACCTAAATCCAAACAATTTGGTGTAGAGTCACATTGCTATGACAAGGCATTACTATGTTAACACAGTGAGATAAAGATAAAGTTATCATACATTTGGTGTGTGATCTGCTGGTGATCCCTGGCTACCAGGCAATTTCAGGTTGAATGGCTTCTGACTGGCACCTCCGAACAAAGAGATCGACTAATTAGTATGTTAAGCCATGAATGTCAATTTGTTTATGGCCTAAACTGCTACTATTTATTTTAATTGTTGGTACTCAATTTTGTGGGTTGTGTGATTGTAATAAAATGTAATTATTTGCAGGCCTGTGTGGAAGAGAGCACACTCCATTTTAGCATACACATGCTACACATAACTTGAATTCTCATGGCATATGTAAGCGATATTATGATTGGTGATCATCTTCTTCAATCTTAAAGTACGAGCCTTAGCGAAGACCAATCAGAAAAAAAGTTTCAGATAATTAGTTACAACAGAACCTTCCTCAACTCTTTCACTAGGGAATATAATGTACAGCTGTGATGGAATTGTTTAATATTTTGTTTATTTTGAGCAGCTGGCAGTAGCTCTCCGGCGTAAAAAGTAATTCACCAAGCCACTGCGTGCCGTAGTGTTAACCAATTGCTGCTGGGATTCTTTTTTTTGTCCCGTCCCCCTGGCAGGATTCTTTCGCAGAATTGCCAGAATTTTTTTCTTTGAGGGTACTGCTGGCACAAAGAACTTGACAATACTACGACTAAGAGAACAAACATTCTCTTTATTGGATCGTCTGTTTTGTTTCTCAACCGAGAAAATGTAAAATTCACAGAACGTGAATTGCAAAGCATCGGCCATTACCTACGTCATAGGAGTGGGCTAAAATGCTGTATCCAGCTGCCACTTTACTCCCTTAATTTAGGTTAAATTACATCCTTACCTGTCCAGAAAGGTTGACAGAATGTATACAAAGAGGAACAGGCACTTTGAACGATAAAAAGTGTCAAAATCATGAAAAAATAAGCCATTTTTATGCCTTCATTGGGCTTGACAACGCTACGGCCACGCGATGAAATGTCCACTTGATTTTTTAAGTTTTTTTTTTAAGGTAAATAAATAACGTTCTTTGCTATATACCGATTCCCGGCAAGGAACATTAAAAAAAAGAAATAAAACCAAACTCCCATTAAAAAAATCTGAAAAATCCCTCCGAAATTGTTAGTCGGACATGGAAACTTGTCCATTATTTTGAACAGGGTATCACAGATTTTGAACAGGGTATCACAGATTCGTTTTCAATCCACTCCATGGTCAACTTTCTACATATGCCTAATTACTGGGGTGCTAGTACAGCGACCGAAAACGACAAAAAAAACTTGGGGCTAAAAATAAAATGCCGTATCCGACTGCCTCTTTATTTCCCTTAATTTAGGTCACTTATCCTTACCTGTTGCCTGTACGGACAGGTTGACACATCCTTGAAACAGCCAGTCTTTCGAAGAATGCAGTTTTTCTGCTGGACCGGTTCTTGGGCGCAATGACTTTGGCTTGGACTGTGACTGTCTGGTGCATGCAGGCGGTGATGCCTCCACGCTGGTGGGTGGTGACAGCTTTGAGCAGAGAGGAAGGAAACCGCAGACCACTACAGCAGCCTGGCCCTCTACAACTCTTAATCACTGGATGGCCATGACGTCCATCTGAACGTTGTTTAAGCAGAAAGGTTTAGTAGAATTTTTTTAAAGGAACCAATGTTTCTCAACATTTTCTCCGGATTCAGTTCAAACTTAGGCCGCCATGCATGCAAGTTTCGTGAATAAATCACTGGTTCCTATATTTGTGCAATCAATTCCAAGCCTTCAATTGCCAAGTACCAGTCTCAGACGTAGCTGGGCTCTTTTCGACTACGGCGCTAGATCTTTACTAGAAACACAAGATAGGACACGTGTGCCGTTCTGCACGTAGCCGATGCAACGGCCTTATACCTATCAACCGCGTGATGGCGCCCCCTTCTCCCTGTGTCAATTTTCCAAGGATTATTACCGAACACCAAATTTTCGATCTGCCTTCACCTTTTTTAGTTGGTGGGATCGTTTGGCGTAAGTTTTTTCCATTTAGTAGGTTGCGGACCTACAAAGTCCATAGGGCAAGGACTCTCTTTCCTTACCATATGCATAGTACTAGCAACTGGGGCGCTGTACTCCTTTTTTGAGATTATAAAAATTATAAATAATAGAAAAAATACTGAAATAATGTCAAACCTACAACTTTGTTTGTATCACTGTGGCTACTACTTAATCATAGTCCTTCATGCCATAAATGACCACCAAGCAAGCATACCCCGAATTGTTTTCAAACGAGTGTTCGAGGGGATTTTTGTACACAAAGCTGTCTGAGAAACAAACAAAAATATCAACGACCATATCACCCTCACTAAATTTATAGATTTAAGCAAGTTTAATACTGCTGTAAAGCCCCACTCAAGGACTCTCGCCTCATACTATTTTTGTGGCTGTGGCTTAGTACGCGACGTGAGCTGCAAGAGAGCAGGGCTTACTAGCCCTTGGAAAAAAGACAGGAAAAAATACTCTTATCAACCATGCACAAGGAATTATAAAATGGTTTGAAAAACAAACAGCTCTATGTTTGATCATAACTCCGGAATTACGTATTCTACAGACGCACAACTTGTACCTGCATCTGCCTCAGATTTAGTCCCGCACCAAAACCTAATTGTTGGGGCCGTGCAAAAGGTCCCTCATCCAAAAATCGACTACCAAGCAAGCATACCCCAAATTGTTGTCAAACGAGTGTTCAATGGGATTTTTGTGCACAAAGCTGTCTGAGAAACAAAAACAAAATATCAACGACCATATCACCCTCGCTATATTGATGGATTTAAACAGGTTTAAATACTGTTGGAAAGCCTCAAGCTAGTTCGATCAAATCTAATTTGTTTTAACGTATCAATAATGTAAAACACAAGGGCCCCTACGACGAAGATTCTGGGGGAAAAGCTTACTATGTACAAACTTTACAAACCATAATTATAAGCCTTCGACAAAGCTTATAATGAGAATAATGCATGCACCAATTAATTCATCACTTGTGAAGAAATCGGTCAAAAGCAGTCGGGCGATCAAGGTAAAGTGGTCAATGGTCATTAGGCCTATTGTCTATTAATGAAAACAGAGCAGCAACAGACTGATTATCACCTGTGGTTCTTAATAGCTGTACACTGCACATCCGGTTCAACCCTCATCATAATTTCATATTTTATTTCATATTTAAGTAGGCTCAGTAAGTATTGCAGTCTTCTTCTTATGTTTGGTAGTAAATAATTGCAGTAACTGACAGATAGACTTGCCGGTCCAATAATAAGGCAAAATAATCCCCAGCGCTTGTTTACAAGCACGAACAGTCAAAAAGCAATCGACAAGGGCTATATAACAACAGGAAAAGTCTTGCTGACAGAAGTAAAATTGTTTTACTTCACCATGTATACGTTTTCAGTAATTAGAGCAGCCATCTTCACTTTCATGATAGGAAGTTGTCAATGTCGACAAGGGCACACTCAAATTTTCTACAGGTTGATCAACCGAGCTTTGATGAATCACACCTATCAATGGAAAACTGTATCTTTTCCTGTGATCTGTGGGCGAGACTGCTCTTATGATCCACAGTGTGCATCATTCAACTATCACGCAAGTAACCAAGTCTGTGAGTTGAATAATGCCACCAGTGTTGATAACCCCGCTGACTTTGTAGAGTTGCAAGGCACTTCCTACTATGATGAAAACTTGGAAACGAGTTCCGTGTCCTCATCTAATAACTCCATAAACGAATACGGCACTTCTGATAGCTACAGTAATTCTAGTGGCTACATCAGTTCTGATAGCTACAGCAGTTCGAACAACAGTAGTTCTGAAAGTGACAGCAGTTCTGACAGTTACAGCAGTTCTTATGACAACAGCAGTTCTGACAGCTACAGCAGTTCGAATAACAGTAGTTCTGACAGCTACAGCAGTTCTGACAGTTACAGCAGTTCTTATGACAACAGCAGTTCTGACAGCTACAGCAGTTCTTAGGACAACAGCAGTTCTGATAGCTACAGCAGTTTGAACAACAGTAGTTCTGAAAGTGACAGCAGTTCTGACAGTTACAGCAGTTCTTATGACAACAGCAGTTCTGACAGCTACAGCAGTTCGAATAACAGTAGTTCTGACAGCTACAGCAGTTCTGACAGTTACAGCAGTTCTTATGACAACAGCAGTTCTGACAGCTACAGCAGTTCTTAGGACAACAGCAGTTCTGATAGCTACAGCAGTTCGAACAACAGTAGTTCTGAAAGTGACAGCAGTTCTGACAGTTACAGCAGTTCTTATGACAACAGCAGTTCTGACAGCTACAGCAGTTCAAATAACAGTAGTTCTGACAGCTACAGCAGTTCTGACAGTTACAGCAGTTCTTATGACAACAGCAGTTCTGACAGCTACAGCAATTCTTAGGACAACAGCAGTTCTGATAGCTACAGCAGTTCGAACAACAGTAGTTCTGAAAGTGACAGCAGTTCTGACAGTTACAGCAGTTCTTATGACAACAGTAGTTCTGTTTAATAGCTACAATTCGGGTTGCAGCAGTTCTGTTAGCGGTTTGATACATGAAAGCTACAAACTTGTAACTCTGAAATAGATACCTGGAATTTTAGAGATTTAAAGATTCAACTGTGGCCCGAGGAAGGACGTTGGGATAAGATTAATGACATATATTTACAAATGATTATACACACACATTGAGAATTTTTTAGAGTTATACAGAGTGGGCTGCGTATTGACCCATTTCACCTGACGTCATCATCACAATAATCTTGGTGCGCCATTTTGGTGGTCAATGTCACTGAGTGAAGTGCGCATTTTAGGAGACGCGGCGTTTACACGTAAGCCTGTTGACCACCAAAATGGTGAGCGTGGGACAGTAGGCGCGTGTGACGTGCGTGCAAGGGGTCAATATCATGATATACACAAATCCAAGCATGCAGAGCTCGTTTATGATGCTTTACACATCGCAGCCATGGCCTCCGCACGCACGGATGCTTCACAGTGCGTGTGCCTCGACACGTGCGTGTGGCGGCCATAGTCGCGGTGGTGGAAACGCCCATTCATAAATACCCCAGACAGTTTAGACAATCCTATTGGCTAAGAAGTGGTCACATGACCATTTCTAAGTGACTTTAAACGGCTGATAAAGACACAGCTGGGGCTGTTTACAGTTTGATTGTGATTGGCCCCTGAACATGAATAACAAAACTTGAGATTTTGTTATTCTTTAACTTATTATTTTGCATAACTTGTTTTTCCTCAAAATTATAAATAAACATTTCTTAAAGATGGTTACTTTCACAAACATACAAAAAATATATAAGGTAAAATCATGATAACGTAAAGAGAAAATGTTAATAAGGAAATAAAATGGAGTTTTAATAAAAACACTTGAAAACATTTGTTTGGACGAGGCTGAAGAACTGTAAAAAGTGTTAAGAAAATATCGTCTGCTCACATTTGCTGGTTTGTTTGTGCATGATAAAAGTTTTAGGAAGTTTTTAGACACTTATTTATTGGATTTAAGTTAAAATATCTAACAACTTGCAATGTAATTTTGACCTTCAATTTGATATTGACGATATAACTGATGAGGAAGTTATTGTTGAAGAGGCAGAACAAACAGAAAATATGTCAGAGGAGAATGCAGACGAAGATCAGTCAACATAGGCCTAGGTTCCAGCAGTGCACAGATGATGACATTACAACTTTATAGAAGCAGGAAAATGAAAAATCAACTACATATGTGACAGTCTGCCATGATACATGAAGTTTTGTACACTGAAAGTTTGAAACAGCAACACTGCACTGCGTAACGTTAACACTACAGAGGGCCCACACTTTACACGGAACAAGCTTCCACCAACTGTAAAACAAATCCAAACTGTTGTAAATAATAATTGCACTCACCAATTAGATCAACGTTACCATTTCTTAAATTCTTTCTCCATTCTTCGGCAGTTGTCAGTTTTATTAAAGTTCCTGTTATTTTACTGTGAAAACAATGTATTTCTAAAGATTCTTTCCGAGTTTCACCACAGCCTTGCCGACGCGACGACCAACAGTCAGACACAGCTGTTATTTGGTCTGGTTTCGTGTCTTGAAACTCTAAATCGTGCAAATCACACATAGGGGAGGTGACAACCAGACGCACAAGCAAGGCAGGGCCCTGAACATGAATTGCAAACTGACAAATGAACGAAACCACCCAAAACCTTTTTTAAAACCAATTTTTTATATTTTTCAATACTTGTTAACAAAAGGGCATTTATGAATGGGAATAAAAGAGTGGTGACTCGTTCTTAAACTGCCGTTTAAAACCTTGCAGGGTTGTGGCCGTGCGATAAAGGCCCTCGCCTTCGGCTCGGGCCTTTATCGCACGGCCACTCATCCCTTATTAACAAGCTGCTCGGATAGACATTATTTCGAGATTCCAATCTCAGGTGATGAGTCTATGCCCTGACTCCTTACTGATTTGATGTCAAGGCTAAAAATGAACATGAACGAGAATGTCGTCTCACCCTTAAAATAGTTGGGATAAAACGCAAGAAAATCCATAAATTTATGTAGAAAATTACTTACAACTCGTAAGCCTTTCAAACACAAGATTCTAGTGAGGAATGACAGTTATCGGGAAATATTTCTTGACTAAATTTAAACAAACAGTTGCGTCTGTTCTGTCACTTTGGTACAGCAAAAATTATATTCCACGAAAAGGGTTGAACGGCCAGTCATGAGTTGGATGATGAGGGAAAAACTAAACCAAGTAAGAAAATCACAGAACAATTGCAAAAACGATAACATGAAAGGCTTATTCATGAGGCCCGAGACCCAGCAGTAGCGTAACCGGAAGGGGGGGGGGGCACGTGCCCCCAACTTATGTCCGTGCCCCCTTTTGAGATTAAAAATTACCAGAATAAAATGTTACATTTTATGAGATTTTATGCAGTAATTCCAATGGCTTTAAAGCTGTTTTTTTATTATTTACACGCAGAATGTATTTTGTTTTACCTCAGCACGTCAGAAGAGCACTGAAGGGGTTTGTTTGAAAAATGCAAAAGAAAACTACAGCTTTAATGGGCCAAAAGTGCCTCACTAGGAAACCTGGTGCCCCCCTTGCAGTTGTTCCCCCTAAAATGTTACCCTAGCCACGGTGCTGAGACCCACACAGTGGACGCTGTATTCAAATACGATCGATGACGACAAAATCTCAAAAAATGAGAACAGTGTCCCAGTTATGGGGTAAATACAAGGACAGAGAGTTATAACCTTGATCTATGTGGGCCCTACCTCTAAACTGGTTCCCAGTACCTACATTGTTCTCTTTTGACTGTCATCTATATACAGTCAGAACGAAAACGATGAAGGGACCGGGAACCAGTCGACACGACGAGCATGCACGTAGTTAGTCGATGTGCGCACGCAACGTTGGATTTTTGACAAGGCGAGCACAAGCACATGCGACAGAATGTGGGCAAGGTAAATTTCCATTTTGTCTTTATTTACCACAATTGTACCGTCTTGAAATGAATAATAACATATATTTAGATGTTTCTTGTTTAAAAATGAAAACTGATACCCTTGCATACTATAGCTTCTCAGAGTACCAACACATAAGCCTAATGGGTTTTTAGTGTTTCGCAAAAATATTTCGAATATGGCGGCTTTGCCCGCCACCTAGAATACAGAGGGGGTGGGGAGTCCGGCACTTTCCATGCTTTTTTTAGGAACTCCACAAGTTTACTACCATTACTGCTGGGGCAAAATTTAGGTCAGTATCTGGAAGAACTGAGAAGTTGTGGTCATTCAGCCTAAACCCTATAAAATAGGCATTTTCAGTCTGTCTGTGGTTCACTGTCGGTGTCGGTTAGACCCAGTAACTGGGGCGCTGTACTCCTTTTTTGAGGTTTTTGACATTATCTGTCGTACTAGCGCCCCAGTCCGTGGTATATTTGGAAAGTGCTCCGAAGCGGTTTTTTTCTGAATCAGTTACAAAATTGTTAAAATTGCGACAAAGACTCGACAGAATTGCTTGAAAATCGCCTACTGGCTTCTCCAAGTATTTACGGTGAAATAAAATGCAGTTACTTGTACTCACGATCATTTTTGGTCCTCCAAATCGATGATTTTTAGCCCACTATCACACAGATATCAAATTTGCCGTTAGAATCGCCATTTTGAACGTGATACTCAACGACCGTTTCCTTATGTGTATAAACGCTGCAAGGAAGGATTGCGTGTTCGCTGAGGCCCTAACTTTCATATTGTTTTCCGCGCAGTCAACGCAGGATACCAGGCTGTGTAGTGCAATGTTCGCTGATGCCCTGACATGCATATTATTGATTTGCGCAGTCAACGCAGGATACCAGGCTACACAGCTGGTATCCTGCATTGACTGCGCAAATCAATATGAATGTCATGGCATCAGTGAACATTGGCGCTACACACAGCCTGGTATCCTGCGTTGACTGCGCGGAAAACAATATGAAAGTCAGGGCCTCAGCGAACACGCAATCCTCGCAGCGTTTATACACATAAGGAAACAGTCGTTGAGTATCACATTCAAAATGGCGATTCTAATGGCAAATTTGATATATTATGCATGATAGTGGGCTTAAAATCATCGATTTGGAGGACCAAAAATGATCGTGAGTACAATTAACTGCATTTCATTTCACCGTAAATACTTGGAGAAGCCAGTAGGCGATTTTCAAGCAATTCTGTCGAGTCTTTGTCGCAATTTTGACAATTTTGTAACTGATTCAGAAAAAAAACCGCTTCGGAGCACTTTCCAAATATACCACGGACTGGGGCGCTAGTACGACAGATAATGTCAAAAATCTCAAAAAAGGAGTACAGCGCCCCAGTTACTGGTCTAGGTGTCGGTGACACCACTGACTGTTAATTTTTCACTGATGCAGGGACTATAGCCCTCGCACCTTTAGCCCCATACATTGTGCCAAAAGGAGCGGAGGTAGTCCAGCGTTTTGGCACAATGTATGGGGCTAACGCACCTTAGGCCATGGGCCAAAGTCTGTACGAGGCAAAGAAAATGAGTGGCAACCTATAAATTGGTGAATATACTAATGACTAGCGTGATGGTGCTGAATCCGAATATGGTTGTTCACATGCGCCCAGATTGCACATTAACGCTATGGCGGCCATTTTTGCAAATTTTTGGTCAAAAACAGTATTTATAGTACAATTTCCACATTTTTCAATCCAATTTTTTCAAACATTGTAAATATAGTGTTTTGGTCATTATACATCAATTAAGTCACTCATTTGTAGTCGTGGTTACCGCTAGGGGCCATTTGACCCTTTTTGGGGCAAAATTTGATGTTTTATTCTCTAATTGTTACTTGAGAAATTTTTCATAATTTTTGACTGACAACCTGCAATTCATCAGTTTACTGATTTGATGATGCTGAATACAATTCAACAACATTTACTTCATGCTGATACATAAATAGCATACATGTAGACACAATTCAAGTATTCAATACATACATGTATACAATTCCAAAAATTGAAACAATAGTTAATTTAACCAACATGTAGGAAAACAGGTGAAGCGTAAGGCTTTTATGCCCTTCCCTATGACAGACAAGGACTCGGACAAGACAAGCAGACAGTGAGACCAGACTAACTAATTTAAATGAGTATACGATGTAGTGCAGAAATAATACGTTTCTTGATACATGAGGAACTAAAATTTTACATTTATTAATACATGTTAATACATGCTCAAAAGGTAATATTTCAGGTTTTTAGAAAATGATTTAAGTGTGAGGGACTGTTTAATATCGAGGTTAAGATTATTCCAGAAAGAAACACATCTTGATATAAGGCTGTTTTTGGATAAATAGGACGTTTGTTGTTCTGAATTGCTCAGATTGCACATAAATGGTTTTGTAGGGGCCATGTTTGCCCATTTTTTGTCAAAAATAGTATTTTGTTTTATAACTTCTATATTGATCATTTCATTATTTTCAAATTTTGCACATAATTATAGACTCGGCCGATAAGGAATAAACCTAAAGCAAATATTGACTGTTTGTCGCAGTTTAAAAAAACGTCTGTTGTTTATTCTAACACATTCAATCCCAAAAACTTATTCAACGTTGTACAGCAAAGAATTTAATCATCTCTACCCAGCCGAAAATTCATTTTAATTTCCGTATCACCAAAAACACAATAATGACAACCAAAATGCCTCCGGGCACGCTTACCCACAGAAGCTATCACAAAACCCGGGCACACATACCCACAGGAATTGAGGTATCACAATAATAAAAAAACATGTTCATCCGGGCACCCATACCCACAGATGCTACCACAAAACCCGGACACACTTACAAACCCATCTAGGCACCCATACCCACAAATGTAATATCACTATCAGTCCCCATCAGATTTAAAAGATAACATTCGTTCTGTGACCTTTTTCCAGGGCTTTCCAGCCAACCTTTACATAGTTCAGAATAATAAATTTTAAAAAACAGAGTCATTAACAACCTATCCCTGAATATGCACAGAGTGACTCCACCGTATGTACGTACGATTGAAGAAGCTGCAACAAAAGTGACCAAATTTCCAGAAACAACTTTGCGCCCAACAGGGCAAAATTGAATTGCAATTAGCCAAACCCCAAAACTTGTGTGACCAATCATGAACAAACCCCCAGAAAACTTGGCAGAAAACCAATTGGACAGCAGCCAAAATTTGTCAGGGGACCAAATTAGCATAAAGCTACCTTGGCAAACCAGGCGCAATACAATGCACAGCCATGTATAATGCATTTGACCATGTATGCGGTAAAATAGCATTTTTTGATACCTTTGCCAAGTTGTCTTTTTTGAGCTGTTTATCTGGATTTTTGAGTGGGAGTACCTGCAATTTGGTAATTTTACTAATTTGATGGTCCTGAATTTGAATCTGGTTGTTCTCACTCACCCAGATTGCCTGGTGGTTTGTGTATGCATCGTGTTTTGCATAAACACAGCTTAGACGTGTTGCCTAGCAGATATCTTTCGAATTATGTCTGACGTCAACCTTAAACTAAATTTATGCAAAATACAATGCGTGCGCAAACATTCGGGCAGATTTCAATAGAAATGATGCTCACAAGTGACGTCACGGGTCAGAGATCTTTATGCAAAACACAATGCGTGTGCGAACCACCAGGCAGATTTCAATAGAGGGCAGTATAGGTTTAAACAAAAGGGCACATGGTTTATATGTTTAGCTTAGATGAATAACGTGTGTTGTTGACACATGCACACAAGGAAATGTGAGTGCAAGCTATATACACGGGTTCAGTATTAAATCTGCATATGCACATTGTTGCCTGGCGGTTTACACATGCACCTTGTTTGTGTAAATTTGGCTTAGAAGTGATGTCACGGGTCAGATATCTTTTGAATTATGTCTGACATCACCCTTTAACAAAAATTATGCAAAAGACAATGCGTGAGCAAACTGCAGGAAATTTTAATAGAAATTATGCTTAGAAGTGACGTCACAGGTCAGATATATTTTGAATTATGTCTGACATAACCCTTTAACCAAAATTATGCATAAAAAACAATGCGTCCGCAAACCATTGGGCAGATTTCAATAGAGGGCAGTACAGGTGTAAACAAAGGGCACATGGTTTAGATGGCTAATGTTGTGCACAAGGAATTTTAAGTGCAAACTATACGGGTTCGGCCTAAAATCTGCATATGCATGTGTTTTTGCCTGGCGATTTATGCATGCACTGTGTTTTGCATAAATTTGGCTTAGAAGTGATGTCACAGGTCAGATATCTTTTGTATGTCTGACGTCCATCACCCTTTAACCAAATTTTTGCAAAACACAATGCGTGCGCAAACCACTAGGCAGATTTCGACAGAGGGCAGTATAGGTGTAAACAAAAGGCATGCGGTTTATATGGTTGAATAAAAACCGTTAAAATGTGGCTCCGTATAAACCGATAAGGTTCGGAATTGTTCAAAACATTGTATGTTTTAGACTTTTTTGGAAAGTTTCAAATGCGTAGTCATTTGTATTGTAACATCACAATTTCCTTAGCAATTAGGATTGATTCATACATTGATCAATACAGCTTTGTTAAATCTGCATAACATGGTATTTCAGATATACACCTACCTCAAAAGTACAGACGGGCCAACACTCTACATGTATGCATTTCAGTTAGATAAGCATGAATCGTTTTTGTCTGGGATTGCAATGCATGGATCGTGCAGTTAATTTTAGTGGGTTGTATATATAGCACATCTGACGGCTGACAGACAGACAGTAAGACAAAAGTCCATGACTCTTGACTCTTATGGTATTGTACATGGTGGTTGTCTTGGATTGTGTGTACCTGGTTTTTAGAACTGAGTGAAAGATATTAAAACTTGCACGTTCACATAGGAATCATGTGAAACACTCGTATTTGGCCCTTAAAGATGGAATTTTATGTGACTTTCTGAGTCACGTACATAGTTTTGTGTGTCAATGAACTATACAGAATAACTCAACTTGGCGCTACGATCTAAGAACCAATGGGAAAATTCGCTCACAGCTCTTGCTTTGAGCAGCTATGATATAACTCTCCCCGTTGTGGATAGTTCGCCCCTATTTAATTAATATAAATAATTGTTTTAAAAATATAATTGACACTAAAATTGTAACGTTCTTTAGTTGAGGATTCAAGTCAGAGTGGGGCTTTTATATAACGTATAATTTGAATCTTAGTTCTTTTGCTAAGTATGACATTAGCCGGATACAAAATGTGTGCAAAAAATTAATGGGATTTGATGGAAAGAAAGAATAATAATAAAAAACAATTAAAATCTGCACAGAAATATAAGCTGTCCTGATTGCAATATCGGAACAGCTAATGAATGCATGATGGTCTTCCTGATGTAAGGTCAGGAAAAAAGAAGGCCCTTGTCTGGGTCCCTTGATATTATTAATTTTAACTGCGCTGCGTTAACATTTCCAATCGACTCAAAATACACACAAGGCGTCAGGGCAAGAGAAGATCCTGACCTTTACTTCACAAGTTTGTTTATGTTTATGCAAATTAATGCACCCAGGGGCAGTGTTGGTACTTGAAAATCTTCAATATTAATTTGAAACTGTTTACAAGAAACATTTTTTGAATAAGTGGATGTATTTACACTTCAAAAATACATTTCTGAATTTGTAATGAATAACAAGTCCATTTCACAAGTCCTTTAAAATAAAGAAAGTGGTGTGTAAATAGTCCGCTAAAATTTGACGTTTTTTTTTAAACTAACCATGCTTAACAATTGAAATTAGTCATAAAACCTATACTGTTGTTTTCAGTGCTGATACAAAGAGAACATTTCAACGGTATAATGGTTTACTATTTTTGAAAAGAAGTCACCACCTCTGTAAAAATAGAGTGTACCCCAAACGAGATTGCAAAAAGGACTGAGCAGGAGACCTTTCTTTTGCAACCTCACAGCCTGGAGTTTTTGCCATTCAAGATGGAGAGACTACGCGGAGCCATCAATGCAAAACATAAACAGATAATCACAGTTTCCAAAAATGTTACACGAATATTCAAAAATTGTTTAAATTTGTCTGAAACAAACCAACCAATAATGAAATGTATTTTCTTTAAAGTTCCAAAAATGTTAAATTTAGTCACAACGTCTGTCAACAAGACTTAATGTTTTGCTACATTTGGCCGTCCATGCCACCCCACATTATATTGACTGCAACATTTCATACGCAAGCATCGTGCCCACCTAGCAGGTGCTGCGCGAAGCGCAGCATCCCGCGTGTCAATAATACTGGCCAACTGTGGCCATGTGTCCTTTTCAACTGTTTCACTGCTCCCTTAGAAGCTGACTTTATAGCACCCCAGCATTGTGTTGGTAAACCTGACAAGAGTCCAGCTTTGTTGATTCAGACGAGCTGCCATAGGTGCTTCAAAACTGCTGCTTTCTGAATTTTCAGTAGCACTGGACTCCCTTTAGCCAGCAATGGTGGATTTGTAGCCTGCTCAGTACACAGTTTAACCCATCATTTTTGATGGCCTATGAAACTGAATCTGGGGATACTTTCTTGCAGTTCCTGCCTCAAGAATGTAGTGTTCACAAATGCTGATAGTGATTTTCCCTCTTGTACTAAGCAGAAATGACTGCAGTAAACTGCACTTGTGATGCCTGAGACGCTAGATGACTAGACTTCCTAGATGGTTCGACACTCAATTTCAATGTTCCTTGAAGTACTTGGAAAGTTTGAAGTCTTTTAGCCAATTTTTTTACTGCTCTTGCCACTTGTGTCATATCACCAAGCCTGCAAAAACATGACAATGTAAACAATGTGTGCATTAGAATGCACATACAACATGTATTATGGAATTGCTTTACAGCATGAAACTGTAAAAAAAAAATGTAAAAGTTTTATCTGAATGCAAATTTACTAAGTGAGACTGCCAACATTTTGCTAAATATAGATGGTATGTAGAGCAACAGCATGTCAAAACAGAGTTTGCAAATTCATTCTCAATGGTATTTTTTTTTTTTTCACCCATTTTTCCCCTGATAAAGTACCTAGTCAGTTTGCCTTGTGGTTTATTAATCAGGACATCATGCCCAAATTCATGCAAAAATACCACAAAGCAATCAATGTGCTCCTCCACCGCACACACACAAATAATAATAATAACTATTATTATAGTTTAAAAAAAATACCAATAGAAATATCCTGCAAAAGCTTGGGGCAATCTACCCAACAAAATTCATTTTGTGAATAAATGGTGTAGAGTTTTCTAAGAATGTCCTGCATGCATTGTTAATGGATTGCACAATCACTTCCGTATGAGCTGCCATCTTAAATGCTCATGCCCAGTATAAATTGACAATCTGTGCATAAAACAATTGGCAGTGATGGTTTGAGGTTGAAGATTAGCGCCCTCTTACAGCGTAGTTACATAAGGGAAAACTCCGTAGAGAAGGCTAATTTTCCTTGCTTTTTATAAGATTTTAGCCTATTAATAAGATTTTAGATTTTATCTTTTTTTCATAAACGTATCTGACACAATTGTACCATCATGATAACCAGCAACATCTCCTGTATGAATATTATTTGTGTTTTATCTTTGCCATTTTAGAGCAGATGTCTTACCCCTAGACCACTGAGCTTACCCAGTAACTAGGCATTTTGAATCTGATATTTTAGCAGCTGGTACCACATCAATTTTAATGTAAATTTCCATTGGGGATAAAGAATAATATGTGCTTCACCCATACACAGATGTTTGTTTAAAAGCCAGTGAAATCATGTATCCAAAGGAAGGGCCTAGCACATGCAACTCAAACTTTGTGTGAGCTGTGGCTTTACTTGCTAATAGACTGATTACTCGACCAATGTTTACATGTCATCACGTGACCTATTGTGGGTACTACGTCATTTGAGCTGATGGCAAACTACGTGCAATTACATGCAGTGACCGACAGTCACACCAAAAGTCGGCTTTTGGTAATAATACAGTTACTAAGCCACTTTATTAATCACATTACTGTTTTGTAAACTACCAGTATTCTACTACAAAAGAGGTTTATTTTGAGTTATGCACTACCTGCGTTGGATGACTATGTAGCCACCCTCCTGTTATTTTGTTTGTAATGTAGTCATTGTAAAAAAGGGTAAAGAACGTTGGATAAGTGAGCATTTATACCTAGCCTTGCGAAATTTTAAATAGGCAAAGGCATCACACAGATTTGGAAAGCAACTTCTTTGGATGATTCAGCTTCAAAACTTTGAAATGTTTGTGTAGAAAAGTGTGTGATCGCGGTCGTCTGGCCTAAACGTTCTGTCGTGCACTACATTGTGCACATTTGTATGTTACTTGCACAATTTCCAAGACTTGTTGGAACTGTCCTTATTGGCTTTATTCAGCCACTCGAAGGTCTCTGGTACAAACTCTGGAATATTTTTCACAGATTTCAAGAAAAACAAAACTAATGCAACAATCATCATGTACCGTACTGCACTTTCCTATGGAGGACGTTGTATTTGTTTACATTTAATACCAACAATAGGTCACGTGACACGGGTCGCGCAATCGGCCTATTGCGTATTACCCTGCCATTGGAACTTGTAGGAAAAAGTAACAAATTTTGTGGGAAAATTCAGATGCTTTTTGAGCAATTACATGAATAAAAAAAATTCCCTTTCGTTTTATTTGTCTCTGTCAATAAAACTACAATAAAATGGCACAAGCCCCCTGAGAGACCAACTCTTGGGTGTGCCTATAAGCCTATCGTGCCCCTGTTGGTTGTACCACTACTTTTTGTTTTTGATTTGATGTTTACATAACATTGCCCCAAAAGCTTTAACAGAGAAACTTTGGTGGTAAAAAAACATAAACTTTTGCATGTTATATATTATTCAAGTAATACAAATCTGTTTTTTGTTGTTTTTCCCCTCCCCCCCCCCCCCCCCCGGAACAATGAACAAATTTGAATACCTTTCAACAGACCACTTATGTCTACATAATAAAATGTTGGCCCTACAAGTATTTACTGTTTGTTTATTTCTCATGTAGCGTCAACCTACTTCAACATTCAAGGGAATGATGCAAACACATACAGACAAGGAACATCTCATCACAGCTACATCCTGAAGTTGCTCAGGTGAGTAAATGTCTAGAACCCTTGGGTGTGTATATATATTGCTTTTCATTTTGCTGTCAAGCGCTTTGAGGAATTTGTGATTCATATTGCGCTTTATAAAAGTTGTTGTTATTATTACTATATTCAAGAGCTGCGTACTATTATTATGATAAATTCTATGCTGTCCTGTTGGTACTAATTTCTTGGAATGCCCAGAATAATTTTCTTTGAGAATATAACACATAGAAATCTTGACTAAACAAAGCCAAGAGAAGCAAAGCAAAGGTTGTCATTGAAGCACCGGGATTTATTGTTTCTTTTTCAAGAAAATATCAGATTAATTCACCAAGAAGCACAAAACTGGGTTGTGAGCCATGGCTGATAATTGGTCCCATGGCCAGTGGTGCAGGAGATTTTCCGAAATGTCCAGGCGACCTTCGCCCCAGTATTCCGATTTCACGCAAAGACAAGTTTCACATCACCAGAAAACATTGGCATGTATGTCATTCAGCCTTAACTGGTTAATGAACAATGGACACTTCTTGTGCGGAGTAAAGAAATACATTTGACCTAAATTAACTGACCCCAAGAAGGGAATGCTTTTAATTTAGCGCAAGGCAGATGTGGACAAACCTCGCATTGGGTCATCCCTCCAAACAAATACCTTCCCCAGACAACAATGGACTCTTCCACAGGCGGGCATAAATGCTAGCGGGCAGCATTCATACAATATGGCGGCGCCCATGCTGATGATGCCGCTGCATCTCTGGCCACTTTCCCCTCAACAGTGGCTGACTAGTGTTGCCCAGCAACGCCAAAGTAACCAAAGTTATTCCTGTTAGTAGAAAGGACTTTGGGTCCACAAGCGACACGATATCAGATGGAGGGATCAATATAAGCCGTGGAATCAATGGGTCCGACATGCTAAATCCAGGTGAATTTGTAACCCATTGAATAATCATCCTTACTGGCAGCCAGCCACATCAACCCATTATGACCACAGAGCACAGCCTGAGATGAAAACTGATTGGTTTTTCTGGAGGGAGGAAAGCCGGATGTCCTGGAGAAAAACCCTTGTGGCACATTGGTGAGAGCTGACCACTTTACGCACACACCACCCATGCCAGCCAAATCAGTGGGCACTCCAGTGACAGAGAAAGTCTATACTGTTCAAACAACTTGGCACATGAACATTTCTAAGAGGAAATGTAATCCAACCAGGTTCCAATAGCACAGAAAAAGTATTTCAAGGCCCCGTAACTGCCTAGCCAGGTGAAATCCTCCTTCAAAGAAGCTCATTTTTTGCTGAAAGCACTCCCACAATCATCCGCTAAAGGTTGCCTTACCTCTCATACATCTTTTTGATGCTTTGATGGATACGTCAAGCCCAGATTCAGTCAATGCTAGTTTAGTTTTACAGCACGTTACATCAGTGCTTTTCCAGCTGAATCAAGCCCAGATTAAGACGATGCTAGTTTAGTTTTGCAGCATGTACATCAGTGCTTTTCCTGCTAGGAACAGCTAGCCAAAGCCTGGCACTGTCGAGACAACAGGCTTTTGATGATCTTCTAACAGACAATTTGACACCCACAAGCGAAATTCCCGTTTAATGGGTGCATTGTTCAGAGGTATATTCAACCAAAGACAAAGAAGAGGCAGAGAAAGCAAGCAAGCTGGCTGCAAAAGTGACTAAGACCGGGGGATACATTGCTACTTCTTTTAAAGGGAAAACATTCTCCTCTACTACTCGGCAAAGACCCAAAGGAGTTTGGTGGCAGCCCCTCCTTCCTATACCAAGGAAGACAAGACTCAACCTACAAGTCCAAGAATGGGGCTAAATTTTTGCAGTACCAAATCGAGAGAGTTTTCGAGCAGATTGGGGATCAGATAATTCCAAGGCAAAAAACAGGGGGGTTTTCGGACACAAAAGTTGCACACAAGTCGTCTTTAAGATTTTGTTCCCATTTAGAGATCCCCCACACATGACAATTGGTGATTGGACACAAAATAGGAAAAGAACTGTCCAACCTAGCAGTCACGATCTTGACATGGTGTCCACACAGAGGGATAAATTGACAGTAGACTTTATTCCAGGAGTGGAGAACATCTTGGCAGATGAAATGTCTGAAAATTTCAACCATCACACACAATCATGGCAGTGGCTCCCAGAGGTTTTCAAAAACATTGTACAGGCTCTGGAATTTTAGCCAACAGTCAACCTGTTTGCATCACACACAAACAACTCCCCGGCTTTGTATCGTGGCGTCCAACCCACAAGCATGGCGGGTAGATGCATTTCTCAGTTGAAACAACCTGACAAGCTACATGTTCCCTCTGTTCCCCAGCTGTCAAGATGCCTTCAGAAAGTTCAAGTAGAGAAGTCCACAGTGCTACTTATAGAGCCAGTGGGGGGGGGGGGGACACTACCTTGTATTCACTGACACTAGAGTTAACAATGAAAGCATCATTACTGCTACCAAAGCATTCAGATCTTCTCAAACTTTGCCAAAGCGATCAACTTCATCCAATGCAAGATGAGATACAATGCTGGCAACAAGAGGCGTTTCCAAAAAGGTGTCTTAATGTTAATCTAAGGTTAACTATTAGATCAGGGACTGGTAAACTTCAGATTGTTACACATGAAATGGAAAGACAACGAATAAGCCTGTAACATGTAGGTTATAGATGAATCAAGTTTGTCTGGAAAAGGCCACTTCACAACAGACAGTTATCACACAGTATAAGGAGAAGTTAACTCAGGAAGGAACAGCATGGCCTTCATCTTGGATTAGAAGATGGCAGTCAATGTCATTAGTTACAACCCAGTGAATGATAGAACTATCTCAATACGTCTACAAGCCAAACCTGTAAGCTTAACCATAGTACAGGTTTATGGCCCTACATCTTATGCAGAAAAATAAGTCATTGAGCAATTTCTATGGGGAACTTCAAAAAACACTTGATGACATTTGGTGCCTTAAAACCAGTTTGCTCCGGGCGGGTGGAGCTTGTAACCATGGGAGGTAATCAACCTAGGAGTTGGGCTGTTGGGGCTTATATGCCTTGGATGGCAGCCTTCTTAGGAGAAGGAAAACTCTTATTTCAAATTCCCAATTGGGTCATGGTAGCAGGTACATGTAGTTGTGACTTCAACTATCTCAAGGAGTGGTTGCCCCTGCCATGCGAGCCCCAGGTCCAACTGACCCGGCTGGTAGTACCTGGTGAGGGTCACAAACCCAGGGTTATGAGTAGCAAACACTGAGTCCCATATGGAAAGATACCCAGGCTAACTCAGGAAGCCTGAGTAGGGTAGTGGGGCCCTTCATGGAGGAAATGCCATCTAAAGATGTTGGATTTAAATCCATTGGATTTATCAGTGACTTCCACACTGGCAATACATCCAGCATATGGCAAAAAACCCTCATAAAATATGAATGAATGACAAGGAAACTGAAGGCCGTAAAGCCCAAGGCAAAATTAATGGGCACCATGAAGATCGTGAAGTGAACTGCCATGACTCTATGAGGTAAAACTCCAGGATGAAGTTCTGAAGTCAAAGCCGTAAGGAAGCTTCAGGACAGAAGGGAGTACAAAGGCTGAACACAGTGAACTGTACATGTACACTAAGAGGAAACACAAGTCATGGAAGACCTACAAGACTTGAAGTGGAGAAGCATAGGTCCAGCAGAGACAAGGAGGAAAGGAAAAGGTCTGGAAGAAATAACAGGTGGTACATGGCTGTGCAACCAAGGAAAAACAGAAGAAAGTAGCAAGGCCAGAGGAATTGGCTTTCTCAAACACGATAAAGGATTATTTTAGTAAGATAAAGAGCCACTCAGACAGAGTGCTCTCATTTTAAAGTACAGTTGTCAGGGAAAGAGGATTTGTGCATAATTCAAGTATATGCGCCAATGAGTGATCACACAGATGAAGAAGTCGACATAAGTTACAAAGACATTAAAAGAAGCAGTTGAAGAGCACAAATCCAAATATACCATAGTCACAGGAGATTTCAATGCTGAAGTAGAAGTAAAACCAAGAAGCAATCATTGGTAAATATGGAGTTGGTGAGAGAAACACAAGAGGAGAAACACTTACTGCTTTTGCATCTCAGCATGGGTTAGTATTACAAACACCTGTTTCCAGGGGGAAAAAATGCTACTGGATGAGGGAGAGCCCGAATGGTGCAGTAAAAAAGTGGACTAACATTTTGAGTAGCCAAAAAGGAATGGTACAAAATAGTGAAGTTATTACAAAAGTAGCCATCACCAGCAATCACAGGATGAAAGAGCCACATTGACGATCAATAGAAAATTGTCCAGGTTGAAATTTATAAACAACACGAAAAAGCAAAAAGTGAGTATCTTAAAACTTCAAGGACATAGAGAGGAGGTCCAGATCAAACTCGAACAGATTTGAAGATTTAGAAGTCAAATACTTAGATCTTGAAACAAGGTGTAACAAGATAACCCCAATTAAAAGAGATGACGCGATAAAAGCTACATCGTCATTGAGGACAGGCAAACAGAAAACCAGTGAGGGTAAAGAAATGGAGGCCATTATTTCACAAGGCAAAAGAAGCTCAAGACAAATACCACACAAAACAGCTCTGTAGAAAATTGAGTATGCTGAGGCAGTCAAGAAAAGCAGGGAAAAATAGAAAACAAAGATTCAGATGAAGAAAAGAGGAACAAATCAAGAGCGTTCTGGAGAAAGGTAGAAGGCCAAAGGGAACCATCAAAAGAAGTTACACGAATAAAACTACTGAGAAAAGAGGATAGAAATCTGACTTGAAGATCAGGGACGAAGTACTTGCGGTGTGCCCCAACTTCTACCAATAGGGTTTTTGTTCCCAAAACAAAACAGTCTGTAAGAAACAGCCACATGTAACAAAAGCAGAAGTTAAATATGCTCTGAAATGAAGGAAAAGAAACAAGGCCCAAGGTGAGGGTGAAATAACAAGCGACATACTCAGGGAAGGTGGTAACGAGGTGATATCACAGTTAACAACCTTTACAAAAAAAATCTTCATGAAGCAAAAGATGCCAAGACATTGGAAAGAAACGAAAGTCATTCTTCTTCATAAAAAAAGGTGACAAAGCTGACATCTAGAATCTATAGACCCATCAGTCTTTTATCACATCTCTACAAAATTTTAACCAAATTGATCCAAAACAGAATCAAGACAGTTCTAGATAAACATCAACCAAGAGAACAGGCTAGGCTCAGAAAAGGGTTCTCAAAAAACAGACTATTTTATATGCACTCAACCATCGAAAAGGCTAATGAATTCCAACTGGACCTGTGCATAGGGTTTATCGACTATCAGAAGACACTTAACTCAGTGGAACACAAGGATCTATTTCAAGCTCAGAGAAAAATGGAAACCAGCGAAGGACATCTTAAGATAGCAGAAAATATCTACACTGATGCAGCAGCAAAAATAACGCATTGACGGTGACGTCTTGTGGAAATAAATATCTAAATAAAAGGGGAGTTAGGCAAGGCTATCCTTAATCACCCACAATATTCACTGCGGCAATAAAGGAGAATTTCAAGAAATGCACCTGGAGGGGAGAGGTGCAACATCGATGGAGAAATGCTGATAAATCTGTGCTTTGCAGAAGATGTTGCAAAGAATATACCAATTAGAGCCATAATGAAGATCAACAGAAAATTGTCCAGGTTGACATTTGTTAACAAGAAGAAATTGCCAAATGTCTTCCAAAAGAAATTCACTAAGTTTTAAGATTTCTTTAACCCATATCTATCTACCCGACTGGACACATTACATAAACAGTGTTCCTGCCTAACAACAAAACAAGCACAAATTGTACTTGAACAATTTTAATGGCTGGACTATAACTTCAATGCAGTAAAAAGATGTTTATATTATTAGTAATTTTACAGGAAAATGTGATAAGAAACCATGGCTGACACTACAGTGCAAAATGAGCCTAAAACCATTTATAGCCTGGAAGATCCTGACGTACCAGATAGATGAGATGCTGGACACAATATAAACGCTCATTATCAACATTTATGGTAAGTCTTAACTAAAAACTTGGAAGGTTTGAATTAATGCATTCTTTCAGTAACCAAAAATGTACCATTCCTTTCAAGCAAAATTACAGGATTGTTCTTTGCTGGGGAGAAATCATTCCCTCATGCAGAGGATTGATGTGGAGCCCTTGGACAGATGCGAGTGTGGCGCCCATGAACAGATGCGAGTGTGGCACCTACATGTAGCAACAAACAGTTCAGCACCTCTTCAACTTCTGCCCTATATTCAGCTCTCCCCTTAAACATCAGTACCTTGTGTACCTTGATGTCAACATCATTGTGTAATGGAGAATACCAACGTACCAATCTTACTCTGTTCCACAGATAATTTCCATATGAACAATGGCAATGACAGGATTGTTAATCATCAAGGGTCAAAGTTGATTAATTTCATTCTAGAAAATCACTAATTTAACCCTCCAGAGAAATATGTCCATCATGCTATCAAAGTTGAGAAAATAGCATTTGAAGACCTCCCAAATCGCTGTTGTTTATTGTGCTTGTAGGAGTAAAAACAAAAGAAAGTAATACATGTACAAGCAAAATTTGTGACAAAATATAAGCTGTTATTTGTGGTATACTTGAAAATGCAACCCGCAAACTTAATGACATTTTCACAGGTTGTTTGTATGTTTTGTTTAACAAAAGCCAGAGGATCAGAATGAATGTACTCTTTCAGTAACCAATGTCCATTTGAACAGTTTGAGTTTTTCTTTTTCAAATGGCTGCCCAGGATATCCACTACCTATTGTTTTGGCTGGGTAAGTAGACGAACCATCCATACAGTTGAGACGTTCTCCTACTAGGATGGAAATGGTCACCGGGGGCATTGACTTCTTTGTGGATTCCAGACATTTACGATGACTGCCTCCCACTTGAACCTTTTTTTTGGCAATCTTCACAGGTAAGACAATCTCCTGAATACAGTCAGTGAGTGAAGTAATGGGGTAATAGGCATGAGATTAGTGCTACTATTTACCAGTTATGACCGGGAGATGTCTATGCATGCACAACTTTTTTAGACACACATGAAAACTGGGTAAACCTGCTTTTGTACACACTTGGAATACCAGAACTTAAACATGCCTGGACATTCCATTGTGTAGTGTGCACATGCATACACTGACCATACAATGCTTCAATTTTCCCTGTACAGAGAGGGACAAAGGGTATCAGAGCTCTTACATGAAATCTCCCTTTTTCTGGGTGTTATTGTGTATTCCCCAATTCGTCCATTTGTTGTACAAATGAGAATTACCAGAGATTGGTAGGCTGCCACCATTGTTTATCATTGTATTCGGCATATGGGAGGTAAGTCCAAGATTTCAGCATCCCATGGCAAATTTTCGGCCGTGGCTTACAGCCAAGGTTTGGCTGATTCATGTTGAAGACATTGAGTATTTTCTCAACAGAGAACAAAGATTCTCAGTGCATTTTATGAACACATTTGTTTTCTTTACTTTAGTCAGGGTTTCTTTGTGACGATATTCTCAAAAACAAATTATTCCAAAAGTTCTGATTATCGGCGATGGCTTACAGCCAAGGTTTGGCTGATTATCATTGAAACAAAACAAAGATTCTCAGTGCATTTTATGAACTTGATGTAGTCAAGTTTGTACTGTGACACAATATTCTCAAAAATAAGTTATTTCGAAAGTTAAGAAAAATTAATCCCAAGCATAAGTATGGAAAAAATTCGGAAATCCTGGTGCCAAGTGGATAATCTCTATTCTCTTAGTAGCAATACTCATGAAATGTTTTTTTGATGCATTATACAATTTCCTTTTCATTTCCAGCGAAGTAGTTAGTTTTCTGCAGTCAACAGATGATCACCTAAATCTTTGTGGTGTCTTTATACAGCATTGGATTGTCATCAACTTACAATTTGTATGCCGTCCCAAGTGAAGACACAGCTTGGAGAGAAGGAATGTGACGTACCTTGATTTAAACGGTGACTTTTCTTAAGTTTGTCAGTTATCTGCAAACACGTTTATGCACTAATGTCACATGATGTGTTGAGGAACAGCCTTCTTCTATGAGAGGGCCCCTCCCTCTAATCCAGTGATATCATGAGTTTAAGATAAATACATTATAGAGATTACCCCCCCCCCCCCCCCCCCCCCCGTATTCATTTAATTGTCTTGACCTCAAATGTTTTAATGATTAAAAGGAAAAATACATTGTTTTCTGAAAGAGTAAATTAAATCTTATCCTCTGATTGTCACTAAACACAACATACAAAGAACTTGTGTAAATTTCATCGGGTTCAATGGTCAGACTTTTATAGAGGGGGAGAAACCCAAAATCGTTTCATGTTTTGTGAGATATTTTGTGTATGTTCATATTGGGCTTTTTTTGATTAGCAATGCAAATTGTTGCAGTCTTCAAAAGCTACTTTACAAACTTGGACAGTATTTCAGACTGAAAAAAAAACGTCTGGATGATTGAAACTGGTATAAACTTTATAATTAGTGAGCTTTTAGATTGAAACTGAACAAATTTTTCCCTGATAATATAAATCTTGTACATGTATTTTCTATAAGAGCTCTTGTGAGTATTTAGATTTATATCCAGCCCAATATTCTAGTATCTAAGAGCTTGAATGTAACACTTGAGCATAATTGCAAATATTAAAATGGCATTAATGCAAACAAATGATGGCAGACAAGCAGACCTACTCTGTTTTGATGAAATTGCAAGTCTATCAAAATGTTGTGAGTCAGCTAGCAATCAGCAAAAGTTAACATAACATTTTATTGTATTGCACTTCAGTTACTTTTGATTGTATAAAAAACATGTGAAAGCTGAACATAACTGACCATAACTAAATGTCGCAAATTGTGCATTTTGTTTGTGTTGCAGTGTCATCTCCAAAGACATCCACTCGTCAATAAGTAGATGTAAAAGACCAGTGTATGATAAAGGAGCTGCACTTTGCAGTAAAAGGTGTGAATTCCTTAAAAGTAAACTGCAAATATTTACCCCCGTCCCAAATGGAGCTGTGTCATAATTGTGCAGAGTGCCACTTGCTAGATAAGTTTCATTCTGAGAGAGAGAGTGAGCTCACTGATGATAGAGTTCATACCAGCACCAATCCGTGTTAGATTTTTCAATTTTTTTTCCAATGGCCAGTTGCAGTTCTGAAACCTACAAATAATCCTGAAATGCATGAGTTCTTCCAAACAGTTGCTTGCTGTTTGAACCTGTTTTAATGACAGGTAATGTTTGAAAACACTAAATGAAAAATTGTACCATCTGTGTGTGTGGCAGTCAGGCTTAGCATCTCCACAGACATCTACCTGTCAATAAGTAGATGTCCTAGACCAGCCTATGATAAAGGAGCTGCACTCTGTAGTAAAAGGTGAATTCCCCCAAAGTATACTTTCAATATTTACCCCTGGTCCCAAAAAGAGCTCTGTATTAGCTCTGTAAATACCACTCGTTTCTGAGTTGACAGGCTGGGTTGTGTTTTTTCTGGTGCGTTTTTAAAGATTTGGGGAAAGTGCCTAAGGGTGCTTCATGTTAAACACAAATATCAATACATATTCTTAGCTTTTGGTAATTAAAATTTTGGTACGTCATTTGTTAGATAAGTTTCATTCTGAGAGAGAGCTCACAGATGATAAAGTTTATAACAGCACCAATCAATCCTTAAGAAAACTGTCACAGGCATTTTACATTTCCCAAAATCACTGGTGCTTGTTTTGATTGCAACAATCAAAATAATCCGGAAAGTGCGTTCCTCCCAAACAGTTTTTTTACTGCTTACAATGTTTGGGTTTTCTTTACTTATTTTTGATTGAAAGTAAGAAAAAATGGCAGAGGTGAAAGCAAGTAATTTGAACAAAACACTAAACTAAACACTAATTAGATAGATGTTAATATTTGCATCGGGGGAATGAATTAACATCTATCTAATTGTTGCGGTACCTGCCGCTAATAATACTGGATTCGAACTGGCCCCTCGTCACCGGGCGTGCTCGGTGGTCTAGTGGTTAAGACATCTGCTCCAGTCATGCGGGAGTCGTGGGTTTGAATCCCACCCGAGTTGCTGGTGGATTTTTCCACAGGACTCAAAAGCACTGAGTATACAGTGCTTATCACACATGGGTGTAAGGCAAATTGAAATTTATAAACACTAATTGTCACAAGTTGTGCATATCTTTTTGCATTGCAGTCAGGCATAGCATAGCATCTCCAAAGACATCTACCCATCAACAAGTAGATGTCCAAGACCAGCCTATTATAAAGGAGCTGCACTCTCCAGTAAAAGGTGATTTCCCAAAAAGTATACTTTTGATATTTAATCCTGGTCCCAAATGCACCTCTGTTATAATTGTGCAGAATGCATGTTGTTGCTCTTGTTTAAACAGAAGTTTCTATCATTTTGTTTTCTTGTTTAGCATTACAATTAATTCTCAGAGATTTTTATGTTGTTTGATTGCAACAATCAAATTAATCCTAAAATGCATGGGGCCCTCCAAACATTTTGTTTCTGCTTTCAATGTTGGTAATCTTCACTTACTTTTTGATTGAAAATATTTACAAAAAAAATCAAGCACAAGCACTTATTGTTGCAAATTTTGCATTTTGTTTGTGTTGCAGAAAGGCTAAGTATCTCCAAATAAATCTACCCGTCAACTAGTAAGTGTGCAAGACCAGCTTAAGATATAAGAGCTGCACTCTCCTTTGTTGTATGTGTCTTGTTTGAAAAACAAAGCAAGTTATGTAATCCTAATTATTGGGAAGTCATTTGACCTTTTAAAATTAAAACCAAATACACTTACTCGATACTTTCTTATATACCATTTGTATGTCCTCTTACAAGAGAATGTCCTCTTCACAAACTCGGGTGCATTACAAGCGAGATAAGCAAATTAAACACACAACAGAAAATTTAAAAGTTGAACATTTGAGCATGTTTAGATGAAAAGGCAACAATAAAAGCACCTTATTAAAACAAAATGTTTGTCTTCCCCCCTTTCTCAGCATCGGGTGCATCAATCAATGTAATACTCTTAAGAGTGATGAGTGATTAATTTATTGATGATGGTTTAACCTTGCCCTAATTATTGCAATCTCCTGATAAAAGGAAGAAGACAAAATGTTAGTAGCTTTAAAAACAAATTACTTGTTAAACTTTCTCACAGAGTACTTTGGTCTACTTTAAAAAAAAAAAAGGAAGAGAAAAGAAATGGTAAACAAATCAAATACATAAATAATGCTGACTTATCCCACTGTAAAAAAAAACCTGATACCATCCATCACTGGGGGAGGGGTCCTCACCAGTTTTTAATCACCCCTGTAAAGAGATTTTGCACATTGCAATTTTTGGCTTGCATACAATTTCTTATCTGTAAACTTGACCTTTCAGAGCCAGAGATGTAGCTAATAGTTCTCTGAGGTCAAGTGCAAAGGGAATCACCTCTATTGACATCTTGAAGGCTACAGGGTATAAAGGAGAGCAACGCGTATGATCATCAAGACATCCTAGCAGTTCATCTAGCAATCATGAATGAACAACCAAGCACTTTGTGTTTATAGGTTTGTAAGTTTGTTTAATGTTTTGATGTTTTGTGTCATCGTCGTATGGTGGGCTGTTTTTGCAGCACTATACAGTTTACATCTTGTAAATAAGTACACCATTGCAAGCAAGCACATATGCGTTTTTTGAGCTATAAAATAGGAAATCTTAGAGCCTTGGTGGTGCGGAGATACGATTGGTGGTGCGGAGATACGATTGGTGGTGCGCAGATTCGATTGGTGGTGCGCAGATTCGATTGGTGGTGCGGAGATTCGATTGGTGGTGCGGAGATACGATTGGTGGTGCGGAGATACGATTGGTGGTGCGGAGATACGATTGGTTGTGCGGAGATACGATTGGTTGTGCGGAGATACGATTGGTGGTGCGGACGTTCGATTGGTGGTGCGGAGATGCGATTCGGAATCGATGGTGGTAAACACGGGAAATTCCGAATGATTAAAGGGACCTGGACATTTGCACGTGGCATTTGGGGTCCTACTGCCGGCCAGGGTGACAGCTGGATGTTGATCTTAAAGATGCATCAGGCTGCTCCATCGGAAGGAGCATGGTACTGGTGTGATCACAAATGGTTGGCAAACGGCAGTAGTCCCGAGTCTTGGCCGTGGGGCTTTGGGACCGCGTTACTAAAGCTAGGGGACTGCCTTGGGGTTCGCCTTGGGGTGGCGGACCGGACCCTGCCGAAAGGTGGGTGTAATGGCTCTGACGATGCTAGAAAGCGTGTGGGGCTGGTATCCTGGGACCTGCTCGTGGTGGCCCTGCTTTAGACTAACCTTACCAGGATGATATTGGCAAAATTTAGAACTGACTGAATACAATGCTTGCAATGGTGTACTTATGAAATATTTGTTATTTTTAGTTACAATTATAAGGTTATGTTAAACCTTGTTAAAGTTTGTTAGTGGTACATACAGTAACTTTGATGTGGTTTTTGCCCCCAAATAATATACATTGTTTCAAATTTTTGGCAATAAACACGATTGTGTAACATACAGAAACGAGGCTGCTGCTGATGGGTTGAAGTGCGAGTTGGGCTGACATAAAGTCATTGTGCGTTGAAAATATTGCAGCCAATATCAAACAAGGAATAAATACTAATAAATATATATATATATAAGTCGTTGATGTTATTTTTAAAAAATGATTTCTAGATGTTTTCGAATACAAAACGACATATTCAGATTTATTTATTAAAATTCCATTAAATCTAACCACTAACATCTGAAAAGAATTAATTTCTTTGATTTGATTAAAAGGACTAAAAACAAAAGACCAAATTACAAGTAGCATGTTGGTATTTTAATTTTAATCAGAAAAAAAAGTACAGTTTATGAATTAAAAATAGATGATAAACCTGATAAAAGAATGTAATTGCACTCCCCCCTAATTACTTGCTATAAAAATGATTCCATTGGCACCTTCATGTATTAAAGATTATGCTCATATAAATACCAATGTGTCACAATTTTCACTAAAAAATAATAGTCTATATGTTGGTAAATGTTTGTTTATAGTGGTTCATGAATTTGAAAGAAAAAATTTGTGATAAAGGTAATGTAGTGTCTCCTACTAACCTTCCATAATTAAATTAGGTTTTGAATTTAATGAATGATATTGAAATTTATAAAACATTTAACATATCTCAATGATTTTTGTTTAAAAGTGTTATTCCCCAAATACATAAATGCTAAATCTTGAACAGGTTCTATATTTTTAAGAATTGAGTTGTTGCGCCAGTTAAATGCATATGGTGACATTGTTAAAAATATTGTTTGATATTGATTAACATTTATATGACAAAGTTAAAAATATATATATCGATTAAGTCAACATTAATCTAACTCTAACAAATTTAGAGTTATTCAGATATGAATAGCTGTTCATTTTACAATACTAACTAGTGTTTTAAGAACTAACTTAAACATATCGATGTTACAAATGATAAACTATAGGCTGACACCCAACTGTCTATTTTTATGTAAGGTATAGCAAGTGGTTAAGATTTTTTGTTTTTAAAATGTATATCTTCAATATATCTTTGATAAATCATTGTGTTAAATGCTAATTATGACATTGTGCAGTATTAATAAATTAATTAACATTTATATGGCAGAATTTAAAAATATATATATCAACTAAATCAACATTACTTTATCTCTAACAAGTCTGTGTTTTCAAATTTGAATAAGTATACATTTTACAATACCAACTACAATGAAAAAAAGGGTTTTTAAGAACTTATTTAAGTATACGATGTTTCAGATGATAAATTATAGGCTGACACCCAACCTTCAATTTTGATGTAAGATGCAACATAGTTTGAATTTAGAACTGATCGTTTTTATTTACTAAATTTTCATGTGATGAATAACAGGTTAGACAAGAAATTAATGTTGGGAATAAACCGATTGCGCGACCCGCGTCACGTGACCTCTTGTTGGTATTAAACGTAAACACATACGGCGTCCTCCATAGGAAAGTGCGGTACGGTACATGATAGTTGTTGCATTTAGTTATTCGATAGAGGCTTTTCTTGCTCGAAATCTGTGAAAAACATTCCAGAGTTTGTATCAGAGACCTTCGAGCGGCTGAATAAAGCCAGTAAGGACAGTTCCAGCAAGTCTTGGAAATTGTACAAGTAACATATAAATGTGCAAGATGTGTACTAAGCACTTTTCAACACAAGAAATTCAAAGTTTTGAAGCTGAAATCATCCAAAGAAAATGCTTTCCAAAACTGTGTGATTCCTTTGCCTATTTGAAATTTCGCAAGGCTAGTTAGAAAGGCTCACCTTCCAACGTTCTTAAACCCCTTTTTTTTACAGTGATTTAGGCCTACATTTATACGAACAAAATAAACAAAATTTGTGTTATTATTATATAATTAATGAAAAATGAATAACATGAAATTACATTATTTGCAGTTTGAGGGTCAAACTCAAACCTCAAGTGGCATTTTAATGATTACAAAAATAAACAAAAAATAAATATAATTGTTTCAATGCAATTATCAAAACAACTTTTTTCTGTCTTCGCAATTTAAATGTTTCAAATTTACCGATCAATATTTTGATCAGAATTTGACTCTTTCTATGTTGACAGACTTAACTGAGCTGAGTTTGTACATTATATCTTCCAATTTATGATCTGCATTTTAATGTATTAAGAAATACATGTGGTAATAATAAACTATTATTAAGAATTAATTTATTTTATTTAATGGGGTGAAACACAACACTCTAAATTAGGCTATCACAAGTTAATAAAATCTTGAGTAATGTGGATGGCGCGAAATATCGTGATTTGGTTTTTATAAAACGGGCGCTGCAAAGATCGAACGAAAACTTGCATTTTATACATGATCGGGTGCATCTATTCAGCCGTGCAAAAAAGCAGCCTCGTTTCAGAAACGTATTGTGTGACACTTGAAATGTGATAAAGAAATGATTATCTCAATTGCTGTGAATGTAATTAAAGATGTGTCTTTAAAGATCAGTCTTTAAAGATCATTCCCACATTTTACTTGATGATAAATAAACCACATTGAAGTAACTGTATATAAAAATCTCCAAATTAAACCAATAAAGTGAAGTTTGATTAGGATTCTACCGATCCATTACTGAAATGAAGAATCACATGACACCCTCCCAAAGTTGGACACAGTATAAATGAGTATATGTACAGAGAAGTCCCACCCATTGTGTCTCATTAGGCCAGTGTAAATATTGCTTTAAATCACTGACGAGTATCCCCCAAGGGTGCCTTTATATAATAGTAATAAGAAGAAGAAGAATAATAGTAATAATAATAGCAATGGGGATGATAATAATAATGATAATTGTAAGGGTAAGGGTAACGGTAAGGGTAAGGGTAACGGTAAGGGTAAGGGTAAGGGTAAGGTTAGGGATAATGATAATGATGGGGATAATGATAATGATAATGGTGGGGATAATGATAGTAATGATGGGGATGATGATAATGATTGGGATGATGGTGGTGGTGGGGATAATGATAATGATGGGGATAATGATAATGGTGGGGATGATGATAATGATGAGGATAATGATAATGGCGGGGTAATGATAATGATGGGGATATGATAATGGTAATGGTGGGGATAAGGATTATGATAATGATGGGGATAATGATAATGATAATGATGGGGATAATGATAATGATAATGATGGGGATGATGATAATGATAATGATGGGGATAATGAGAATGAGAATGATAATGATGGGGATAATGATAATGGTAACGGTAAGGGTAGGGGTAAGGGTAATGATAACAATAATGAAAATGAAAATGATAGGCCTAATGGGTAGGCCTAATGGTAAGGGTAATGATTATGATAATAATGGGGATAATGATAATGATGGGGATAATGATAGTAATAATGATGGGGATGATGATAATGGTAACGGTAAGGGTAGGGGTAAGGGTAATGATAATAATGAAAATGAAAATGATAGGCCTAATGGATAGGCGTAATGGTAATGGTAATGATAATGATAATAATAGGGATAATGATAATGATAATGATGGGGATGATGATAATGATAATGATGGGGATAATGATAATGATAATGATGGGGATAATGATAATGATAATGGGGATAATGATAATGATAATAATGGGGATAATGATAATGATAATGATGGGGATGATGATAATGATAATGATGGGGATAATGATAATGGGGATAATGATGGGGATGATAATGATGGGGATGATGATAATGATGATAATGATAATGATGGGGATAATGATAATGATAATGATGGGGATAATGATAATGATGGGGATAATGATAATAAAAAAGACATTAATCTGGCACTTTATGTAAAAAAAAACACAAAGCACTTCACAATAAAACCAGAAAACCTAGGCAATAATAGTACCTAAAAATAATAGTAAAGATACTTTATGTGTACAGAGAACAAGCCAAGTACGTAAACACATAAGCAAACTAAACTAAAAAGCAATTATAAATGCAAGAAGAAAACAAACTTAATGTAGAAAGTAACTTGAACAGCCCAAAACAAAGCATTAGAATTGATCTTTTATAGGGGCTTTTCTTTGATTACTGTCGAGGCATACCTTTTAGCTACTGAATAAAACAATCTCACGTGATCCAAATAGAGGTAATGGTGAGGTAGAACCACTTTTATCGTAAATAAAAAATATTAATTAAAAAAAATGTATTCTAGATGCATGTGTAGGAATGTGTAGCGGCGTAGCCAGGATTTATTCACTGGGAGGCACGGGGGAGGGTGCATTGTTGTTCAATTGGGGGGGGGGGCAGGTCCATGTTTTTTAATGAATTACTTGTATCTGGATTATTTTCATGGGGGCACCCCAGGCTACGCCGCTAGGAGCACGATTTTATCAAAGATGCTAAAATTAGGGGAGGGTAGATAGTGATAACACCCTCTAGCAGTGACCAAAAGAAATGAACATTGCTACAAATATTGAATAACGTAATAGTTCATATAGCATTTGTGATGCAGGCAAAAATACTGTAATAATAGTTTATTTTATACTTTTGATAAGGAAAACAAGTAACTAATGTTATGCGCCATATAATTATTACTTAATTAAAGTAAAGGACTCATACCTCTTAAATATTTTTTATGATATTGTAATTTTCAATAAAAGTATTTATTAATGTTTGTAGTCTTTAATAGTCTTTATTTTTACCTGTTAAGCACATTTTGTATTATGTAATGGGGTTTTTGTTTCTACAAATAAACAACTTAAACAGATAACAACATACATTTCTTCATTTTCTTTTCCTCTCTCATGCTAAGGTCGTAGGTCATAGGGCGCATCTCATTATTTTTTTTTTTGACCAATCCATCCTAAGGTTTATATATAACGTCCGAGCGATTTTTTTCAAGCGGCGATTTAGCCCAGTGGGCTAGCTCACAGCTCCCGGATTTCTGGGGCTGTGAGCTCGGGGGTTCAAATCCTGGTGAACCCCTTTTTTACTGGTAAAAAATAACTTTTTTATCAATTCTTGTAAAATAGGGTAGGGCTTGAACCTGGTACCTTCAGCTCTGTAACCTCTATCTCTCACCACTCTGCTACTGAGCTTTCATGAAAATCTTAACGGTTTTTGACCTGATGAATATTAGAATGGCTGGACTTAGAAAAATTTTGAGAAAAATTTTTCCCTGGCTATACCCTTGGATTTCTGGCAGATCTGAGGGTTGACCAAGGGCCTTGGAGCTAAGATTGGGGAGTAAAATTTCTAAGGGCTGAGGGGCCAGGGAGGTTGTTGGGCAGTCAGTCAGCCAGTGGTATGGGTTGGGCTGGTTGGACTGAAGGTGGTAGTGGGGGTATGGACATGGGCTTAAGGCTGGCACTGGGTAGAGGACTTGGGCCAGGGGCAGGGAGTTGCTGGGCAGTCAGTTGGCAATTGGGCTGATGAGCTGGTTGGATTTGAGGGTAAGGGAGATAGGCTGTGCTGGAATGATGGCTGGATCAAACTGGGTAGAGGACTTGGGCCAGGGGCTGGGAGGTTGAAGGGCAGTCGGTTGGCGAGTGGGCTGATGAGCCGGTTGGATATAGGGGTAGGGGAGATAGGGTGTGGCCTGGCTGGACATGGGCATGATCAAGTTGGGTAGAGGACAGGGGCCAGGGGTAGGGGTGATGGACTAGTCATCATTGGGGAAATGGCTAACTGGGAATGGGCATGATCAGGATAGGTATAGGACTGGGCCTGGTTGGGAGGGGGTGTATAGGGTCACGGGACTTCACTGTAGGGTGGAACTGATTTTAAGAAACAGTTCAAATTGTATTAAAGGAATAACTGTCTTGCAGCATTGATTTAAAGGTATACAAGTATTAATTGTTATGGAACTTTGTATATTGACTCTCAAATGTAAAGTTGGGGAACTTTATATTTGGAGGGGAATGCTTTCCAAATAAATTTGAAGGAGTGGCACATTTTGCATTGAAGGTATTACTGGGTGGTTTAGGTTCTTACAGGTATGGATTTTTTTTTTTTTTTGAGGGTTTAAAATAAATGTAAAGGCGTGGTACAATTTGTATTGAAAGTATGATTTGGTGGTAGAGATGATTTTAAAGGTAGGGCATTTTTGGATTAAAGGAGTTGTATTTTTAAATTTATGTAAAGGGGTTACACTTTATGCTGTAGACTCTAATTTACTGCAAAGAAAAAAGGAAAAGGATTAAGAGGATACAAAACTGTTTTATTGAAGCCATCATTGTTGGATTCCCCGTCTACTCATATATCACTGAATTACATTTACTGGTTTTCTGAATGGGACCAGTCTATTTTATTTGCACGAGGTTGGATTTCGTGGCATAAATTTTTTGTGTGGGGCACAAGTGTTTTTTCTTATTATTACAAAATCTTTTGTTCAAACTTTGCTCATTTTTAATTATGCCTTCGTTGTTGGATTCCCCATCTACTCATACATCACTGGATTACATTCACTGTTTTACTGAATGGGACCAGTCTATTTTATTTTATGTGAGGTTGGATTTCATTGCGTGTTTTTTTTATTAATATTACAAAATCTATTGTTCAAACGTTGCTTATTTTGAATTATCTTGTATTTTAATTATGCTCTATATCTGCTTAAACACATAACCATAACAGATAATATGTACAACAGCACATAAAGTAAGAGAATGAAACAAATTTCTTGCTACATTTAAAGAATCATTTTATTTGACAACTTCAAATAGTAAACTATAAACAATATAGTTTTAACATTATTAGCATAAACACAATAAATTTACTGAAATTTAACTAGTCTGAAAAAGAGAAAAACTTTGAATCTTTTGAAGAGTGAAGTTTTCTGTACTGTCTTGACACAATCTTTTGGAAGACTAATATCTTATTTATCAATCATATAAACTACTACGCTGAGCTCTGGAAACTTCACCATTTGGGCATGTTTTCAAGTTAACCCCAAATCACGTTTAATGTTTTGTCACAAATTTTGCACATGTTATGTTTCTCACAAATTTGTGTAAAATTGTTAAGGTATTTTAAAGGAAACAAATTACTGCTTTTTGCCAAAGTAAATTCAGTCAACTCTACCCGTTAAATTATCAAATTAGGTGGTCATAAAGATGTCTTTTTTGTAAGGAATTCTGTGCACATTCATGGTTTTGATTTTGATTAATCAAAATGATATCTAGCAAAACCCAAAACTTGTAAGCATTTACCATAAATGTGTAACAGCCATGAAAATGTCAACAATTGACCTCATGGACTAGTCCCTAATTTAAGTTTCCATGTCACCATGTTTAGCATTTTCTCTAGATTCTGATAAAAAAAAGACGTGTTGGGAACATAATTAATTTTAAGATTAATATGAAAATCACACCTTTTAAAAACTGGGTCAAATACAACCTAACTTGTAAAGGAGATCTTTTTCACAAAATGTAAGCTTTTGATTTAAAAACACATATTCATTTACTTTTGCTTTCTTTGTTCATCATGTATATAACCCTCTAAAATCTACAACACTAAATGTAAAGAAAGATGAGTACTTGACATAAAATATTTTTCTTTTAAATTTAGTTTATGGAGTAAAATAAGTGCACCTTGCAAGCAGTTTAATTTTGAGATACATTTTATCATCCTGGTAAGGCAAGTCTAAAGCAGGGCCACTACATGTAGGTCCCAGGATACCAGCCCCACGCGCTTTCTTAGATCTGAAGGGTCTGGTCTGCCTAGAACCAGTTTAACAAAAATTAAGCAGTTTAAAAAATTGCCTTGATCTCCAACTTCATGCAAAATACGCATATTGTAGGCTTCCTTGCAAATGGTGCACTTACGTTTTACAAGAACATTTACATAGGTGTAATAATTGCATTGGGGATGTACTTGACATCATTGACATGTCTACAATCTTACAAATAAAGTTAACAAGCTGCTCGGTTGTTCATCCAAGATTCCTTGATGTGTAGAATGCCTTGAAGACATTTGATGTTTCAATCTCTCCTCAAACTCTGAAGCCTTCAAGATTGTAAACATCACCTTTCCCATGCTGTGAAACAGTAAAGAAAAATATATAGAGAGAGGTAACACATTAGGGTGCATAGTAAAGGGGAAAGGTCAAATGACCCCCCCCCCTTGAGTATCAATGAAATCTTATAAGCCACCAATGTTATCTTGAATTTTAAAACATTTCAGTTTTTTCAATTTCAATTTGCTAAAGTACATCTACTTTAATTTGCAATGAATCTGATTTGCCTGAATGGCAATATCTAAACTGAAAATGATGAGTGCTTTTAATCGACAAAAACGTGTGAAGTTCAGCAAACTCTGGTCCTTCAACATATCATCTCAATGATGCAAACAACATTCTACTTTAGGTTTAACTTGAGGTAATATAATGTTGTTTGTACTTGAAAGCTTGTTGATTTATTAATATTTATTGCAAATTATACTCTGCCAAGTTGAATGAAGGCAATGTTAAACAGTAACTGCTTTGTTTTGTAAAAATACTAGTGCATATTCATCTTAAATAAAAGTTTTCAATGAAAAATAGGATTATTGATAGCAAAGTGGATTTAGATTGTAACTTTATCCTGTTAAATCATTGGTTTTTGAAGAATCATGCATTCCCATCTTCTCTACAAGGTGGTTATGTTTTCAAGAAAGCACAGAGGAAGAGTTTTTGTGAGATTTAATGAGTTTTCATAGAATATTTTAATTACTTACATAAAGGGTTGTGTTAATAAAAACATGTTTACATTTTTTACTTCAAAACTGTAATCAATCTGTAGGGCTAACCACTCATCTGGGTTAGGCTGGTGCCAGCATGGAGTCCCCAGAGTGTTGTGGCATGTGATGTAGGGGTGCTGTCTGTACAGTGCTGCAAAAACAGCCCACTTTTTAATGTTAGTGTAAAAAAAAACAATGTAAACCATAATATGCATACCTCTGTTGTAACCCTCACATATCAAAACTTGTGATGGGAAGACATTGAGCTGATGATAGGCACTAGCAGGTCTCAGGAATCTCCTTTTTTATGACAGGTAAATATCATCTGCAGACGGCACATCTGTAAAATACAAACAAAATCTATTTTACAAGACCAAACATTTAATTTCCTAAAGTATAGTTTGAATGTAACCTTTAAAATTGTCATTTTAGTTTTTTCAAGTATTCAAAGGAAATATTTAAAGATGACTGAAGTATTACTATGAGTTACTATGAGATGTAAACATTTGAAAACAATTATCATTCTTTATGATTGTGGAGGTCTGTGTTAAAACCCATTCTCAACCTAACTTCAAAGGGATGGTACTTTGGATAATTTTTCAAAATTGTACAAGAAGAAAGAATTTGAAATTATTTTAGCGGATCAAAATGTTGATCAAACCAGCAAAGGCTTGTCATTATTGATCTGGTTAAGAAATCATAAAGTAATTACATGAATATCTTTTGCTTCCTGCACAAAAGAAGTCCGTCTAAAATACGTCTTATAAAGGATGGTTGATGTACAGTGCACAGATATCCGCTTCGTTGATTGGTGGATCTCCCTTCAGCTTCACTAGCTCTGTAAAAGCAAAATTAACCAATGGTTTAAGGTTATAATTAAAATGGAATAACAAAGTCCTGTTTGTGGTTTTTAGAAAAGATTCAGTGATTCAAATAAATTCACTTGTAAAAATGGCCTAATCTACTGTCATTTTTCGACTGCGATTGTAGCAGCTCATTGTGAAAGGCCTGTGGAGGGATCACATGACAGTACCCAGCCTGTCAAGTGAAGTTCCTACAAAGCCAGCGTAGGTAACCCGAGCTGGGCTGGAACAGGATGTCTGCTCTCTGTGGAAGCACCACTGACTGGCGAACCAAGAGTCTGGCTAGCCTCAGGAACCAAGGCTGTCGGAGCCAGAAAGGAGCCATGAGGAGGCCTTTGCAGTCCCTCTGCTATAGCTTAGTGAGTATCTGGTTGTTTGTGTAATTGTCGATTCCAGACCTTTGTCCTTTTGTTCCAAGAAGAAGATTACGAGACATCTAGAGGCTTCCACAGTTGTTTATTCATTGCATTTTGACTCAATGGAGGTAAGTCGGAGTGAGTCGGGAATCAAGCCATGGTTTCGGGTTTAGTACTGATCGTATGCCGTAGGTAACGGACAATGTTTTGCAATTCACAGTGTGTGAATTTGAAATTTTCCAAGTCAAAAAAACAAAACACACGATGCAGTAAAGATAATCTTTGTTCTCTTGGCATTGTCAAGTCAACATTTCTTTGTGCCAGCGGTACTCTCAAGGAAAAAATATTTTGGCAATTCCGACAAAACAGTCCTGCCAGAGGTTGGGAAAAAAAGATTTCCGGCAGGAACTGGTTAAAGCATAGTGTTGTCAAACTGTCCAAAATCTGTGGATGGATGTCAAATAAATGGTTGTTCATAATTTTACCTTCTGAAGGAGACTACATCCTTGAATCTTGACGCTGTACAGCATACACATCAGGCATCTTCATTTGGCGGATAGACTTCATCTGACAATGGCATGTCTGTAGCTAGCCTAAATGCAAAGAAAATAAAAACAACAATTTGTGAAAGGAGTGTGATGTTGGTTTCCTTCAATTACAGCATCAATTAAAAGATGCTTTCACTATAAGAGGGCACTATTACCTTGCGGTTTTAAACATAATAAATGAGATGGCCTTTGTTTTTCTTATCCCGTCTGTCCACTGGGGATATACTATCGAGTGGAGATTCTTAAGTTAAGGCCATTTGTTCTTGACAGATATGGTCCATGTAAGCTGGCCGGAGATGGAGACTATGTCGGGTCCCTTTCTCGGCCAACGGAAATGCCAGCAAACGCAGCCTGCTGTGGCTGCAGGACGGTGCTGGACTTGAGACTGCTGATGCGGTAGCAGCGCATCGCTACCGGTACAGTCTCCTGAGAACTTGGTCTGTCCCGCGGGAGGTGTCTTTTTCCCAATAGTGACAGGATCACTTCTCCCCAACAGTTTCATTTTCATTAAATAATCTCAACAACACAAAGAAAATAAAAGTACACAACTCTATACACCTCAAGACCGTTTTAACTTCTCTTTTTACAAACTTCTCTAACAATAATGGGTAAAGAAAACGTGTTATAATATGGAGCTGTTATAAATAGATCCCACCCAACCTGCTGCTTAGAGAAAAGAGGAGGCTCAAGAGGCATACATGCCGCAGGGGCACTGTGGGTAGGACTGCAGAGGGCGCTATTGCATAAAATTATTAGTGGAAATACCTGTCCGTATAGAAAATATGAAAAGGTAGTTGCTCCACTGGTAAATAGAGTGATGTAGATTAAAAATTAAAAAAATTATACATAAATAAAACAACTTTTTCGTCTGGTGCAAAGCCACTGCAAATATAGGTATAACTACAATGGAAAGTGATAACTGATAATAATAACTTTTATCAAAAGAAACTATGTTGGATATATTAATTTGACCACTGTGTTAATGTTCAAGGGTTTCCCTTACTTTTTACAAAAAAGAGAGCAGTTCATTTACCAGACTTATTGTACATTGTGAAGGAAGCTTATCAACTGCAGGTCTCAGACATCTACTTAGCTGATGAGAGATCTCTTCGGAGATGACAGCCCTAGCTATATCCTGAAAACAAACAACAACAAAAATACTTCAGTTAGCTTTAAAGTATTAACAAGTAGTGAAAAACAAGGGTAGTTTGAGATACCCTTTTCCATTTCAGCATCTCGTCTGTCCACTATTGAGTTGGGATTCTCAAGTTTATTTGTTCTTGACAGATGTGGTTCTGTGTAAGCTGGCTGGAGACAGAGACTGTGTCGGGTCCCCTACTCGGCCTACGGAACTGTCAGCGCTCGCAGCCGAGTGTGGCTGCAGTATGGTGCTGGACTGTAGACTGCTCATGTGGTAGCAGTGCACAAAAAATCGATGCACAACAGAAGTCACATGCGGTCCATTGTGGACATTAGTTCAGATTTTAGGCAACAATTTCTCCATTTTCTGTAAAAAGGTCTCATTTCAGTATAAAGCTGCTTCATTATACAAACAATGCAAATAAACCGATTTACATGTCATCACATGTCCTATTGTTGGTAATAGTAATCTGAGCTGATGGCAAGCTACGAGCAAATACATGCCGTGACCGACAAAGTCACACCAAAAGTCAGCTTTTGGTAATAATAACAGTTATTAAGCCATTTTGTTTGGATGATTCAGCTTCAAAACTTTGAAATTCTTGTGTAGAAAAGTGTGTGATCGCGGTCGTCTGGCCTAACAGTCCATCGTGAACTACATCGTGCTCATTTATACGTTACTTGCACAATTTCCAAGACTTGCTGGAACTGTCCTTGCTGACTTTATTCACCCACTCGAAGGTCTTTGGTACAAACTATGGAACATTTTTCATGGATTTCGAGAAAGAAAAAAGTAATGCAACGATCATGTACCGTACCGCACTTTCCTATGGAGGATGTCGCGTGTGTTTACATTTAATACCAATTATAGGTCACGTGACGAGGGTCGCGCAATCGGTCTAAAATACACCATTTTGAAGCTCATGAAATGAACTATCTCGCTTGTCATGCTTGTTACAGAATTTGACGATTTTGTATTGCTTGAAATACAAAAAACAAAGAATGTGCATTTGTGTCATGAAACAATATTTTTTAAGTTTTACCACCCTGCATTAGCCGGATAGCCTGCCCAACGACTCGTGTACAGTTTGAAAGAGTAGGACATTCTCTTGATTCTGACAATACTCTTTATTCATACTCATTTATGTCAAATAGTAGTACTATTTGACATAATTGAGTATGAATAAAGAGTATTGTCAGAATCAAGAGAATGTCCTACTCTTTCAAACTGTACACGAGTCGTTGGGGTTTTATTTTGTTCACAGTTGTAAATAATACTAACTTGTTTAGGCTAAAATAGCCCTCGGTTTTGTGTGTACGTGAAATAATGGGCTTAGCTAGGCATTTGCGACCATGTATGCAAAAAGCAGTTAATATGCGGATGGTTTAACGTTACCGTGGACTTTGTGGCGCGAAAATACCCCCAGGTTTCTTCCAATTCTTTCTGTGAAAATCCTTCCCTTGCTAATTAGTAAAATGCCGTATCCGGCTGTCACTTTATATCCATGGAATTTAAGTAAACTTTGATCCTTACCTATCTAGAAGGGTTGAAGAATGTATCCAGCTAGGAACAGGAAGTTTGAACAGTTCTAAACGGTTGAAAACGTTTTCATGGTCGCAGAGCAAGAACCCCCAAATCATCCTGTGTCAACAATCTTCGCTTCAAATGTGACAGCAGCTGCCGCGGTTTATATCAAACAAGAGTTTTAAAAAAACATACGACCGCCCTCCCCCGGCGCCCGCTCTCCAGTCTTACCCTCCTGTTCGTTCTGCCAGTGACGCGCCCATCGTTTTGCGACTTCTTATTGGCTACTACTATTTTGCATGCAACCAATGGTCAAGACGGCTAGGTTGCGCGCTCCTCTTTTCGTGACCTGATTGGTTATTAGGGTTTTCCGGGTTAGACGAATAGGAAGCGCGCTTTCATAACCGATTGGGCCCATCATTTTTGGGGTTAGGGTTAGGACTTTAGGGTTAGGGTTAGGGTTTTAGGGTTAGGGTAAGGGTTAGGGTTAGTATTTTTTAGGAATAGGAAGTGCACTTCAATGACACGATTGGCCTTTCTATTTTAGGGTTAGGGTTATGGTTTTAGGGTTATGGTTATTAGGGTTATGGTTAGGGTTAGGGTTGGGTTAGGGTTAGGGTTAGTGGGGTTGAGATTGGGGTTGGGAGTAAGGTTTGGGTTTGGGTTGGTGTTGGCGTTGATGTAAGGGTTGGGTTTGGGTTAGGGTTTCTGTGGTAATGACCGTATACCACTTTTGCTTGAGGTGAATTTGACAGTGGTCCAGTCGTATCACCACATCAACCCTAACCCTAACCATTAGCTATTCACTGGCAGTTATGTTGTGCCATGTTTTTTTTAGCATATAGCGCAAGCTTTTACGAGCAGCCATTGTTTTGTAGTGACATAAAATTGTGATCATCGTGATCAAGACAACTGGGTACAATTTTCAAAATTGTTGAGATCAGGAATACATAACCGGTGTCTTTAAGTTCACCTAATTATTATATTATATGAAGTCGCAATCTGCACAACTTTTATGCAGAAAGAAAACAGTTTTCATAGCATAACTGTGTAGAGGGCGCTTTAACTACTTCACGACAACACAATTTCCATCATAGTACTTTGACCACTAAGGACCGTCGATGAGCAGCCTTCAGCAAATTCCATCAATTTTCTCGAAAAGTAGCGTCATGGTCAAAACACTTTCTGTTCCAGCATGTCCGCTGTACACCATCTCTTTTAGTTAAATTTCTGGAAGGGCTCGCGGTCATTCAACTTTGTTTTGATTCCATCAAGTTTCCAAAAGAATGCACACTTTTCATCACACACCGCGTTTTTATGGAAACTCACATTGTGTTGATTGCCATTATTTTCACAATGATTGAACCGCTATTTGGTTGGAGCTATTAAAAGAACTCCTCATCATTAACTTCCCATCCTCTGGTTTTTAACTACACGCCACACAACCAATCTAAGTTTTTTTCACGGGTTTCCTCCTTTGAGTGAAAACAACAACATTGAAAATTACTTAATTATTATTTTAACATGACAATTTTTCGATGTGCTTAATATCTGACTTACTTCAATTTTGGCGATAGAAGTAAGCAACAGTGGTTTTGAGGGTCTTCAAAAGTTTTTTATTATTTTTAGTTATTATGAGAGTATTTCAGACGGCTCATAGAATTTTTGGGAAGACCACAATAAGACGTTGTCAACACATAAAAGGATGAAGGCCCTACACCAAGAATAGACATTTAAAACATTGACTTTGAACAGATAACATCTAGAATGTAAAAGGCGATAACAGTTTTAAACATTTTGACAATAGATAAAATTGTTCAACCAAAGAAACAGCTAGTATTACAAATCAACTGCCGAAAGTGAATTTGAGAATAGTTAATAACAATATCAGTATTTTTATAGCCGAATTCCAAAAAATTAAATAATGATCATTGTGCTTTACAAAATAACGAAAACCCCCAAAATAAATAGTTGCGAAAAACACCAACTCAGGGGGAGCAGTAATTTAAACGCGTCTTTTTGTGCGGTGCTAGCGGTTAGTGGAATAATAGCGCCCTCTAGCGGCGATAAGATTTTTTCGGCGGTTCGTGACTTTGCAAAAACTGAGCGTCTTGGTAAGCACGACTACGGTTCAAGACTATCATGCAGAGTATTATCCCTATTTATGGGGATTTAGTTTTCCACTCTAGAAAGTAAGGTTCCAGGAGGTTTTGCGGAGACCCAAAGGGACAGGTAAAGCAAGTTGAACAGGTAAAAATAAAGCAAAAAAAAAAATTAAAAAAAATCATTCCCGCGAAATAATTAAGCGGGTACTGAGCCCTTGAGGTGCCATTTGATTTCCGAATATCCTTTCGAGGTCGCCATAAAAGGTCTTTGTGTAATTTGTTTAGGCCGTTTTCGAGTGTGCATAACCCTCTACCCACCTCCCCGATCCTCGCTTGAATTCCCATAATGTTTCCGGCCTTTTCCCCGCAAGCATCATTGCTTATAATTATTCCCTTTCGACTGTAATTGTTATCTCTAAATATAATTAAATCTGACGAACACATGTTCCTGCCTTGTCTGAGAAACTGTTCACGATCTCGCCTTGCACGCGGCACGCTATACGTTTATTGCAGTAAGGAGGCAGATTACATCTGTTGAGGCTGAAGCTCGTTACCAAGTCAACGGGGAAATCCCTTGGAACTGCTTGCCAGGTTACGAGGTAACTGAGAAAGCGACTTTGTCCTTCGATGGTCACTCAAATTCTCCAATGACGCTTAGTCATACCATGGAGCTCCCTTTTAAAGCTCCATGGTCATACCCGGGAGGTAGTCTATTCACGCTCATGCGGCCAGTAATTCCAACTTAGTTAGCCATTACATAAAGTACACATGAAAGTCACATAAAACTAATACATAAAACGCATATATTCAGTTTGACCATGTTTTATTATCAAAAATGTTAATCAAGTCCAGATTGAACATGCTAAGAGCAGCCACAAGACTTTTCCCAAATCATGCTTCCTGGAGTAACTGATGGTACAGAGCAACAAAATTGATGCCCAGCAGCCCAGAAGAAAGTCACTGGGGATGTGTATTGACGAGACAACAGATTGCTTTGCTTATCAACAAAATACCTAGAATATGAAACTAGCCTAGGTGGAAAAAAAACAAAGGCAAGTTTCTGAAGAGAAATTAAAGGGACACATTGCCTTCAAATCTCTTTAAAGTTTTGCTGTTTGAAGTTGCTCCTTGATCCTTTTTTTATTAAGAGTTGTTCATGCAATAAAACACCTACAGTGTGTTGTTTTAGTGCGAGTAGTGATTAAAAAAAAAAACATTTTGCCAATAAAACCGGCGGAACCACATTTTTGAGTCAACTAATTCGTTGTCACAAAATGGCAGACCATGTTCCGTCACAAAATTTAACAAAAAACCACACCATTTCAAGGGATAGTTATGTGAATAATTATATTTTTATAATAATTATAGTGTAGCCTTCTCTGCCCTTAGTATATGCCTGATATGTGGCAGAGGGAGGCCCCCCCCCCAAATGTTCCCATTTTCTAACACACTCTTCCCCTCTTGTACAAAAGCACCCCCCTAAAATCCTCAAAAGAATTCCAGTGATTTCCAGAACACATTGAAGAAACAATAGGAGGGGGGTACACCCTGCCACATATCAAGCACCAAGTGTCTTAAGTTTGATCATCTGACCCTGTTCTGCCAATCTTCTTAACCAATCACCAGCTGTTGCTCCCTCAAGACACACTTTTTATTACTTGGACCTCCTTACCTCATTTCCTCCCTTTGCCACAAAGTTGCATTAACATTGTTAACACTGTTTTTATTACTTTTAAATTGAATAGCCTGCCCCTTTAGTTAAATGCTTTTAGGTTTTTTCTTCACTTTGATTTCAGTCTCCAAACAGTCAACATCTACTACTTGAACACAATCAGTCTGAATTGATTGTTATTAAATATTTCCATAACGCTAAAACTCCAAACAAATATTAATGTGGTTCCTTTTCGATCATTGGTCCATACACTAAAATAGTATAGCCCAAAAGCGCCCAATCCGAAGGCAATGTGTCCCTTTAAGTAAGTCGTACCAAAGAAGTCTGTGGAACTACTCTTCTGTACTGACTAAGAACTCAATAGATTTGTAACAGTCACTCTATCACGAACCCTTTATCATTTTCACCCATCATGGCATACACTGTGTTGTGTACAGCTTTTCCATTAAATTATTGAGTTTTATGAAAACCAGACACACACAGATGTTAGTAGTTTGAATATAGACTCAGCTTATGTACAAAAATCACATGAATTATATCTACATGTATACACATGGGAAGCATTATGGGATGGAAAACTTAGTATGGATTTATGGAAGCTTACACACAAACCATCAATATATACATTTAGTATGCCCCATTACTTATGTCATGATGCCCTATATTTCTAGGTATGACAAACACAAGTCATATTAAGACACTAGTTAATTAGCAACATACAAAACAAGCAAAACAAAAGAGTCAATTTGAATACCTCTAATGAGCTCATTACTAAAAAGTTGTTGTAACTTATTCACCAAAGATGCTGAATCAATTATTTAGTTCTTAAATGGGTGAATAAATAATCAAAAAGATGTTGTACTCAGCACACATATTTCTCAAATGGTCTTGAAATAGTAACAAGCAATTAAGGAACTTTCCCAGTGGCGCAACCAGACATTTTCATTGTGTGGGGGGGGGGGGGGGAGGGCAAACACTTTTGTTTGTTGTTGTTTTTTGTATGTGTTTTTTTTTGTATGTTTTTTGTTTGTTTGTTTTTTCTTCGTCTCATTGGGGGGGGGGAGGGGGCAGCAAGGGGGGGAAAGGGTTTTGAGCAGGAGGTGTAGGCCCACCTGCCCCCCCCCCCCCCACCACCACCGGTTACACCACTGAACTTTCCCTAATTAGTGTAACCAATAAGTTGGTTGATGAATACTTTGTGTGACTTTGCAACATGACCAGTCTGGATGCAACCTCTCCCAAACCATTATGTTTAGATGAAACTACAGGTGTTTCATTTATTTGCCATAAAAACGCAAAAGGAATTATATAAAACCATTGTCATTTTGGTTCATATTATAAATTATATAACATTTTCGAGAAACTCAGTGCAATAAAGCCTGGTTTACACAGAAATTTAAAGTTGTCTAAAATGTACATTAATTTGTAACCTTTCTACAGACGGACACACACACACACACACCCACACACGATCATGAAAAAATAAGGTAGATATTTTCACTATATATATACGTTTACTGCATTTGAAAGCTCAAATGGAAGACATGAAATAAATACCTACACAACTGACTCCCTCAAGGGATGGTACAACATCCAAAATGTATCCTCCTAAATACCTCTGGTCTTTTTTATTATTATTATTTTGTTATATAGATTTTTTTTGTCCGATTCAGCAATGTATAGCCAAATCAACCCATGCTTTGCGTTAACCGTTATACTGGACTTAATTCTCATTGATCTGCTGGACTTGTGTTTGTTTTTTTTTAAATAGAATCCCTATTTCAATCAAGTATTATTGGGATTCTAATTTAGGAAATCAGGAAATTGTACCATCCCTTAATTTAAAACATAATTCTAACTCAAAGACCCTGTGTTGCATGTGAAACACGAATTTGGAATTATTTGTTCCCTGCATGAAAAACAAAACCCTATTTGGGGTATAACGAAACCCAACTAATTGTGAAAGTTTGGTACTTTGACTAATGAGGCATAAACTTGATGATCATCGTTTAAACAAGAGGGTGATCACCTTTCCCAAGTTCGAGTGCGCACTATGGTTTACTAAAGGTCGACCATCTTGACCCGAACCCACTCTAGCTGACCATTGGTTGACTGCTATGGTCGATCATTTGGAACCAGCCTCAGGACCTTGGTTCTTCCCTGGTCCCGGTAGCCTTGTTTCATGCCAACCTGTCTGAAGCACAGAAAGGAACCAGTGGCGCTACTGCAGAATGGTGCAAAGTCGTGACAGAGCCTAATCAGTGCCGACAAAGAATTGTGTTTAAACTCATAGAGTTTAAACTAGACTACCTAAAGGGTTGTTCAAGTGTATACGTCACTGCGCATGTGCATTGCTAGTCAGTGGTCAACCACAGTTCCACCAAATGTGCACACTCGAACTTGCTCCTGGAGTCTACACGTTGGTTTGAACACTTATCAAACTGGGGCCTGACTACCCGACATTTCAAAAACAGTGACTTAGAAAGTAAAATTTACTTGCGAATTCTCTGCTGTAAATTTCTTTTATAGGAGGTCCAGCACTCTACTAACAAAAGTCACCCAAACTTTAATAAACAAAACAAAAAACAGTAAAAATGTTACAATGTAACCGAGACTGAGAATCCACTTTTGGCACCCTGTCACATGGCAACGATTGTCAACTTATAAATATAAATATTGAATGTAATGGAATATTTTGGTTATTGTGGATATACATTGATTGATTAGGAATTATCTTGAATTGATTTACTCAACTTCACCGAAAAATTTCATAGCAATTTGCTTGGAATGTAACACAATAGGGATATTATGGTCCAGTTTTTATCAGTTCTTAATAATATGTACATGCTTATGAATATTTACAAACTCATGAATATTTGATTTGGGAAATGTATACAATGGATGATTTACATAATTAAATGAACATTACCACTCCCATAATATGAAGCCAAATAAACAACACTCAAGAATCTAACAACGATAAAAGAAAACAAACTTTGACAAATGAATAAATAACCATGTTAATTCATTTCTATATACATACTCATAAGCACCTTTTGAAATACTGAAAAGACCTAAAACATATACATGAAGAAAAAAACCAGGAAACAAATAATAAAATTATATATTTTTCCACGTCTTATTGACCTTTGTAACGGTGTGGCCGACTTGTTTTTCTCCCATCCAAACCTACTGTACTTATCGAAATAAAAGCTTGAAGGAGAGACCTCTAAAAAAACCTCTAACCCTTGAATAAAAAGAAAATTCTACTGTACATGTGTACTATTATTCTTATCATTATATCTTTCTGGTAATGAAACCAAGGAACCCCTAAAAAGCAACTAGCACTGTGACCCGTAGGCCTGAAGATACCTGTGTAGAGAAGATGTTGAACAGATGGCAGTTTTAGATGTGGGAGGAAAACCCTAAATGAGGGACAACCCACGCAATCAAGTAGGGACTGAAAACCAAAATCCACATGCAAGGCTCCGGTCCGGGATTCGAACCGGGGTCCACAGAGGTGAAAGGCAGGGGAAAAAAACGATGAGCCAACTAAATGCCTGTGGTACCAGACAAGGAAATCAAGAAATCCAAAACATAATAAATTATTATTATTGATCTTTTAGTATATGTCTGCAGGTCCTGATCAGGCACTATTTAAAAAAAAAAAAAAAAAAATTAAATCCAAACTGAAGCCACGGTTGTGTTTTACACAAAGACTTCATGAAACTCATTCTAAAATGAAGTTGGTGATCACTACCTCTGGAATGTTGTCAAGACTGTCAAGGAGAAAATTACGCATACAAAAACCTGCTTTTCTGATTGGTTTGACAGCCTTTGCAATAACAGTTTCCCTTGGAGGTGGAATGCATATGACTCAAGGTAATAGTTTCCTTTTTCATAAACCAAATAACTCAAGGTGACAGGAAAGATTTTTATAAACTTCAAACAAATTATAACGACAATAACACTAATAACAAAAATTCAATAAAATAGCGGTAAAGGTTTGCAACCTTTTTTTTTGTAATTATTTTTTTTATTATTTATGAAATACAAAATGTGTGTATGAGATTCAAGTTGGTCAATCTCTGAATAAAAGAGGTTTGCACGTACAATGTACAGGCTCAACAAATTTTTGACAGCAGATCAAACACTAGCCCTGGAGGCCTTTCACTTTCGTATAATTACTACAGTGACGTCCTGGATATCAGGGCTCATTTCCGGGGCGGAAAGATTTCAGAACTCCATACTTCAAATCTTACCTGTAAGAAGCTACTAATCTCGCCGGATTAACATTCCATGGCCGCATACATTTTTTGGCGGTGGGTTTTTGAACGTCAGATATTCATCATAAATCAGTCATTTTCACAAAGTATTCAGCTCTCAATGTTAAACATTTCAACAAACTTTAAACACAGTTCTTCCAAAACCTTGTGTTTGCGAGTCACCATATACTGACAGCACAGCACTACACATGGGGACAAAATTTGCCCAACAATCTTGCGCTGACACGCTAGCCAACACAAACGCACAACAGGCAAGTTTGAGAGAATAGATACTATGGAACATTTCAATGTTGAGAGCTGAATTACTTTATGAAAATGACGAACTTAGGAGGAATATCTCACGTCCAAAACCCATCGCCAAAAAATGTATGTGGCCATGGAATGTTAATCCGGTGAGAGTGGTAGCTTTGTACCGGCAAGATTTGAATTGTGGAGCTCTGAAATCTCCCCCCCCCCCCCCCCCCCGCCCCAGAAATGAACCATCATATCGAAGGACTCTGTATCTGTGTACAGCACAGATGAAGAGTCACCCACAAGGCTAATCAAACACAAGTCTTGAGAATCACTTTTGGACCTTCCAAAGCTCGGCTCTAGCACAATATTCTAGGCTCTGTCATTCTGTTGATCTTGAATCTCTGTTCAGTTCAGTTTGAACAGATCCTAGCTGCAGCTGCACATGAGATTGGGAGAAAGCGATCCGAGTTTGCTGTGCCAAAGTTGCAATGTATAAATTACCAATCTGAAATGACTATGAGGGCTCTTCCAGTTGTTCCCATAGATATTTCTTACAAGGGAGGTAGCAATATCTGCAGTCGATTTCACACAGCGCTAAGATCAATCTTAAGTTGAGTAAATGTATGAATCTTAATTGCTGAGGAAAGTGTGCTGTCACAATACAAATCACTACGCGTCTCGGCGTTAGGATGATTCCTAAGTTAGGAAGAGTTTGGTGAAATCGACTGCTGGTGGGTTATGGGGAGGATCCATCGACCCATCATTGCTGTTTGAGTGTAGCAGGTTGCAGAATAGGTCACATCAATCGATCGTTAGCAACTTCACATGTATAAATCTTGAAATCCTAATGTTATCATCGCTCTCTTTGCTGAGGCAAATTCTGATCAACTTTGCTGCCCTCCCTATGCAAACAGTAAATCCTCAGGGCAAGTTCCTTGATAATTCCACACAATACAGTGAGGACAATATGTAAGAAATGAATATCTCAACAGACGGAGCAAACATTTTTGGACATACTGGAAACAGAAACTCTGGCTGATTCATAGAGCTGGTCATGCACACAAATCTACTTAGAAAAGTCACATCTCCGTTAGTAGAACCACGTTTGTTTTTTGTTGTCCAATGTAACTGGCTCCGAGTTTTTTATTACTTAGTAAGCTGCTTAAAAAGTTGTACTTTTTGTTTGCAGCTTAATGATATTGGTCCCTCAGATAGCATGTTTTGTAATTGTTTTGTAATTCATTTGTGTTTCTGCTTGCTGTCCCCACCGAGTTTCTTAAAGAGTGCCTTCCCCTTGGAGAGTAGTCCCTTTTTCTTTTTGATGTGCTCTGGCGTACCCATGCTGTCCCCTGATTGGTCAGCTGCATCTGAGTTTGACCTGACATCACGACCTTTCACCAGTGCCTCTCCATTTTCCTGATGTCTTGTCTGGAGCTGAGGAAAACAATGACAAATAGTAACAATTGTCAGCTGAAATGCTTTTAACATACTTTCGCGGGATAACAAGAACAAAACATGGTTTTTAAAAGTAAAATGTTGTTTTTCTGAGATGAACATTCTGCTTCACTTCATGAAACCACACGTGTAACACAAAGACACCAAAACTATACTTTTAGTCTAAAATACATACCATCTTTTTGGGCGGCTTCTATATTATGCCATCAGCACTTAAATATAATTTGATCACAAAATTAAAGTCCAAACTTGACTTAAACATTCAAAAGAGAAAATCTGTCATCAAACCAAAGCACCTCATAGCAAGCAGCAAGTTGTCCCATGACTGCCGCAGTCCAAACACAAACCCCAAAAGCAACGATTGTTGCTAAACCTGAAAGCATTTGTTAATGAGCTTTGCAGAATATTAGCTTCGAAGCTTGTTGGGTAAAAAGTTAACACAGAACAATCCCGTTTGAGCTGACCTTAGTTGCAAGAAAAAAAAAAACAGTATAGCATAAAACTAATAAACTGTTGCGTCAATAAATCTAAGTAAACAGTTTGCTCAAGATCGGATGTTGGAGTAGTTTAAGAGGTTTACTGTAAACATTTGTATATTATTACTTAGATACAAGGAAAAAGCTGAACATCAGTGGCATAACTAAGGGGGCGGGGGTAGGGTGGGGTGGGTTACACATGCCCCCAATTGATGTCCGTGCCCCCACCCCCTTTGAAATCTGGTCTTTTGAGATTAAAAATCACCAGAATAAAATGTAACCTTTTGTGAGCTATTAAGTAGTAATTTTAATGTTTTTTGTAAATTATTTTTCTATTTACACCCAAACAGTGTATTTGTTTTTACCTCCGTGTAGGACTATCTTATAAAAAATAGTAAACAGCATAACACGAGGGCCAAAAAGGGGCTTGTTTGGGAAGAGTGCCCCCCGAGAAAAAGATGATGCACCCCCTTTGGCCCCCTGAACTTTGACCCAAGTTTCGCCGCTGCTGCATATGTCAAATATTTGTATCAATAAATAGTTAGAGAGGGTTCTTAACTGCATTTACAACAACAAAAAATTTTCTGCAAATGATTTTCACATTCTCCTACTGTTAGTAACGAAAACACCTTTATAAAAATAAAGTTAAACCACAGCAAAACAAATACAAAAATCAATGCAAATATACCAACCAGAAATCAGACGACTGGAGGATCCAAGTAAACCAGGGCATGATTAAAATGGCAAACTTTTAATGTTTATTTTTCGAAGTGATTAGTTTGGACATGTGACCTCATCCAACAAAATCTGTTGCAAAATAATCAGTAATTTCAAAACATGGATCACAGCTAAACAATCATTACAGGTTTGGATTGAAGACATTTTTTTCTTCTTCTTCCCCTTGACAAGTAAAATTCAATTTGATTTATTGAGCTTTTCATTCACTAGTATCTTAATCTAACACTGATGTTTTTTTTTAATTTGTCTTCAAAAGTATTTGTGTTATTTTCCAACTGAACGGGAAGAGTCTTCAAAATATCCAACGCTTTTGTGGCATGTATTAAAAAAAAATCTGTTGACACTTAATAAATTTCCCTTAAACTTGAAAAATTTGTTACATATTTTGCTTATTTGTTGAATCAAGTCACATGCAAGGATTGGTTTTAATGCTATAGTATTCAGATTTGAAGCTTTTTTCTTTGTAAAACTGCTTAGCAGAGACTTCTGGTTACCAGTCAGCATATGCACACATATGATGTGAAAGTTTGGTAACTTGCAAAACCACTAAGTGAAATCCCTCCATCTTACCCACTACTTGTCCTTGGTGACTACATCGCCATGACGACAATGAGAGCGCAATGAAGGCAAAAAAAATGAAAAAAATAAAAATGCAAAACAAAAAAAGACATAGCAATGGATGAAACATGCAGAACGTGCATGAATGATAGACACACACACACAAAAAAGGAACCAAGTTGATGATGATGGTCAAAGTTATCAACATGCTCATGGTGGATGGACATTCTTCAGGAATTATTTGGTTGCCCGTGCTGCATACTCCAAAGGAGTTGGTACAGTTTCAGGAATGCTGAAGGCCCAATGAACGGGGCATAGTACACAAGTTTGATACAAGCGTTTTCAAGTGCCTAATAAATGCCAATCATCATTAGTACTATTAACTGTCAATAGACTCAAAATGTAATGAAACAAGTATGAATAAGAAATTAATATTATTTACAATCTGATGAATTTCTGCTTTTCCAAGAAACAGAAACTCCTTCTATTTTCAAAAAATGTCCTATTAATTTTACCCACCACCATCAGTCAGTAATATTATCAGTAACACCCTGCATTACCACATCCTGATACATGTCTCTTGCAAAAATGTCATTTAGCCATCCTAGCTACCATCTTGGGTCAGATTATAATAGTAACTTAGGAGGCTATTCATCCTTACACACAGCTGGGAAGCTGAATTGCGAAGAACGCAGCTGCAACGTGTTCAACCTGCAGGCATTCAAGAGCGTCTTTGGCAGCCACCCACGTCAACCCATGAACACGAAACACAGCAGGGAGGACAACCGGATGGCCTGGAGAAAAGCCCTCGTGGCATAGGAGAGAACCACCTTAGAACTCTACTCACATATGGCCTTATGGGGTACAGGTGTATGTGTGATTGCATTCTTAAACTACACACAGATAATACCTTTCAACCAAGTACCAAGTTGGTACTGATGTTATCTACATGATAAAAATTTAATAAATAAAACATGAACAAACAAAAGGGTCATACATGGCTGTCGTAGTAATAACACCAAGGGGAACCACACCTACTTGTGTCTGTGAAATGATACTGTTCCTAAACCTACCCTTACCTGTGTTTGTCTATCGTCTGATCTGACTGAGGAGTAGCTCCCCCTGCTTCCCCGGCTCCCTCTACTATCATGTCCAGGGGAGTGGCTGAAAGATTGATGGGAGGGGCTATATGGTTGGTGGGCAGGGCTGCCATACTGCTGTGGACTGGGCACGGACTCGGGTCGAGGTGTTTCTACGGCAACTTCTAGGAAATTAGACGGCACCAGACCCCTCTCGCCATGGATTTCACCCTGATGGTCAGGATAGATTGACTTGTTATAAATACTATAGTCCAAAGTTGGTTTTCCTTTCAAAGGTGTAACTCAGTGCAAGGAATTATAGTTGTGCCTGTGCTTACTTCTAATAACAATAATAATGATTATAATAATAATAATATCAGTCCTTTATTAGTTTCTGAACTAAAATACCTCTTTATATAGCACCCTGTAAGGATTTCACAAGGTGATACGGTGCAATCTGATGCCAACTATGCCAGAAACACTGGGGCACACCCCTACTCTAGATGATACGTGTAACTGGTTCCTTTTATAAGCATTACACAACACATGGGATCTACAGCTTTACGCAGCATCCGAAGGACAAAGCACTAATGGTAAAGTGTCTCGCTTAAGGACACAAGTGTCTCGACCGGGACTCGAACCCACACTCTGCTGATCAGAAACACCAGAGCTTGAGTGCGGTGCGCTAGACCGCTCGGCCATGATAATGTCTTCCCTGCTTACTAAGCTAGAACATTAGTTCTGTTTTAATCTGTGATAAATGGGGACTAAAAGTTGACCATCATGTAAGCATCGCCATGAAATGACTGTTTGGACAATGGACTACAATATTAATGAAGTTATTTCAGGCATGCTAACTCACCACATAGAATCCATCATTGTCCATTTCCCCAAAGACCATGATGATTTCACCCTGACGGAAAGAAAGCTCTGCCTCCGCATCTGGATTAGGCGACAGCTCCTGCGGGTTGTAGTCAAACAGCGCCCTCATTCGTTGACGCCTTGCATCGGGTGCTACATTTAGACTATTGATGGGGCTGCTGAACAGATGTACTATCAAGAAAAACAAAGTCATATTGTGTCAAAATATCATACAAGATTAAATCAAAAACAACTAAAGATTTCTAAACTAACTGCATTATCCTGAATTCATGTTTAAGTTGTAGGGTGTCTTGGCCAAGTGGTCTAAAACATCAAACTCTGGGCAAGACACTTAACTGCAATTGCTTCTCATTACCCTCAAGTGGTACCTGCAAGGGTAGAGATTGTTGATGCCGGTGCTGCATACTCCTAAGGAGTTGACATGGCTTCAGGAATGCTGAAGTCCCAGGCCTCAATGAACAGGGGTAGTAATAGTGTAAAGTGCTGTGGAACAATGTTTAAAAGCGCCTCATAAATGCTTACAGAGAGGTTTCACGTGATGTCACCCGAGACCCTTTTCTAATTCTGCATGCACAAACAGACGCTGGAAATCATTCAGCAGACGACGCGTCAGCTATTCAGTATGTACATGGCTGGACCCAACACGGCTGCAAAATGAACTTTTCCCGGGGTCACGCAACCTCTCTATTAAGTTTTTTAATTTCTTTCAAAAATCACCACAATGTTTACAACAAATGTTGGATTTGAGAACTGCGGTGAACACATTCTTCCAATACTAACCTGGACTACTGGTGGTTGTATTCAAACTGCTGCTATATCCAACTCTATCAGGTGACTCGCTTAGCATTGAGGTTCCTGCTGTACTAGCCCTCTTAGGTGGGTTCAACGGTGTTTGTTCTGGTCCATCCACCTCCTCAACCATATTGTATGGAACAAAACCCCGTTGGCTGTTCAGCTCACCCATGTAAAAACCATCTGCATCCTTATCACCATATACCTGCCGACAAGACAGTCACAGCAATCATCAAGATGTAACTTCTTTTTTTTATCATCCACGACAAGAATTGATAAATTGTCTTGGCTTATCAGGTGTGAAACCCGCTGCTCTGTACTGCATGAAAGTTTACAAAGCCTCATCTGAATTGGGTGTTTGGCTATGGCCATTTCTTAAAGATGTGTGACATTATTACCTTGTTTATAAGCCATGTTAATGTTTGTAATTAATACAGAATGAATCAGCTGAAAATACACCTGAAAATAAGGCTTTCGATGAATGCCCACGAAAACAGGACTTGCACATGATGTGACATCACTTGTGCAATAGAGAGCATAACCCAACTTTGTGAATTTCGTTGCTACCGTACACTCATGTACTATTGTGGTAGCACAAGCATTTCTTAACATTTCTCATTCCACTGGTGATGTCATAGATAATACATCAGAAGCCAGGCTTTTTTTGGGGGTGGGCGTTCCCAGAGAGTATTATTTTCAACGAAATAAATTTACGAAAATAACTAAATGGGGTCGCAACAGATATATTTTCAGTTGGTTTACTCTCAATCAACAACAAACTTTGACATGGCGTAATGGTCAAACGGCCAGCAGTCATAGCCGTTTGCTTAAACTTGTCCTTGCTGAAGATGGCCTTCCTAAGTTGAATTTCTAGACTTTTTTTTTTGAAGTCAGAAATGAAATAATTTCAGTTTTAAAAGTAGGCTGTATTCTCATTTGCTAAGTTATAAGGCCCTATTCCATAGAGCTGCTCAAGCACAAAAAGTAGCCAATCACAATAAAATTATGCTTACCAGAATAAGGTTACCAGCCACACTACCATGTCACAGGTACCATTTTGTGACCGGTATCCTGCTCATTTCTGCTCAGCAGAAAATTGTTGAGCAATATTTTCTGCTGAAGCAGGTCTATAAAATTGGGCCCCCCAGCTGTTCACAATTTATCCACCAACCTTGATAATGTCTCCCTCCTTGAATGTCAATTCTTCATCAGCTGCATCATCATTAGGAGACATTGCTGTTGGATCGTAATCATATAACGCGACAAAAAACCGAATCACACTGTCGTCAAATAGTTCCTCCGGCCCTTCACTCACTGAATAGTCTTCCTCCTCTTCGTAGGTTCCCGTTTCCTCTGTCCTGGAATCCACAGATAGCTTTCGTTGTCTGTCATTATTCGACTTGGCATCATAGTCTTTATAGGTTGCGAGTTTGAGGGCAACTTGGCGGTCGTCTCCGAGGCTGCTTTTACGTTGTTGGTGGGATGGTCCGTGGGGGTCGATGGACTGATGTGACTTGAGATCTTGTCCTGGTTGCTGTGGCTGGAGCGATGGTTGCCCAGAAGGTTCAGAGCGTTTTTCATGACTGGCGGCTTTGCGAGCTTCGTCTTGTGTGATTTCTGCCAGAAGATACAAAGATACAGTACAGGATTGGATATTATCAAAAATATTAATTAGTCAATGTGATAGTTTGCTGATTATAAAAGCTCATACCTTAATCAATCCAATAAACAAATAATTATCAATAC